>JBAMJR010000154.1:9535000-10000000 GCA_038501785.1 Myoxocephalus aenaeus | reverse complement strand
GCAACTTTGAAAGGCCTCGTCTGTTATTGAAGTGGTGTTAGGGTCCACTGGTGGTGACCATGCTGTCCTCGTAGTGTTGCTTCTGTCTGGGCAAATGCTTGGTCTACTTTGCTTAACTGGTCACCTGTCGTGAAATGAACATTATTGTTTTAAACACGTGATGTCATACTGACAATAAAAACATTGTGAATGTGCTCTTTGTTGCGTCTGTTTTAATATTTTCCAAACACTGCAGTCATTGTAATTAGTTAATGAAATGTAGACTAATTATTGGGGAAAAAAAGATTGAAAAACAAGTATAAATATGAACGGAAAAAATATACACAAACTATAGTAGACCTGTACACATCTGACCTGACGTGGCACCTCTCAGCCCGTCTCGTACAAAGAAAGAATGACTTCCTACTCTGACATTTGATCGATTTAGACTCTACAGAAAATAATAAATGAAATAATCTCACCTCAAGGTCTATTTAGTAGCTGTTCTGAACTTTTGATCATATCACATGATCTTCAGTTTGCCCAATTGTCATGGAATTCTAGATATTCGAATTCCCATGTTTTTCTGAGCACTCGATGCACCAACAAAGGCGGGAAAAAGAAGACTGCAAGCTGAATGGAAGTCAACACTTCAAGATATCTAAAGTAAATAGCTTTGTGAATAAAATGCCTCAAGGATATTTCATCACCAACAACTTTTCAAAATCTTCAACATGAAGATTCTTGCAGCTTTTTCCCCTGTTTCTTATTGTTAACATGTTTTGGCTTTTGGAGCGTCAATTAGGAAAAACTATTTAGTTTTACGGCAAAGGCACCTCTTCATATGTAATCTGCACATAGGGAGGCTTCATCGGCAGATGCCAGTACTCAAAGTTGTAGTAGAGGTAGAAGCTCTTCTCCATCACGACCTTTTCATACGCCTCCAGCAGACTGAGGGCGAAGTCGGCGATGGACTGGTGCGGCCTGAACGTGTGGTAGAACCTCCGGATGTCCGCGGCCAGGTTCTTCAGCGCGGGCTGCCCGAATATGGCGCTGTCGTTGCCGAGGAAGGTGGGCTCTCCGCTGTACAGGTAGATCTTGGTGTAGTTGGTCTGGGATCTGCTGGACAGCTTGGATCCCAGCTCGGTCACTTTCCTGTACGTGCGGTGGACAAACTGGGAGCAGTCGTAAGACTCGAACCACACCGAGGCGTTGGCGCCGGGGCCGGAGCGAACGGTCCACGTCTCGTAGTAGATCCCGGTGTTGTTGTCGTCCTGGACCCACTGGGCCATGTCATTGAACTGGCTCCCTGAACGGAGAAAGACAGACGAGTTTAATATGAGCGTCCAGCAGGAAGTCCAACAAAGGGAGGGTGTAAAAAAAAAAAAAAAAAAAAAAAAGGAGCTCGAATAAGTCACAAAACTGATGAGGATGAAAACATGGTGACAGCAGCATTGTGAAAGTTCATACATCTAAGCTGTTTATTTCTGGAAGGTGTTCTAGCTGTTCCCAGAATGCAATGGGGACGGGTTTTATTTATATCATGTAAAATTGGTACTGAGAAAGAAAGGTCATTCAAATATAAAAAAACAAAAAAACATATCCTGCGTACAAAATAATAGGATTCTTGTTGCTGCCAGCAGGTATACCATTTTTATGCAGATGAATTCTGATATTGGCAGCCATTATTCAACAAGTCCCATGAGCAATGTGTTACGCGGCCTCTCAATACCCTCTGACCTGAGCCCATGTGATCCTACTAAAGATGTACATGTTTAAAAATGGCCATCAAATATCGTTACAAAAAAAGAAGGCTAAAGTAATTTGCTACAACAGATGGGCACTGTAGTGTTTAACCAAACTCACTCAGACGGGAGTAAATAGTGCATTTCATGGGGACTATTTTCAACTGCGGATTTATACAACTTTGGAGTACTGTTGAGTTTTTACAGCACCAGAAAGATGTTTATGGATGGACTTAAATAAAACTGCCAAATAATGAAAGGGCATGTCCCTGAATAACACTGTGTGGCTCATAAGCATTTTGAATAGTTTTAGGACAACGTGTGATTTGTTGACTGATAAAAACGTAGTTTATGTTGTTAAAGCATAGCTTCCAAACTAATTGAAACATGGTATTTATATTTTCTTTTGGCCTCTGGAGAAAATCTGCACATGTGAAGTTTTACCTGTGAGTTCTCCGATCTTCTCCAGGGTGCCGTTTTGTGACCAGTGTAAGTCGTCGATCCCCTGGAAGAAGCAGGCGGCTCCCTGGTTGCACCAGAGCGGCGCGTACGCGTCGGGCCGGACGTGAGGGAAGGTGCAGTTCCCCAGCTGGAACAGCTCGTACCACTCCATGGTGTAGTTGGCCCCGGAGTCCGCACTGCTGAAGCCAACGGCATCGTGCATGATGTGCTGTGAACCGGACAGAAACATCACAATAAAGTCTCAAGTTGCACTTTAACAGCCGTCTGTGTCAGAGAACATCTGCAGCCGCACAGTGGCATCTTCATCTCTACCTCATGACCGACAGCATCTGAGCTAATCCAATGATGGTGGTTTTAGGAGAGGCCACTCTTAGTTTAAAATATGTTATACAATCATTTTCCTTGGCAAAATATGCATTTTATCAGTTGTATTGACTGAGGGGGGAAATTACTTTATTTAATTAAACAAAATTAAACCAAAACAAAATATTTGTGATGACTAATTTTCATTTCTACAAGATTACAGATGTGAGGCTGCCACTCAACGTATTTAACTAAAATTTGATTTGTGAGCTCAATCGATCTCTTTAAAAAAAATAAGTAAAACATCAATGATTTGGGAAATTGTATTCTAAACTAAAACATATTTCATTCTAAACTAAAAATGAGTCATTCAGACTTTATTTTACTTGTGGTCCAACACACGATAAGTCCAGAATCAAGACTGTGTCTCTTTATTACCTGCAACCATTATTATATTTTTTTCATGCATTAGACCTCGACCTCAACCTGGTGAAACATGAGCAACACGTTTTAACTGGAGGCTTCCGTGAACTTACAACTTTCCCCATCACATCTCCATACTTGAACTCCCACACAGGCGTTTGCAGCCGGTAGATGGAGATGACGTCACTGTCTCTCGTGGAGGGGACTCGTCCGTCCCGGTCTCCGGTGGGACAGAACGGGTACAGAGCCTCACAGTAGGGGTCCACAGCCGGGCGGCGCTCGAACCGTCTGTAGGGGTGTGATTATTAAACATTGAATATTAAACCTTGAATAGGGAAGGTAGCGCCGTAGTAGCACTTAAATGTCTCTACTGATAGCACTTTGTAGTTTAACTTTATTGAAGAAATTGTACTTTCTGTACTTGTTGTTCTGAGTTTGTACTCGTGGTTGAATGCACTTATTGTAAGTCACTAAATTAAATGCAATGTAATTGCTGCATTACATCACGTATTATTGCAGCTGAACAATATTGCATCTTGTATTATTAATTTGAAATCGGGAAAACAGTTAGCAACTGAGTTATTAAATTATTGTAAAGGGGTAAAACGTATAATATTTGCCTCTGAAATGTAGTAGAAGGTAGTCTAAAAAATTAAAGTTTGCACAGTTGTTGAGTAAATATACTTAGTTACTTTCCACCACAGATGGAATTCAAAACGTGTTGTATAACACAACACTTAAATGTGATTTATCACGCGCTCACTCAGTCAGAATCACGTGAATTCCGATGTTCCCAAAGTCACGTGAACGCAGCACAGTAAACTTTGTAAAGTGGTCTCCCTCTGAGCTAAACGTCCACCATTAGACCGGAATGACCAATACTCGTATTTAAAGACTCGGTTGTTTAGAAAGTTTGTCAGAAAGTTTGTCAGCTTTATATCGTGACTGTCACGTGACGTTACAGCGCAACCCGCGCGCGCGAGAGAGAGAAGAAAGTCCCGGTACCTGTAGGGAACGGGCCACTGCTGCGGGCCGGTAGTGGCGCGAGCGGCTACCGGGAGAACCAGCAGCAGACCCAGACACAGCAGGGTGGCGCGAGACATGTCAGAGCCTCGAGCCCGGAGATGAAGAAGAGGAGGAGGAAGAAGAGGGAGAAGAAGCTACGGCGATCCTTCCCCTCCGATTGGACTTCCTCATCGCTGGTCACGTGGTTTTGTTGATGCTACGCCATCACATGACAGCAGTTATTCACGTGAAAGCAAGTTTGAACACAATGTGGAAACAAAGAGAAGCTCATTGTTTTTTATTTGTCTATTTTTTATTCACCGGGATGTACTTGTGTATTTTCCCGGTCACTTTTGAGCCCCGATAACCGGACTAGTGTAACACAGTTATATTAAATAAAAAATAATAATGTTATGTTAATAACAAATTGAAAAATCTAATTGAGTATTCTCCATAATTTAAATTAGGATAAAAAGTCTGAATACATATGATGAAATACATATCCAAATAAATAAATCAGCATCAAGTACATAATAAAAAATACAGTACAGTATGTACACATATTAAATGTCATGTTGTGTCTTTTATTACATCATTTCTTTCTATGAATTGTATTTGTATTGTTTTGTGCTAATAATAATAATACAAGCCATTCAAATATATAATAATATAAATATATAAGAGTTAAAGCCGCAATAATTACATATATTAATTACAATTATCAAAAATAACTACTTTCTCCAGAAAAAAAAAAAAGTATTCAATGGCATAATTGCATGTAAATTCATTTAAAATATCTCTTTTTAAATAGATTTTCTGAAATGAATTGCAATGTATTTGACAGAGAACAGATTTGGGAAAAGCAATAGTCACAGAGCTGTTTATCTGCGTTCAGCAGCAGCGCTCCGGTTCAGACACAAGATGGCGCTGAAGCGCAGAGAAACCGCTGAGCGTTGCAGAGGAAGGAGACGTAGAAGAAGGAGAGCTCAGTCCGCCATGCTCACCCTGCTGCGCCACTGTGGTCACAGCTCACTCAGGGCCGCTCACACACTGAATAACCGCTCCTACGTCACGCAGATGGGTAAGCGCGTGGCCGTGGTGCTCGCGGGCTGCGGGGTCTACGACGGCAGCGAGATCCACGAGGCCTCCGCTGTGCTGGTGCACCTGAGCAGAGGAGGCGCGAGTGTAAGTTTCACACCGATGTTGTGGAGTTTCTGTTTGTGACAGGTGTGTGTGTGTGTGTGTGTGTGTGTGTGTGTGTGTGTGTGTGTGTGTGTGTGGGAGGGGGGACTGCTGCCGGAAGTGTGTGTGCTCCACGCATGACCTTATTATCGGGAGGTTCCAGTGAGTCTGATGCAATGCGAGATAAGTGTGGAAGTGTTTTCATTGTGTGGTTGAATACCCTGCAGGCTTTGGATGAGGTCAAAAGGTCAAACTGCCCTCCACATTGTTTGATGCACTCAGGCTCAGATTAACTAAGCAACACATTAAACAACACTCACATGCCCATGTATGTGCATGTTAATGACTGATCGTTCCTCTTTTAGTCCTCAGCCAGTATGGCTGAGGACTAAAAGAGGAACGATCAGTCATTAACATGCACATACATGGGCACATACGAGACCACCAGAAATAATTCATATAAATTATTACTAATGATTCTAGACTAGGCTTCGCCAGTCTGCTTGTGACACATTTCATTTAATATCTTTTGGTTTATGGGAATGTTGTTCTCACAAAAGAAGCACAAAGTGAACATCATGTGATGAGTTCAGGAACTTGTGATGGCTTTCTTTCTTTTCTTTTATAATTTATTCAAATTCTTATCGACTGATGTATGAATTAGTATTTTTAATAAACTCCCATTATTGCTGTCCTGATGCCTCCATGTTTTCCCCGTTGACCGTTGCTTCATCCGCAGGTCAACATGTTCGCCCCCAACGTGGACCAGATGCACGTTGTGGATCACCTGAAGGGCGAGCCGTCCCAGGAGAAGCGGAACGTGTTGGTGGAGAGCGCCAGGCTGGCCCGCGGGGACATCCAGGACCTGGCTCAGCTCAGCGTCACAGACCACGACGCCATTATATTCCCGGGTACGTCCGTCAACAACGCAGCTGAAGACCTCGCCCTGTTTTCTTTGTGGCGCACTTTGTCGATCCACTCGGTGTGATAAAACATGGTATCTGGTGGCCGTTTTTAACCAATAATATTCCTGAATAATCCAACTTTTTTTTGCAACGTCTCGTAGGCGGTTTCGGGGCGGCGAAGAACCTGTGCACGTGGGCCGTGCAGGGGAAGGACTGCTCGGTGAACGATGAGGTCAAGGCGGCGCTGCAGGCGTTCCACGGCGAGGGGAAGCCCATCGGCCTCTGCTGCATCGCGCCCGTCCTCGCTGCCAAGCTGTTCCCCGGCTGCGAGGTCACCGTCGGCATCGAGAAGGACGACAAGTGAGTCTTAACTTAGCCGAAGAGGAACTCCTGTCACTTCACACAATACCGCTGCATGCGGGACATCAGTCGCATATACAGCCTTTTGTGGCTCCACGGGGGAGCTGTGTGCAGTCTGATAAATTGCCTCAAGTGACATCACTTGAGTCGGCATCAGTTGGTGTTTGAGACTACAAGTTTGAAAAGGAAAAGCAACACTGGGCTTGTGGTGTTTTAGAAAGAGATGAGCTCACCAGACTGCCTCATCTCTGCTTGTGGATAGCTGCTAGGCTACATCAGCTGCTGCTAGTATGAGACGCGTTGCATTGTGGGTGATGTAGGCGCCTGGTTTTGACGAGGAAGAAGGATGTGTGGAATTTTAAAAAAGACGATATCTGTGATTCTGCTGCATTGTGTTTTTGTTTTTTTAACTGTCCATGATTCCGACTGTTTTTGTAGTGCAACGCTAATACGCTGGATTATTTTTGCTTCGTTGCATTAGTCTTGTTCGCTTCAAATGAATCGTTAAGATCTGGGAACATTGCATTATCACAGAAAAATAAGTAACTAAAACAAGATTGATGACAGAAACTGCCATCTGTAAACACGTCTCATGTTTCCAGACGTACCGGTCCTGCAGCAGCTGTGCAGAACAGTTTTCCTGTATAGTGGGGGATCGTTGGTGCCACTTCAGGTGTTACTTACTTTCCTCCACACAAAGTGCTACAGACAGATCTATAGACCTCAAGAAGGGGCAGTGTGTCTTTTCTTTGTAAACAAAAAGTGACGCGTGGCCTGAAGGCCAAGAAAATTGAGCACAGAATCAGAAACTGGTTGCATATTTAGATTTGAGCGTATTCCTAATTTTATTTAAAATGTATTACAGATGTACATGTTCACATCTATATTTGTTCATCTTGAATTTTCATCCACATTTCCTTCCTATTCTCCACCGTGCCGCGTGTCTTTAAGCTCCACGTACTGCTAGTGTTTGTGACGAATGAACATCTGGCTCCTCCTAAGCAGCTGGCCTCTCTCTCTCTCTCTCTCTCCTCTCAGGTATCCCGACACGGCCGACACCGCGGCGGCCATCGGCCAGCTGGGCTGCAAGCACGTCAGCAAGGCCGTCGGCGAGAGCCACGTGGACGAGAAGAACAAGCTGGTCACCACCGCCGCGTTCATGTGCAACGCTCCGATACACGAGATATTCGACGGCATCGGGGCGATGGTGCAGGACGTGCTGAAACGGGCTTGACTGTCCCAAAGCTTAGAAGTTTTAGAACTGAGAAGAGAATAGAGCGGCTGAACAGAGAGAATGATCTGAACCCTTTGATCAAAGCACTTCCAGATCCATGTTTGTCCATGTGACTTTGTTTAAATCTGTGTGTGAGTCAATCTCACCGGTATATTCTGAGGAAGTGGATCAGTATCGTGTTGGAAATGCTCATCAAATTTTTAGAAGACCAAACAGCAGCTATGGTAAAGGAAAAAACTCAATAAAATGTTTAAAGTTCACTTTCTCATCGCGCTTTATTTCTCACTCCCATTGGATGAATATGCTGACTATAAAACATTTACAGTGTGAATGTTGTGGAAACGTAAAAAACAAACAAATCAAATGTCTTTACACGGCTGTGACGTATGATCGCATTGCGCTGTATAGCTGCTCTGGACCGCTTGTCATCCTCAGGTGTGAACTTAAGACGGAGCATTGGCTCACCCTCTCCATGTTCCTCACCACCTCCATCACGCCCTCCACCCCCTCGGCGCACAGCACTGAGGACGCATTGGCGCTGAACTTGTCCTCCAGGTCCTCCTGACTCAGGGGCTTCCTCCAGTGGCCGTAAAAGGTATCGCACCTGGCGACGTGACTGTGCCCCCGCTCCGTTTCTACCTGGACCTCGCAGTACATCTTGTCGAAGCTGGGTGGGTTGTCTTCGGGGGTCTCCACCTCCACTTTGGACAGGAGCTCCTTCAGGGCGGGCCGGTTGATCTGAGCGCCGCTGAAGGAGGACGGCGTCACCTGGTTGTCCAGCAGGGCGGAGCAGGCGTTGAACTGGAACGAGTGCCTGGCTTGGTGCTCCGTGGCGGGAAAGGGGCAGTCGACGTACTTGGATGGAGGCACTCTGAGGGTGACCCGCCTGATCTGGCCGAGGTCAAAGTGCCGGGTCGTGTTTTCAAGCTCGGCGCGCGCTGCCAGAGCCGCTTCCACCACCCAGTGCATCCCCAGGTGAGCCGGGATGCGCTTGAAGGCCACGTCCTGGTCTTCCAGGATCCATTTAAAGTCACCGGACGCGGCCATCGCCGACGGACAGTAGTCCTTGTAGTAAACGCCGAACCCGCAGTTCATATCCAGGATGGCCGGGTTCCCCTGCAGGCCCAGGCGGGCCAGCTGGGCGGCCTCCAGGCCTCTCCGAGCAGCGTTTCCGACGTGCAGAGGTTTGGTCTGCGTGGCGGCGTTGGCCAGCGGCGCCCCGGCAGAGGAGGCTGCGATGGCCAGGGCGTGAGCGCACTGAGCGGCAGGCAGACCCAGCAGCTTGGCTGAGGCTGCAGCGCTGCCCATCACCCCGACCACGCTGGGAGGGTGGAATCTGAGAGGGTTGGGGAGAGGAAACATTAGGATCTATCTGACTTCAATACGGAATATTGTTTAAGATTAGAGCAAAACGATGAGTCGACTAAACGAATAGGTCATTGACAGAAAGTAAATGTTTCAAGCATGAATGCCAAACATTTACTATGTAATATTACATTGAATATCATTGTTCTGACAAAATGAGTAGGGCTTTAATGATCAATTGATGAATTCAATCGGCAGAAAAATTCAGAGTGAAAATATAGTTTTATTCTTTTTGGAGCTCTATATGATATACAACTTTTTCTCCACTTTCTTTCTTTCACCCGATTTTGGACCTTGGAATCTGTGATATTTCTGCTTGTTGCTCAAAGGATAACCGCATTCCACATTATAAGACTTTGAGAGCAGCTGCTCTCTGTTTATTGGAGAAATATCCTTCATGAAGGCCTTCCAGTGAGGTGTATGCATTGTCACGGTTGGGAGAGGGACGTCTCTTGAACGATTTCTGTCAACCTAACATCCATCCATTCACCAAGCTATCTGTATGGCCTATACCACTAGAGGTAGGTGTTGTACGTTTTGTAATTTGGGTGAATCAACCCTTCATCATAAATACTTCCAGTGCACATTAAGTTGTACAGAACATTGGCACATCAACTCAAAGAGTCTGACGTTGGGCGTTCACCTCTCAGGGATGTTGTAGGCCTCCGTGGAGAACCTCATGAGTCTGCCCTGCACCTCGATACCGACGTTGAAGGCCAGCAGCAGG
This sequence comes from Myoxocephalus aenaeus, assembly GCA_038501785.1. Classification (NCBI taxonomy): domain Eukaryota; kingdom Metazoa; phylum Chordata; class Actinopteri; order Perciformes; family Cottidae; genus Myoxocephalus; species Myoxocephalus aenaeus. Next base: position 9,990,310 of record JBAMJR010000154.1, on the reverse strand, counting down.
TCCAGGCCAGAGGGCCGTGAGGGCAGCGTCTCTGCCAGGGCCAGCAGGGCGGGCAGCACGGCGCCGGAGGGATGGGTCGCCGGGTGCCAGGTGTCGTCGAAGTCCATGGAGTGGACCTACGTCCAGACAGTGAGACGGAGCAGGAAGTCAGAGACCAAACCACCGTGTCACGCGTCTCTCCATTAGGGTGCGTTCATGTGAGCAGCCTTACCGCGACGCCATTGACGAATGCAGCGTAGTGTGGGGGGAGAGTTAGCGCTGATTTCCCCCAAACAATGCTCCTCTCGTCGGACCGGAACATCTGCAACCAGACAGACACGTGAGGAGGACGAGTGTGCGGTCATGTGGACGCGACTGAGCTCGGAAGAGGCGTTTCAACACATAAAATCATGAATACATAAATAAACCTAAAGGGGACCATATCCACTCATTGAAGAAGCGCAGACAACGTCTCATAGAACAGAAATGAATCGGAGGAAACTGCAGTTCAACTATATTTGTCGGCTGTAAAAGATATTTGACATTCAAATAGCTTAGTATTTTAGTTTCTGATCAACGCAGACGACTTGTGATGAGGCCGAAAGATATGAAGATGATCACAGGTTGACAGAAAATAAAGGTGTTTTCAATCCTACTTTCCTGAAGATCCAATCTCTCATTAAATATTGACTTCTTTTATATAATTCAATTCAGTTTGTTTTATATAGCCCAACATCACAAATACAAATTTGCCTCGGAGGGCTTTAAAATCTGTACACATAACATCCCTGTCCCGGGACAGGAAAAACTCCCCGATATCACGAGGTCGTGAGCCACATTTCCGTGGGTTAGTTGATCCCTTTCCGTACCTGGCTGTAGGCGAGAGCCTTGTTGAAGACGGCCGTCCTGGTTCCTATCAGCCCGACGCCCAGGGTGTCCAGCATCATCCTCTTGCTCCTGTTAATCACAGCATCTGTCAGCTGGTGGGTGTTGAGGCCGTGGATAGCGGCGCCAAAGCTCCCTGTAATGCCCTGGAGAGGTGAGACGGCGCCAGTCAGAAGCAAACCACAGAGACGGTGCTGTTGTGAAAGGTCAAACCAGGCTACCAAGTTCAAATATGCTGCATCTAGTGACTCTTTAAACGCGCCAAAAACTCTCCAAACCGTGCCTATATTTAATCTCATATGGTGAAATGTTGAGAAAATGTAAGCTAAGAAAAGCAGCTATACCTTGCGCAGCATTGTCGTCTTCAACAACGTCCTTGTGTGACACAATATGAATGTGCGGCTGCCTTTTATACTGGAAATAAATAAATTTCCAAAGTGACTTAAAACCTGAAAGCCTCCAGGAGGAGAAGTGGGAACTTTCACAATGACTGGACGTCTTCTTTCCTTTTGGAAGGTATTGTCAAATCATGATTTTTCACAGTGAACACATGCTGTTTGTATTGGCTGTATTTAAATGAGCAAAGTGGAAAGATTACTTTATTTTGGGTCATCTGAGTGACTCGGTCAGAGCTGATCATCTGCTGTCTTTCACATCCAGTTTCTGAGGTTGAGACAGACGCTGGAAATTCAGCTCTCTGCAATGGGAAGTTTTGAACGGGGAAATGAGTCGCCGCAGACAATCTCACAACAAGAGGATGGGTGCTTTCTGCTTTCTATCCTTTAAGACCACATGACATCTATTGCTTCTGTCCACCGGGGAGAGGGATCCTCCTCTGTTGCTCTCCCTCAGGTTTCTTCCCTTTTTTTCCCTGTGAAAGGGTTTTTACTATCTTTTTAGGGGAGTTTTTCCTGATCCGATGTGAGGTCCCGGGACAGGGATGTTATGTGTACAGATTGTAAAGCCCTCCAAGGCAAACTTGTATTTGTGATGTTGGGCTATATAAAATAAACTGAATTGAATTGAATTGAATTAAGAGTGTATGATGACACAGAGGAACAAACATTCAGCGGTGGAAGAAGTAGATATTTTACTTCAGAAAAAAATAGAAGTACCATGTTCCATACATAAAAATATGCTGAATTAAAAATTAACAAAAGTGCTCTGCATGGGCCAAATGTACTTGAAGTATCAAAAGTACTCTTTTAGCAGAATAAATCCTTTCACTTTGTTATTTTATATCAGTATATTAGTTAATAGATTAGTGTACACTACTGCATCATAATCTACCCAGTAGTATATTAATTAGTAGATTATTGGTACACTACTGCATCATACAATATCAGCATATCTTGTTTCGTTTTAAGTAAGTGTCAAATAAATGTATGGATTAAAATGTGCAATACAGTATTTCCCCCTGAGATGTAATGGAGTAGAAGTATAAAGTAGTACACAGTGTAATACTTGGTTAAATCCAACCACTGCTGACCCCGCCTCCGTCATGTTAAAATATAGATTTTATGAATTTATTATAAACTAGGACTTTTTTTACTCTGAAAGAATGTTTTCTTACCATATATTTGTTGCTCAAAACAATCTAATTGTCAATGTTTATGTCAGTTTGGTCGAGCGTGCATTCTGCTGCCACTGGGAGTGGTATGAAGCTAACATTTATAGTAAAACTACCTGTTCATCACTTCAATCATTATTATATTGAACTGTTTAACCTCTGCGCTGACAGTTCAGGTTCTCGGGGTCTCCGGGTGACGGGCAGCCTCACATTGTAAATGATCAGCATCACACCAGCTTGTAATCCAATGTTTAGTTTGAGATAAATACATACACATTTTTAAGTTGGGAATCACTGCTCTCAAAATACTTACAATTACCGACAATCTCGTTGACATGTCCAATTTGGTGTTAAAACAGGTCTTCTGAGAATACGGATGTCTTGTGGTGATTTATGTGCGTCAGCATCTTCAGAACATCTTGTCGTTATGTCTTTGTGTTGATTTTATTTTGTCCTTTAACTCCTCCGAGACATGAAACCTAATGTGTGCCAATCCATTTGTTTTATTCATCGATCTGTTTCCAAACTATATTCCACCTTTCATAACAGACTGAATATGTTATCAATGTATGAATATAAAGTACTTTGATAAACCAAATACATGTACTTCCATCACTTAAAGGGATCGAGAAATTCACTGGGCAGCGAGATGGTGTGTGTGTGTGTGTGCGTGTGTGTGTGTGTGTGTGTGTGTGTGTGTGTGTGTGTGTGTGTGTGTGTGTGTGTTACTTTAGACGGCTGCATTTCCATCAGAGTTGCAATGGGTGTCACTCTTTCCATATTTTCTAACCGCTTCTTGATTTCAGCGCTGGAGTAACTCGGGGCATCTGCACGGTTTCTGGTTTTGAGTGTTCACGTGGGATTTGTAAAGAATGAAGAAGAACAAAATGATCGTCTTGATTTATTTAATGAATTAAATAATCATCAGGAGGTGGGCTGCATTTATATTTGTGCCAAACAGGGGCCGGGGAAAAACTAAACAAACGGCACATAATCAGATGTGGGCGCTTGCTTCAAGTGATGCTGGAGGAGACGCATGGGTTTGCTCTCTCTGTCTCCCTCTTTCACAAACACACACACACACACACACACACACACACACACACACACACACACACACACACACACACACACACACACACACACACACACACACACACACACACACACACACACAGACGCGCGCACACAAATAAATAGAGAGGGAGAGAGAGAGAGAGAGAGAGCGAGCTGCATGCGCTCTGACACGCGGGACCGCTCGCTTATATATTTGATTGGACATGTTATAAATAAATGCACATTTTACAGTCGAGCCCCGCGTCGCGCACGCGCACTCGCGCACGTGGCAGAGCCCAGGCTTCATAAACAAGCCGCGGCCACCTGGCTGCTGCACAGTGTTTCCACGCAGAGAAGATGGCACTGGCCGACACGGAGCGCGCGGTGCCCAGCTGCGCAGAGCCCGGCTCCCCGTTCTCGGAGATCATCGAGCTGAACGTCGGCGGACAGGTGTATGTCACCAGGCACAAAACTCTCATCGCCGTCCCGGACTCGCTGCTGTGGAACATGTTCAACAAGAAGTCCCCCAAGGAGTTGGCGAGGGACAGCAAAGGGCGCTTCTTCTTGGACAGGGACGGCTTCTTGTTCCGCTACGTCCTCGATTACCTGCGCGACCTCAACTTGGTCCTGCCGGACTACTTCCCGGAGAAAAGTCGTCTGCAGAGGGAGGCAGACTTCTTCCAGCTGCGGGACCTCGCCAAGCAACTCAGCCCCCGCGTGAGCAAAGACAACTCCATCAGCGAGGAGATCGGCCACAGCGACACGGAGGAGGGCGCGCCGCCGCCGGGCGCCCCCCCCGGCGGCGCGGACACCCTGCGCGCAGTGGCGGTCGGCGGGGCCACGCGCTCCCCGTCTCTGGACTCCAGGAAGTCGGGCTACATCACGATAGGATACCGCGGCTCGTACACCATCGGCAGGGACATCCAGACCGACGCCAAGTTCCGGAGGGTGGCGCGCATCACGGTGTGCGGGAAGACGGCCCTGGCCAAGGAAGTGTTCGGGGACACGCTGAACGAGAGCAGGGACCCGGACCGGCCCCCGGAGAGATACACGTCCCGCTACTACCTCAAGTATAATTTTCTAGAGCAGGCGTTTGACAAGCTGACAGAGGTGGGCTTCCACATGGTGGCCTGCAGCTCCACGGGCACGTGCGCCTACACCAGCAATGACCCGAACGAGGACAAGATCTGGACGAGCTACACTGAATATGTCTTCTGTCGGGATTAATAGACATTTCATAATCTAGAGGGGAATGTCTTTTTAATATAGTATTGCGTCTGCTGTGTTGAATTTCGAGTGACTGCAACATATTGTTCCATTATTCTAAGAATTGCAGTATTGCCACCTCTGTTTTATTTTAAATTGTATTATTTTTAAACCAGAGACACAAATGTCCCTGCAGTGTGGAAACCCCCCCCAACAAAGATGCCCCCATCTCTCCACCATCATAGAACTGCATATGAATGTCTCAGCCACGTCTGACTCAGTGCTGTGTGAGCTGAGCAGCATCCAAGAAGCAACAATTAGTATTCAGTGTCATTGTAACTTCTCTTGATCACATGTTTTTGGCCAAGTCTTGTACCATCCAATAAGCTCTCATGCAGTCCTATCGCTGCCATGACTGTACGTGTATCTGCTTGCTCGGTAGAGTTGTGTTTGTTAAAAAAGAAAAAACCTGTTCAGGTGAAATAAAATCTTGTACTCGGCTATTCTCGGCACACTTTGCCAATCATCCTATCTTCTTCTCGACTGGCATTCATCATCCGTCTCCCGCCGGTTAAACTTTCCCCCGTGGGGAATCAGAGTCACCCTCAAAGGGAGATGCTGCCCGCGGACCGCCAGCCCATCACGGCACCGACGCTGCCAGCTCAACTAAATCGGTCACAGTTTTGACTTGTGACATCCGGGGCCATGGACTTCCCCATTGGCTCCATCACATCACGTCTATGTTCTATCCGTCTCCGTCGTGTTATTAACTCGCACAAGCAGAAACATCTCCACGTCTGAGTAGAGGGTTGCATGTAAATACTGGGAATCCGTGCCCACATAGCCGCTTATTTTTGTTTTGTCACACAAATTCAGGCGCGTGCCACACAGATGCAAATGGTGCAGCTGCACACACATGCTGTCATTATCATTTCAAGTGTAACTAATGAGAGGGTCCAGCTGCACGTGAATAGGAGGGTCTGGTCTGGCAGGGAGCGTGAATGGAGACGGGCCTTGGTTCACCTCCGTTGAGAGAGCAGTGTACAGCCAGCGCCGGATTATGTGTGTTCATCCACATGACAAAGAGGCCTTACAGTTAGAGGCATGGGTGGGGAGAGACAGAACATCAGGCTTATGGACCAGAGGCAGTGATAAAACCCAGAGGCGTCTGGGGAACATCCTCTAAGTAGGAACATCTTTCGGGTTTTGTGTTCAGTCTGGTTCAATTTGGCCTTTAAAATGTTCCGTTTGGACATGTAGCGAAAAGATAGTGTTGTGATGGGGATCTGTTTGGGGATCGTTGTGGACACAGACTCAAAATAAGTTTACTGTCACTATAGGGAGGACCATTCCATCGGCACGTCACAGTAGGAGAAGCACATAAACAATGCCACGATGGTGGAATTCCCTTTAGATGCCTCCGGTTAAGGGTCCACGCTGGCTCACTGGGACACTTGACTTGTACAGAGCCATTATTCGTGTTATTAGTAACATCTTAATTTTTTCCTAAAATGGTTTATCAAAATATCAGGTTTGGGGAAAAAGGGCTAATTGTCTATACTCCATAAAAGAAACAGCCTGTCTCCCTTTACATTACCCAGTAGGTCAACGGGACCTTTATAGTCTCATTGTAGCTATTTGACAAGTTCATTAAAAAAATTATAAATTAATGGAAGGAGAAGGAAAAAAATCCCTTTAACGTAACTTCTATAAACTATTGTTTCTCGTTGTGTTGATACTTGTCTAAGTTTGGATGACCTCATATCTGGAGCCATCGTGAGGTTTGTTGGGTAAGCTTTATTTGAAGACCTAAATTGGCTCGGTCATGTGTTTTCCGTGTTTAAGGAAAAAGCTCAAATTTACTGGTGGCTTCTTTGAGTCCAACCCACAAAAACACGAGACGGTCTAAATAACTATAACCACGACTGTTGTACGCAGACGCAGCAGCTGCAGGACCTGAGACGACTCCTCTCAGACATCTGCAGTAACATTAAGTTACAAGACAAATGTATCTGGCACCGTAAATAAAATATTGTCACACGCCCGCATATATGTCAATTATTCGGTGTCAAATAGTCCTTTTTGCAGAAACCTCAGGCGAAGCAATCAGGGTGAACACATGATATCTCATAGAATGTGTTCCAAAAAACTAATAAATCCCATTTTGGTTTCATTTTGTTTGCATGGTCCAATTCTCTCCAGAAGTTGATACCATTACAATTAGGAAAGTAGGCCCGAGAGCTTATGAAAGTTTCATTAAAAAAAAAAAAAAAGGATTAATTTGCTCTGTATCAACGTTCACTGGACCAAATGCAGGGAAACACCCTGGAGAAGCAGCGTCTCCCAGCACGGCCAGCTCTGCACTGGGAGGAAGCCACTGGAACATGTGCAGCGAAGGGTGTCATTCCTCGCTGAGCAAAAACGTTCAAGCTGTGCAGATGTGGTGCTGCTGTGCGCTCCAAGAAGTGAGTACATTTCAGCTAGTTTAGAGAGAGCAGGGTTTTCAACATCCCTTCAAATTACAGATGATAAGCGTCACGCTTATTATCTGTAATTTGAATTAAATGATAGGAAGCCACAAATGAGAGACATTTCGGTCTATAATTTTATTTATATGAATCTTTACATCCTGCTTCTTTCAGGCTGGGCTCTTTTCCATGTTCAGACGCAGATATTTATATACCAGTCACGGTATCTGACTGTAATTTGAATGTAATTACTTATTGACTTGCCATTTGCTTTGAAAAAACGGAAAGAAAACCAGGGAACAGAACGACCATTAGGATTCTGGTTGGTATTGAACTGTGAGAAGTTGTAATGATAATAACTATACAGCAATTCACAGCACATATAGTAAACACACACGAGTTACTGACAATTGCCTAAAATTCCCATGATTGTGCTTCCTTTCAGTAAAATGGAAATGCAATGCGTCGTCAGGCCTTTCAGTGCGAGTGATGGAGTGATGATGGGATAACAGAGAACAAAGTGAGTGGAGGACCGGAGGAGAATAGCACCGATGAGAGAAAGAAACATTACTTTTGATTGTCGCCCATTGTTACCGTCCTCATATGCTTATCTCTGTTTGTAATATTTCTCGTCCTCCTAATGTGCGCATGCTGCAGGCTGAGCTCCCCGACATGAACCCTCAGCAGGGTGGGAATGTGTGAGCTTCATGCACGTGTCCAGGATGCGTCTCAGCTTCCAGAGTTATTTTAGATCAAAGTCGCCTTCATTAGCACATCACAACTGTAACTCCGGACCAAAGGCGTCATTATTCTAATGAAATTCTGAGTCAGAAATACATTCTGCTCGGGAGAGGGTCGTTCCCGTTTTCACGCAATTAGAGGATCCATCAAAACATATCTCCTGTTTAATTTTAGTTTGGCCCACAGGCTGCTTTCACAGTAAAATGTACAGCAGTAAGAACACTTGAATCCTTATCGCTCTCTGTACCTTTATGGGGGGACATTTTGCACCGAAACGATCCGGCTACATAACCGACGGCATGCAGTGAAGAAAAGGGAACTGACTTCTGACAATATATGACTGAAGATGCAATATATGCTCATTTTAGTTTACCTTAAAGAAGGCTACGGTAGCCTATATTAAGCAAAATATGAATACGATGTAATGGTGGTACACAGTGGCGGCTGGTGACATTTTTTTTGGGGGGGGGGGGCGCAGTTGGGCGGCGCGGTTTAAATAGCACTCCACAATGAGAAGAAAAGAGGTTTGGAGTAGAATATTCTAAAAAACAAAGCTTTATTTCAAGAAAACACAGTGCTCAACACTGTCCAATAACAACTATCAACAAACTGTAACTTTGGGCATGAGAGGTTCAGAGCAGAATGGTTTAAGAAACATTCAATGTGGTGGCCAGAGCAACTTCGAGAGAGGGCAAGCTCAAATCGCGGCACCGGCACCTGCCGCTTACCTGCTGTGGCATCTCTGGACATGCCACGGCTGTACCGGCATATGCCGCGCCGGTACCGGCATATGCCGCGCCATATGCCGGTACCGGCGCGGCATTTGCCGGTACAGCCGTGGCATGTCGGCATATGGCGCGGCATATGCCGGCATATGGCGCGGCATATGCCGGGTACCGGCGCGGCATATGCCGAGATGCCACAGCAGGTAAGAGGCAGGTGCCGGTGCCGCGATTTGAGCTTGCTCCTACTGGCAACTTCAGGGAATACATTGACGTAGCATTCAAACTGGGGGCCCTGCAGTAAGGTGGCACTGGTGAGGTGGTCTTTGAAGGCAAAGCGTTCCCTGGTGTGTCCAAGTATGGTGTCACAAACCTACAGATAAATATATAGAGAGAGACAGAGACAGTAAGATAAGTTGTGGGGAAATATCTACTACAAACAGGCTTCATACTATAGACAAAAAACTATGTTTTGTGTGTCTTGATGGCTCAGCAACATAGACAAAAGGCCAGGAGCCACCTTGATGGCTGTAGCTATGACACACACACACACACACACACACACACACACACACACACACACACACACACACACACACACACACACACACACACACACACACACACACACTCTAACTTGTTGGGGGTTGAATTGGTATTTTAGATAAAGTTATAGTCTGATATGATATCCACCCAAATCTAACAATGTCCAACATGTGTTCTGCTGTGGGAAAGATAAAACATTAAACTCTAACACAGGCATCTGCTGATTTTGACACTCACCTCTGCAGCAATCCTTCAAGCTCATCTTCCTTCACAGCCCGGCGCTTCCTCGGCTGCTCAGAGCCACTGCTTTGCTCCACACTGAGCCTCCAGCTAACAGCTCCGGTTAGCATGTAGCTTGAGGAGAAGCTCCGGGTGTACGTCCTCCCGCGGTCAGTGCTTTGCTGCTGACTTTTTAAATCCGGACGTTCGGGTCCCAACTCTTTCAGCCTCTTCTTGTCAACATCTCAACAGAGTTTTCAGTTGCCATACTAACATAATCAAAGTCTCTGCTAGCTGTGTTGCTCGCGTAGCTACGTGGGAGCTATATGGGATGTGAGGGAATGATAAAGGTCTCTGATTGGACGAATAGTCCAACCACGTTGCAATAAGAAACGATGTCATTGGCTAGGGCGCAGATTTGTGCGCCCGAAGATTCACGTTTCATCCGCCAATGAGAAGCTGTCCTTGCCGTCACGAGGGTGAAATGTTTGTTCGCTGCCATAGACTCACATTGGGCCGGCGCCCCGACAGGGGGAGGGGCTTTTCTCAGTGATGATGAATGGCGATATATTATATTTGGTATATCTTAAGTGGTTGTTGACAGGGGCTTACGGTCTCCCACACACATTTAGCGCGTCAACACGGTATATTTCTTATTTAAATTATTTGGTATATAATGTTTTTTGACAGTATATATTATATATTTTTTTTCTTCTTTTTTTTTTTTTCAGCGCAAAATTTTAAGAGGGGCGGCGCCCTAGCGCCCTCTATTGACGCACCGCCACTGTAGCAAAAGTATGGTAAAGTATGGTTTACTTGCTATATGGTAATATAGTAAAGAAGAGCCCAGTGAGAATGAAACGCTCGTTTAACGCCATGCTTCAGTTGGACGTACAATATCAGAGCGAGACGGATCAAGAGAGACGACAAAGACGAACACGGTTCTGACTCAACTCTCTGCAGGAACAAATGCCGTGCTTGCTTGTTATAATCACAGCTCGGCACGATTGGGCGCTTTCTCGCTATTCGGAGAATGACATCAGCAATGATAATATCACCAGGAATATTATATCAGTGATAGTAATGATTGGGCTTCAGAGGACGAAGATCGACTAACTGTGTCCTCTTCTGTGTGTGCGCGCCTGCATGGAAATGAAAGACCGAAATTACAGAAATCAAAATATTAGACGAGACGAGGAAGAAAACCACTGTGTCCTGCTGAGCCCTCAGTGTGATGGTCCCGCTGATATTGTTACAACGGCAGTAACTTCAGACTGAGCACATTTTAAATGACGTTGCCGCGAGTGCATTCGGCTTCTTCTGAGAGTTTCTAATGTGCATTATTTGAGACTCGCTGTTATTTCAGACTTATGTCATAATTTGTGATCAGCAGCATCCAGGTAATATGCAGTAATGTGCCCAGATCACCTGAGCTGAGATGCTGCTCCATCCACTCACATGGCCATTAAACCTCCCACCTTTCATGCCCGCTTTTGAAAATTACAGTCATCAAATAGCAAATGTTCTTTCCACAGCTGCATGGTGCACTGAGGCCACTCTTCTCACATGGAGACCTTTCATTTGAGTGGTCTTTGCAATCCTGTGTTGTTGCAAATCAGATGTCCTTTTAAGCAAGCGACAGATTTGTTATCAGTTTTAATTGCTTTACGTGATTGCAAATACCCGTTATGCCTTTTTATATTTGATCCCTGCAATTGAAAAACTGAACTTGAGAACTATTTTTGCCTTTGCATGGTTGTGTTTCCAAGTTTGAACAACAGAAAGTCCTTATTTGCTGCACAACATACTTAGTGTCATAAGAAACAGCGTTTCTGTTTCCTCACTGACTCTGGGAGGCTGTTAAGTTGTCTGAGTCACCCTGGGAGAGTCGACGTAGTCCACAATGACAGGGCTACATCTGCACGGATGTGGTTCCCGTTCGAGTGCTATTCACATAAATTCAGAGGATTTGGGTTTGGTAGCCATCGCTGTAGTCTGAGGTTTTCCACATCTGGCTCGGTTTAGAGAATAAGCCTGTCTGTGTTTAGGAGACAGAATTACAGGGTGCAGGAGCATGAATAATAAAGGGCAAAGTCTCAATTCTGACTTCTGACTGTGGAAATATGTATAAATATTATATTATATATATATATATATATATATATATATATATATATATATTATATACTGGTACTCTACCGTGCATGGTGATCTATGTACTAGTACTCTACAGTACATGATGATCTATGTACTAGTACTCTACACTACATGGTGACCTATGTACTAGTACTCTATGGTGATCTATGTACTAGTACTCTATAGTACATGGTGATCTACTGTATGTACTAGTACTCTACAGTACATGATGATCTATGTACTAGTACTCTACAGTACATGGTGATCTATGTACTAGTACTCTATGGTGATCTATGTACTAGTACTCTACAGTACATGGTGATCACTGTTCGACCAGCGAAAAGCCCATCATCTCCTGATGGCTAATCTTTCTCCTTTAGAAAATCTAACCTCTCTCCCCTTCTACAACACTTTGGAGCCCAATTAACGAATCACAATGTGGCAGGAATAATGCAAATGATAGGCTTGCACATGAACCACCGCAGCTCCTGCTTCCTTTACAGTCTTCTTTACTCAATTCAAGTTAACTTGCCAAACAGCATTCACAGTGCACCACGGACTCACGTACACGTGCGCTCTGGTTTCAGTGACGTGAACTCAACGTATGAATCCTCATTATGCTCACGCTGTGTTTTATGCTAATTTCGTGATTTAACTAGTGAGCTATAGAGATGCTGGTAGGGGCTTTTAGTTACCGTTGGACTAAGGTTGTTCCCATACCGAATGCCTCAGATACAGCCTGAAACCATGGATCGGTTATAAGTCTGCGCACCGATCCAATATCATGTTATCATATCATATAGTAGCTCTTTAAATTACGCTACACGGGAACGACAACAGCAGGTGTCGCTCGGTACCCGATCTGAAGTCTCAACAGAAGTAATAAAGAAGTGAACTAGCTCCCTCTACTTCTGTTGTCGCTGCACATGCACAGTAACGATCGCGCAGGTGCTAGCGCAGAGTAACGTTAGCTAGAGCTAGCAAAATGTCAGCCATATTTTACACTGGAAAATCTCACCAATACCACCAATTTATTAAAGGATTTCTTTTGTTATTTATTCAAAGATTACTTTAGTTTGAAGTTATTGTTTGCACTACTGTGTTAAACTCACTGTACTTCCTATTTTACTAAATTGAGGCTGCACGTTAACATTTTACTGAGAGATCAGTACTCAGATCAGGTGTGTGTGTGGGAACCTCTCTACTTTGGACAGAGCCCGGAGAGCTGTATTCCTCTCTTTGCTTTTAAACCAACTCATTGGAAGGAATTAGGTTTACTGAAGCTAAATTCGATCCACGTTGAGCTCACACTCTCACACTGCAAAGTCTTTTACAATGACTCGGATCAAAGGATACACAAGGACATTTAGAGGAGATTTTATGCTAGAAGTGTTTCACCCACTGCTGCAATGTTGGGAGATCTCAAATGATTCTTTTGGAATTGATTACAAATACTTGTTGTCATGTTATGCTGCCAAAGTCTTACTAATTCCTCCGAATGTCCAACTGACTTTCAAACGCTGGTTTGGTTTTCATGCAAAGGGTGCACGTTATCATTAAGTGATGAAGAGCTACCATTTGGCTGGTTTTGTTTGAGTTTGCACATTTCTTTCAGACAAAATGCTGAGGATGGAAATTCCCTAAAAAACCAACGGATTCAAACAGATTATTTGCGGCCTGAGATAAATGCGTATAGTTTAGTCTCACATACCCCGATGACGTTAGTTGTATTTGCACATGTAATGTCTACCCTGTGAAGGAAAGCAGAAAGAGAGTAAATGAGGATAAAGTTACACGTGACTGCTGGGATCAGTGACCTCTCCGATAAAAACACTCAAACCACATAGCCGCAAGAGAGTTGTCATTCATGACATTCAGAACAGCATTGTTGAGTCACATCGAAACCCAGTGAACAATTTGTAACTGTCAGAAAGGGACAATTTGTCTCACTTTTCTCTCAGTGCATCCCTTTTATTCTGCACAAAGCTTTGTGCTCTCCTCTCTTGTTTGCCATTGATTGTCCTCGTGATTCTGTTGAAGGGGTAGACCAATTAGAACATCTTATCTGTTTCTTATGTCACTCTAACGTCGTCTAGAATTTGCATTCGTGAAGACTTAAAGCCAGAACACATAATGCTTTTGCGTGTTCTGCCAACAATAATAGATAAACATGAGGAAACAGTGAGAGGATATGAGGCTTTCAGCCCTCTCAGAGGCTGATACAAGCACCACAGAGACAGCTGTGGTGTTCAGATAAAAAGGAATACATGTCTGTATCTGTCATATCAGATTCAAAGCAAGAACTGGTGGAGGAAAAAAACAAAAAACATTCTGTACAAAGCATTTCACAGGTGATTTCATCCAGCTTGAGCTTTGCTGCACGGCTTATCTGCACACTGGCTGCCTGACAATCCTCTATTTGTAGCATGAGAATAAAAAAGAAAAACACCGGAGGAGTCGATGGAAGCCCCTGCAGATATTATGTAACACGCGCTGAATCAATACCAGCCGACAGGGACACCATACAGGTGCATTGTGTTTCTTTTGGATGGATTTTCAGTCTATTAGACGTTCAGTTTTGCGCTTATATGACGAGACAAAGAACAGTTTGCTCTGAGGAGCTACAATCTGACTGTTGGGGAATGAGCACAGTGAAGCGATGATGGAGCTGTGGAGATACTGGCTTAATCACGGGATATCTAACATCTGCTTGATTCCTTTCCGACAGATGTCCGCCTCCTCTGCGGGACATGTTTACAGGTTACAGCTTGATTGGATAACTAGGTCGAATAAACCTCCTTCACCCCAGACAGCTTTTAATTCGTTCACATGGCACACATGCAAGGGCACTCAGGAGTCTCCTTTTGTTTGGACAATTAACATATATGTCACGGCTTACATTGGTAACCAAGGATACGGATGAAGATGTAAAAGCACATCTTGTGCCTGTAAATTGTTATCATAGACACATTCGAGCAGAAATGCAAATCGGTGAACTCATCGGTTGTCGATGCAGATGCAGAAAAATGTTCCGCCACCGGAGCTGCAACCTTGAGGCAGAGCTCAGGCTGCATGTTCTGGCGAGCATCAGTGGAGTTATTTTGATGCAAGAAAGGCATCGTACCAGTGGGCAACTCTTTAAAAATTCATTTCGGAGGCATGTAACATGAAACTGCTGCCACAATCCTGCAAAAGGCACGCGTGCATCTCCACCTCTTGCATTGCGTGTGGTATAGCACAGGGAAAGACACGCGCTCGGGCCTGTGCAAGGTGTTGTGACCAGGAACACAATACCTGAAAAGAGATCCCAAGTGGGCTTTATGCGATAATTCCATCTGGGAAGCGCACAGCGGAGGAGTCTGATAAAAGATGCAATCTTCTTGCCACTTCCTTCGAGGACATCACCAGATACATAAGGAGTCTCACAAGAATTTATGAAATGTTTCTATTAATTAAACAGAACATTGACTTAGCATGTCAATGCATGTTTTTTTCAACGGAAGAGTGCATCAAAACCTGATTGTGCATACATATATATATATATATATATATATATATATATATATACTGTATATTTATTCCTGATACAGCTTACTTATAGCAGAGCTCCATTGCAGTCCAATGGAGCTTTGCTATTAATAACACATTAATGTTGCAAATTGTTGTACTGTGTAGCATTATCTTTCATTAGAAGCACTTTCAGCCAGTCCAAGGTGTCTGCCCTCTTGCTGCAAATACTCATTAACGCACAACATGTGAACGTGTGTTTATGTGTAAATGTTTGAGAGCATTTGCTTGAAAACTACAGCTGTTTTAGGAACTGACTGAACTACTCAAATTGGCATTTTAGATCTAAATGTTATAGTTTGAATTTCTGTGAGATATATTTATATAATATGTATATATAATATGAGGCTTGGTCTTCTTAGTTGTATGTTTTGTTTTTAGTTGGATATTTATTTGATTTGATCTATGTATCCAGATTGGTTACTGTCTATGTTGTCTTGTCTCATTTTTGTTGGAAATATTGATAAAAACAAAACAAAAAATCTTAATCGAATAAAAGTGGACAAATTCTTTTGATTGATTTTATTAAAGGGATTGCAAATCTTTAATTCGAGCCTTTCCTGCTTGTATGTACTCTTATAAATTATACTGAATACAAATCTCTCCATTTGGAAAAATAATTAGATGGTCAAGTCATATGAATGAATGAATATATACTTTATTAATCCCCAAGGGGAAATTTGTTGTCAGAGTAGCAGCAATTTACAGACTAAAATCAACATATTAAAAACAACAACAGGGATAAGAGATGTATACAAAATAAAAAATTAAATAAAAATAGCTGGGATGAAAGATATGTACAGTGCAGAGTATTATTTAGGAAATAAATTAAATTAAACTTAAACAATAGAGAGTGATCTGTGATACTGTAACGAAGCAGACACACTTGTGTATTGACTCTGGTTATAATATATTTGTTCCTGTTTACAAAAGTCTCTTGTAGTTTAGAAAAGCAGCGTGGCCCGGTCAGCTGGTGGAGAGAGACCTGACTGCTTCTAAAGCCTGACTGAAGTCCTCACTAATGCACGGGTGTGTTTTACAGCCAAAACTGTAGCGCCACAACTTTAATCTCTGCTAAAATGCTCATTATCATGTGAAGTGGGAGCAGGCAGGAAATCTTCTCTGAGACTGCAAAGACCAAACGCCTCTGCGGAGAGGGCAGTGGGTTGGGAGGGCGGAGTGTGATGCATCTCCTTCATCATTTCAACTGGATCAAATTCAAGTGGTGGATTAGATGAGATGGTGGGTTGTGAAAGATTTAAGAGCACCGAGAATACGTTTGCCAATGCGGATTTCACTCTTTCGTTGAGGGGCTGCTGTGCGGAGAGCAGTGCTAAATGCAGTTATTTATTAACGTGCTTGTTGACTCTTGTTTGGTGCAGAATTTTGTTCGCTCAGTGCACTAATTATCTTGAGTCCAGGTTTAATGGCATGAGCGGGAGACGACCCGTGAAGACGTTGCCTAGCTGTAGATATTGGTCTCTCCCGCTGTGGCTGATGACGACAGTGCGACAGGTGGTCTGAGGAGGCGCTCTCAGTGCATTCCTTTTCTTCCGCGAAGCACAGATCACACTGAGACAGGTGACATTTAATCTGACACCGCAGTCGGTCAGGGGCATTCTTCAGGAGATGTAAAGGTCACACCATGCCAGGGTGGCAGCATATACCAACAATATGCCAGCTGCTTGTTTATTCGGGGGGATGGATAGTGATAACCTGACTTGGTGTCTTGATCGTTTGAATTGATATTGAGTTTAAGTTACTGTGGTTTCACTGTCAAACTGTACTGGATATGATCTTTAGACCAGTGATTAACACGGTTAGGAAGAAAAAAAAAGGTGGATAGGTCCAACAAACAGAACTCTCAACCGGTGTTCGTCACCACGTTGTGGTTTTGTTGCCTAACCCTGTACGTATCATCTTAAGCCCAAACACGAGGGTTTCCCCTCTCCTAACTCAGTGGTTTTGTTGCCTAAACGTAACCTTTATTAACTTGTCCCCAAAAAAAAGGGTTGTTCAGATCGATACGAAAAAAGGTGTCCCTCATTGCACTTTGTGACTATTTTACGAACTGCTGTGTTGCTACGTCAGCTAGTGTTAGCGTTAGCCTGCTGTCAATGTTCCCATTGTCTCTCATAGGACAATGGGAACAATGTGTGAGGAAAACAGGGAATAGAGAACCAATAAATGTGTGCCCAGACCCCAACAATAGCAAAACGAATGAGCTGAAAAAGAATACGAGCAAGTAAAAGATAGATTATTTATTTTATCAACTGATTGTGAGGTAAAGTAAAGGAGTACAGCTTTACGTTTCTTTGGTTATGCTCCCGTTTAACTATTTCATCAACTGTTGTGATAACTTTCTGTTGCCGTTTGTGAGCTTTGTAACCTATGACAAGAGGCCCTAAATAGACACTGTAATGGGAAAATATGTATATGATGTATGTTGATAATACATTTTCTGTTAAACATATGATTTTAATACTAATGTATGTTCAGATTAATGAGTAACATACAAGTAAGACGTGGAGGGATTGATAACGTGGGTGTCAAGTTCAAGAAGCTACTCTGGTTCAAACTAACTGATAATGACTTAGAAGTGCTGACTAATGAGTAACAGAATGTTCAAAGGTGTACATCACAGAGAAGGGATGTACGAATATGCTGACATAAGACTACAATCATCTGTTGATTACATGATTTGATGTATGTGAAGACAGGGGATTGGTTAATGTATGGTCCTGATCAGGCCAAAGTACGAACCACGTGGAAGATCTTCAATGTACATGTCGACGTGGAACGCACAGTTCAATGTAAATCGTATGTTGGAGTAGTGGGAGCCAATGAGAGATGAGATGGTCTTGAATGGATGATCATTTGAAAAGTATATAACTCACCGTTTGAACAATGATATTTTGTGAAAACCCTGACAGACATTGACGATTCTTGGCTGTTGGGTTTTTCTCCTGCTTGCAAGCATTAATAAATTGACGGAGGCATTTTGTCTTGTCTAGAAGAACTCTGCTTGTTTGTCCTAACTAATTGATACTTTTAAATTCTCCTCCTCGAGTCACTTTTCCACGACATTTTGGCGTTGTCGGCAGGATTGCGTGAGGCTTTCATCGGGACTCTCGACGACGGCTGGAGAGGGCACTCCGAGATCTAAAGAAAGATTTCGCCCCGATACCACGACAGATAAGAGTGAGACGGGGGCCAGCAGCCGACGGAGGACCGATGGGCTTCATAGCAATCTGGACAAAGAAGTAGTTTTTTTTCATATCGGGTGAGAAGTTTAAATTTCAATTATAAATCAAATTTACAGTAGAAAACAAAAAGGTAAATAACAGAGCAAGCAGAGACTGGAGACAGAGTGTGTCTGTTGGTTTTGTCAATTGTAATTGATGTAAAGGTCTTTCCAGTTTCTGTGTCATTAATCTATGCAGGGGTTTAGAGGTGGAAAGTGTTGAGTTTGCGAAGTAGTAAAGAGGAAGAAAGGAGACGGTAGAAACCAAGACCCTTGACCTATTTACGTTTTTGAAACTTTAAAATACCTATATTTTGAAGATCGCATTCCAACAGCTTGGCCATCGTATCTATATCAGTTGGACTGAATAGATAGGTTCTGTATGTAAACAGTGTCAGCGAGATAAGGAGAGGAAGAAAGGGGACGGTAGAACCAAGACCTTTGACCTACTTATAAAGTCTGAACTGTACATGACAGATAGGGTTTTAGCTTTTCCGGAGAAAAAAAAGAAGCTGGGAATATATTGACGAATATATTTCATTAACAGGAGTACTCGGCCACGCCTGAAATATGGGTGGACAGAATGCTAAGCCCACTCCTTCAGGGAGCAATGGTGGACATAATGGTACGGAAATGTGGAGACAAAAGCATCGGGTGTTTAAAAATTGGAATAAAATATGGATTTCCAGTGAGGAAAATGAAAAATAGAAAAACTGTTAAGTTAAAAGACTTAGAAGAGAAGATTGAGAAAAACAAGTATTGTCTTGAACAATGGGAAAAAGAAAAAGAATGAAATATGTGGATGAATCTTTAGACTATTTGCCTGTTAAAATAGTGTGTTAAGATGAAATGGTTGGAAACCATAGAAAGTAACAAAAGGTGTTTAAAAATGGGAAACGATGAAGCAGAATATAGGGAAAGGTAATATGTGAAATGATGCCTGATAGTAGATGCTAACACGACCAGAGCAGACAAAGCTTCTCAGAAATCTTTTTCTCTCTTATTTGCACACAAGATGGATCCTGATCTCAGACGCATGCCCTCCACCGTATTCACCACCAGCCAATCAACTGCCTGCAGACAACCAGCTGCTGAAAGCGACAGAAGACTACACCAAGCTACATGCTGCATTCAACGGACAAGCAAGAAACCAAGAGCCAGAGGTGAGGTCTCAGCTAAGTGGGAGTGCCATCTCTGTAGCAGTAACACTGAGCTGCATCGGCTGTGAAGAAGCCCACCTCAGACCTCATGTGTCATGAAGCAAGCTGTGGCCCAAAAGGGAAAAGACTGAATCGAAAGAAGAAGAACTGTACGTGGCTCAAGAAACCATGGCCCAGGCTGCTCAACGCATGAAAACAAATTTGCGCTGGGATCACAGTCCAGTTTCCAGAACGAGTAGATATGTCAATCATTCAAAGAACAGACGAAGCAGAGGACGTAGACGTGGATGTCGTCATCACAGGCAGGTAGACACAAATGCTACATCTGACAGAGACATTGGACTTTTGAGCGTCCACAGTGGGACGAAAACCGTGTCCAGAAAGCACAAAGACATCAGGAATCTGGCTGACGTGAGGAGGGGGCAAGCGAGAGATAGGGGGAAAATCTTGTGTGCGAAGCAGGAGGGGTGAGAGAAACACACACACACACACAACACATGCAAATGAAGAAAAGCATGTTCTACTAACCGCAAACACACGAACATACACGCACGTACATGCACAGATACAATCAAATATTTAGAACGAGCATCAAAGTTAGTGACAGGGACATAAATGTATATACTATATATTTATAGAATACCACTGTATCTTTGCCAGAAACTATTTTGATAGTAGGGGGATTTTTTTTGTTGATTTTTTTTGTTTTTTGTAGATTCAGGAACCACAAACTTAGTTTTGTGGAACAAAAAGATTTGTCTCAACGTAAACTTAGTGGACAATATGTCTATTTTGTAGGAACCTTAGGTTTGACGTTAAAATAAATGATTTACGGTAGGAAAAGGAGCTCTCTCGAGCAAGAACTAAGCATACAATTTATTTATTTTTGTGTGCTCAGACATCTGTCCGGTAAATTTGTTCGGCAGAGACTTGAAGCTGACATATATTAATCAGTTTGATTTCCACACATAAAAGGTTTAAAAGTCGTACGCACTCCAATCCAACATGACCATGGTCCAAGATAGCACATCACAGATAAGTGTATCAGTGGCTTATCTTTTCTAGTAGAAAGAGAGCTGAAACAACGTTGTTCTTTTGTCATTTTTCCATTTTTGTAGAAGTAATGAGTTCCACGCACATGCAGTGCACAGTATATGTTTCCTTGGGGAAATATGCTTCATATGAATACATTTGTTTTAGGATTTGCAATGTTAATATTAATATTCTTCAATGTTCTACTATGTGTGGTCTAATCGGAGATGTACAGTTTTCTGTTATCCTCACAGACCCTAGAACAGCTGCTCAAAGTGGACTCCTCCCTCCCACACGTCTCCTTGTCAGTATCAGACTGATCAATGGAGTGACTTGGGATATTTTGTGCTGAAATTTCAGTCTATCACAGATTGGAAAGCAACAGGTGATTTTCAGGTGATGTATTCACCGCGCACAGGTATTTACAAAAAACTATTCTATACTTGCACATCTGCCTTACGCTCTGTGTATTTGTTTGATGGACATAAACCACACACTGTTTCATTTCTTGCTGACGCCTGCAGTCTCCCTCACCCTTA
The DNA here is from genome assembly GCA_038501785.1 of Myoxocephalus aenaeus. Lineage (NCBI taxonomy): Eukaryota > Metazoa > Chordata > Actinopteri > Perciformes > Cottidae > Myoxocephalus > Myoxocephalus aenaeus. The sequence goes on along the minus strand of JBAMJR010000154.1, from coordinate 9,969,240 downwards.
CAGGAAGCTCCTCTTCATGGGTGATGGGTAAATATGACGTAGCTACTCATCAGAAATGCACAACCTGTGGTCATCACACCTAAATTCTTTTTTCGGCTTTGCAAAAACATCACTAAACTATTGATGGCATAACTCCTGTGTTAACTTTCTTTTTGCAGGCAGGCGTAATCATCCCCTGCAATAGCTCACCTATCTGTATTCCCTTGCGGGAAAAGAAAAAAACAGAGATAAAGGAGCATCAAAAGAGTGGAGGTTTGTTCAGGACTTACAGGCAATTAATGCATCCAAATAAGTCATCCGTGAGCCACTGTTCTAAATACCATTTATTTATTTTTTGTCTTAAGTATCATCAGATGCAACATGTTTTTGTCAATTTTGATTTGCTTTAGGGTGCTGACAGTAGACTATATGCATATGCTCGCCTCATTGGAGCTATTGGGAGTTACCTGCCCTCTGTAAAGAGGCCCTTTAGAGATAAGCTTGGGAACCTCTTGTATTGAGTCAAGACACCAAGGGTGTCATATGTTAATGATCTCCCCCACACACAGAAAGAGTGTGGGGCAGAGACAGTGAATTTTTTTTTTTTTTGGAAACACCTTGTCACTGAAGGACATGAAGCTAGTAGATAAGTTACATTTTGTGCAGCAACAAGTATGCTCCTCTGGAGATTTCTAATCCATGTTAAAAGTCTCACCTCATGTGTCGAACTCATGATGACAGACTTTGTTCTGTAGCATGGTTTTTGAGTAAACTAGATTTGGTCGCAGCAGGACAAACGCGTTGTCTCCGTGCTGTGGCTTAAAAAGCCTTTTAGAGATGTTGTTGGCTATGCGAACATGACGTGTAGACGCAGCAATGTTTTTAACCCTAAACTTTCTTCTTCCAGAACTTGAGGATGGCATGACTGTTTTGCAGAACTCTGAGTTCTGTGCACTCCTCGTCTGAATCTCTCGGATATTAATTTGTTTAACCTTGATCTCATTCTCTAGGTGGATGAGTCCAAATCACGTGATACATCAAAGGGACGTAGTCAAGTTGGTTTTGTTGTTAATTCAGACTGTGCCATTTCTCCGCACAGGCAGCTGAATTGGTCATTTTAGATTTTTTTAATCTGGTGGTAAAACTTGTCTCACTAAATGTTTTGTTTTTTGTTTACTGGGTTGTCGCATGGTTAAGAATACCTTGCGACAAAAGGGTGGACTGGTTATCTTATCTAAATGGATAACAAATTGATTCACTAAAATTTTTCAACAGATTCCACAGTTTGAACATATGCTGAAGGTAAAAGTACTGTTAAGTATAGCAGACATATGGTCTGAGTAAGTTGAAGTTCCTCTTGCTGTATTAAACAGCTACAAGTTGTCTGGTTAAGTAAGATGACTGAATGTAACATGGCAGCAGTGTGAGGGTTTTACTCTAAAACTCTACTGCTTAGATTTTCAGGAAACCTGCAAAGTAGTAATAGATGAATTAAGGAAAACAGCTCAGCTCACTGTGAGGATGAGGATGAGAAAAAAAGAACACGAAGCAATTTGAGTCCTTTTGAAATTTTGTTTGCAACAGCACCACATGTGGGGGTGAACGCACCCAGGGCATCCACTGCCTTATGCGAGAGCGTACTGTGTGCAACTCTCTTCTGCGTTGTCTGACATAAGAAAGCAGGTGTCTGCAGCCCTTCCGAAGGAAGCCACGGGTCCGCTACACAAACTACAGCCTGGTGATTACGTGGTCGTGAAGGACTTCAGGAGGAAAAGCTGGAAAGCGAGACGGTGGCAAGGCCCATTTCAGATCCTACTCGTCACCCACACCGCACTCAAAGTTGCTGAGAGGGCTACTTGGATTCATGCATCGCATTGCAAAAAGGTCCCAACCCCATCCGACGGAGAGCTGACCAGGGGAGACGACGACACGGAGACGACAACGACGACAACAACTGCCAACGAGGAAGCAACTCACCGGACGCCACAGACGGATAAGATTATATAATCACGCGCATACAGCTTGACCGGAAGAGCAGTGGACGGTGACTGACAGGTTTTGTGGAAAACCTAGCAGAGGCTAACGCAAGTTAAGTCATCCACACAAGACCAGTTGCTTGAGTGAACTTCATGCAAACAGACTGGGAGAAAAACACTCACACTACCATGGGACAACAACTAACATGGAATCCACTCCGTAGAGTGTGTGGAACAAGAGGAACTATGTCTTTGTTTCTAATAATCTCTATTCTTGTTGTTTTTCCATGGGCATGGCTACACTTCCAGGACATAAGGAACAGACAAAATGACCCGACTGACGCAGACCAAACCAACTCAACGACCCACAATGACAGCATGACGATCTACGAAACGGTATTAAAACGACACAAGAGATTGGCAGGGATTAGTTTGGAAGATAACTGGCTTGACAAAGGCATGACAGCCAAAAATCCTTATTCCATGAACATGTGGTGGCGTTATGCAGAGTTCATGGCAAAAGAAGCTAATGTTACAAATTGTTACGTATGTTCTCTAAAACCATCTAATTCTCGTCAGCCTCTCATTTCAGCTATTCAAATAGGCCCATCTGAAGGATGTTTCTCTGGGATGGCTATCAAAGGATTCCACAATGGGCTCTCATTTTGGGACCTCCTTAAGGGGCCTGAATGTGACGACCGACACACGGTAAAACGGTTCAGTGGCAATAGCTCATTAACCTCATCTTTTGTGACCCAGGTGTCCATAGATCCAAAAACACGTTTTACAGCATGTTATGCCCGAAATGGCACCGTTCCAGTAGGACGTATGAGGCTCGATAACTGCGAACACATCATTATAACGGGTGAAATAACCAGCGATCGTGATTGCGATACCACCATATACCCGGCTTACCGTCACTCATGTGTAAATATAACAGGACATAATGTGACACATTGTCAAAAATTAGCAGAACATGAGGTTACTTTAGTTCCCAATTACTGGAAAATGAATGTTTGGTCCTGTTGGGCGTTCAAGTACAGGGCCACCAACCCATCTGATTGCCCCACTGATGCCGATTGTATTGTAGCATACCGAACCGCGGTCCCTGGACAAAATGGAACATATCCCGTCACAGAAGGATGGTGGTTATGTGATCATTCAGTGTATATAGCTCTCCCACCAGATTGGGACGGAGTATGTACACCTGTTCGTATCACAGATCACACATTCATTATCTCCACCACACCAAAGGACGCACCCACACGTATAAAACGCGAGACAGATAAACATTCTTATGTAGATTTTAAACCCCACGATTCAGTTTATGGTTCGAATGTCCCAGAGGAATTTAAACATGCAGGTACAAGTAAAAAGGTAATGTGGGCTCTGTTCCCCTGGGTAGGGGTGGCAAAGAATATTATGCGTATTGAAACCATTGACTACCGTTTTAAAAGCTTTGTAAATATGACCTTAGCTGCAGTAAAAGGAATCCGCGAAGAATTGACCTCCATGCGACTAATGGTTATGCAAAATAGGATGGTGTTGGACCAACTCACAGCAGCCCAAGGGGGCGTGTGTGCTATAGTAGGTGAACACTGTTGCACGTTTATTCCAGAAAATGACATAGATGGTGGCGTTATCCATCAGGCAATATTAAACATGACTAACCTTCAGGAAGCAATGGCAAAAGATGAGATACCTCCACCTGATGTGCTCGCCGGCCTATGGCTCACTTGGCGAAGCACTGTTATCACAATATGTCTTGTGTTAGTGGCTTTATTCATTTTCATGACTTGCGTGATTCCCATGCTTAGAAAGATGGTAGCTAATATGATGACTAAACAGATGGTTCTGTATCAACCATTGACTACTATGACTAGACAGAAGAATGACTTGTATCCTGTACCCCAAAACGACGAACATAAAGTTGACTTTGACACCGACACCGACACCGACGATGCTCCTGAATGGTTTGAGTAGTAGTGATGCTAATGTGAAACATATTTTCGTATTGATAATGATTACTATATAATCAAAAGAGTGGAATGTAATGGGAAAATATGTATATGATGTATGTTGATAATACATTTTCTGTTAAACATATGATTTTAATACTAATGTATGTTCAGATTAATGAGTAACATACAAGTAAGACGTGGAGGGATTGATAACGTGGGTGTCAAGTTCAAGAAGCTACTCTGGTTCAAACTAACTGATAATGACTTAGAAGTGCTGACTAATGAGTAACAGAATGTTCAAAGGTGTACATCACAGAGAAGGGATGTACGAATATGCTGACATAAGACTACAATCATCTGTTGATTACATGATTTGATGTATGTGAAGACAGGGGATTGGTTAATGTATGGTCCTGATCAGGCCAAAGTACGAACCACGTGGAAGATCTTCAATGTACATGTCGACGTGGAACGCACAGTTCAATGTAAATCGTATGTTGGAGTAGTGGGAGCCAATGAGAGATGAGATGGTCTTGAATGGATGATCATTTGAAAAGTATATAACTCACCGTTTGAACAATGATATTTTGTGAAAACCCTGACAGACATTGACGATTCTTGGCTGTTGGGTTTTTCTCCTGCTTGCAAGCATTAATAAATTGACGGAGGCATTTTGTCTTGTCTAGAAGAACTCTGCTTGTTTGTCCTAACTAATTGATACTTTTAAATTCTCCTCCTCGAGTCACTTTTCCACGACAACACGTACGTCTTCAATGAATAAGATTGAGATCTCCTGTCCCAGATCTCTCTGTGTTGCCTCTTCAACCCCGACTGCAGGGTTATTCTATTCAAACTCAACGAGGTTCAGTGAGAGAGAATTTCCTCATGCAAAGGTCCGGAACATCACAATAATGTCTAATATGTGCGATGATTTAGTTCGTAGTAGCTAACAATTGTATTAAAGTCTGTATGTAGTCAATTACTGTCATTTAAAATAAAGAAAGTTCAATTGAATAATATCTCAATAATATTTATTGTCAGATTTTATATTAAACTGGATGAATTATAAATAATATATAATCTAATAATAAATAAACATTCTTCTCACGTTTCAATAACAATAAGGGATGAATTTAAAAATAAATTGCAAAACAGAAAGCTTTTGAAATATGTTTATCTTAAATTATCGTACTTCATTAAAGAAAAATGCAATTAACTGAATTGTCTTTGCCCTGCAGCTTCAAATTCACTTTATTCAGGTGGTAGGTGAAAAGCCACGATGTTATAATCTTCTCATCTTCTAATAAGAGAATTGTGGGTACGTTGGCTCAAAAGAGTTGTGCTTTCTCTCGTAGCGGCGCTTCACATCGCTGCTTTTAATAATGCCCACGGTCTCTGAACATATGAGACGGTTTGGAACGGCCCTTGGGAAGAATTAACATTTAGCAGTCTGTCCATCGGTTAAAGGCTCTGGTTAAGATGACCACTCTTCTCTTCTTGGAGACGCCATGTGAAATAACTTCTGACTCACGTATTATTCTCGGACTACTCGGTCTCCTACCCCGTCGCCACTGTGTATGTAAATGTTCCTCGAATCGGGAAAGTTATCCGAACACACAGATGTGATTGGCTGAGATGATTTACAACGCGTGTAAGGGTTCAGGGTTCTTTCTGGACCGCTGAACGACGGCGTGAAGGCTAGAAAAGCTGCTCCGGTTAAATTGTCTAATTCTCAATTATCTATCGGCTTTCGGTCCAGGTCCGGATACAACGACGTTTGGCTCCGGACTCGGACCGCGGCCCATCTAGTGACCCCGGCCCTACTGGATATCAATTGTGTCTGTCAGCTGCCACTTCATTAAAGGTTCAAACCTACTGGACCAGGTTTGCATATTTCTACACCAGTCCAAGACTGTGGGCCTCACAAAGACAAATCTTTCTGACGCAACCATGTTCTTTTCTTCATGATTCCACTTATCTGGCCTTGACTCCTGCCTTTGATGTCCTGCACTCACCCAAGTGGAGCCTTAAAGGGAGTGATTTCACCTCCGCTCTGATCAGAAGCAGCAGTCAACCTGACGGACAGAGAGGTGCACCTTACTGCTGGCAACCCACTGCTCACAGAGACAAGCATCACGTAGTCCATTCACTGACACACGTGCATGTTATTCCTCGTGATGGACAGACCACTGTGAGGTTAGGGGAGCGTGGGGTGGAGGAGACAGGTGAGCTATTGTACTGTGACCAGCTGATCAGCAATTATGAGGCAAATGAGGCACTTAGCGCCAGATTTCCACAATTTGCATTAAAGTCATATTCCTTCTCGCATTCATTACTCATTCAAATCTGAACACACAGACATGGTACACCATTTGTTTTGGTTTCAGGGTGACTTACACTCTCCAGTGGAGTCATTATCTTACACCCCGTTGTTCATACGGCTGTAAATAAATCATAGAGAAAAAAAAGAAACTTGTGAATCCAAAAGAATCACCATGTTTTTTTGTATTTTTCTTCAGGACTGAAGTGATATTGTGATAGCAGTCTGTGCATCCATAGATACACTGAAAACAGGAACTGCTTATATCTAATTTGGCCTACTTTTAATGGTGCCAATTTACCATATTTAACAAATACAGGCTACTTCCTGTTTACCCCACTGAAAAACACTGCCCAACTGAGGTTATAAGTGCTAATTCTAGAAAAAGATTAGACAATGTAAAAATAATGTGAGTGACCTGCCAAATTGACTTCAGATTATTAATATTAGCTAGCCTGGCCCTTTAAGAGTTAAGAAGAAATTGCCCACCAGACACTCTAAAGATCACCAGTTATTATGTTTAATCCTGTTTGTTTAATGCACAAAAAACATAGTGTAAAAATTACACCTTATTGGAAAAAATAAAACTTGTGGACACTCGGACAAAGCCATGCTAGATTCCCCCTGCTTACAGTCTTTATGCTAAGCTAAGATAACCTGTCTCCTGGCTGTAGCGCCACAGTTAATGGAAAACCACCCCAAACAATTCAGGGAAAGGTGAACTGATACTTTAAATAAATGTTTTCACGTGTGACCCTCCACATGTTTCGAGATAAACTCTCATTAATCTTGTGACATGTATTGTTTTACATTCAAAACAATTTTTTTTGGTGCATATGTTTATGCGTGTGTGTGTGTGTGTGTGTGTGTGTGTGTGTGTGTGTGTGTGTGCGTGCCTCTTTGATGCTGAGCGCTCTCTGGTCAACCCTCTGTGTCATTGTGTGTCCGCCTGGCACTGGAATGTGTTGCGGCTCCTGGAGGATGATGCCTGGCACTGTTTAAATGCTGACAACAGTCGGTCTTTCAACTTAATTAATATCTACTTCTAATGGACTGACCCATGTGCGACACAGTTCAAACCTCACTGTTCAATTAATTCTTGTATATAATTGGTGAGCAAGTCAATTGAATTTAGATGGACCTAATTACCGGTCTCTGTTTCCGAGTGTTGTGGGCAATCATGTTTCATTTCCTCTTTTTCTTTTACAAATTGCTGTATTCAGCTCATATTTCAGACCTAAAATATTACTGTTAACAGCCACGTTGTGTTCGCATTGTTGCTATTATTCAAAGTCAGTTTAGCAGTCCTGCCCTTGCCTATTTTTCTATAACTCATCTTATGAAAGAAACTCAGCAAGTTTCTTATGCAAGAGCTCTTGTATTATGGAAGGGAAAAGCACTTTTCTTCTATTTGAACTCCTTTGAACTCAAAGGATATCCTTTGGCTTGTTGCAGGGAATCTTTCAACCGGAGAAAGTCTTGATCCTTCGTACATTCAGCCATGAAACATTGATTAAAAAACGGCAGTGATAAGTCACAGATATGACTTTGAAATGATGAAGTGATTCATTGTCCCGCTGCAGCGTCATGATTATCAGCAATGTGCCATGGTGCCATGTGCGCCACAGAAACCCTTCTCATTGGATCATGACGGGACATTCACGCTGATTTAAATCACAGGTATGATGAGAGCCGCTCTGCTCCCTCTCCTGTGAGGCTATTAGAGAACAAGAACATTTATATAATAAAGAAATTATGTAATCGTGTAGTGGCAGTGCCATGCAGAAGCAATTGCCACTCTCATCAGAGCTTTAAATATAGTTCGATGGATTTACATATCCTCTTTTGAACACGACCGAAGGACTGATGGACTTCATTGAGGGGAAAAACCTTTTTTTTGAAGAAGAATTATTTTTTGCCGGTGCAGCAGAATGAAAGAAACCCCACTTGTGGGTAAAAGTGGATCTATTCAGTCTGCCATTTAATTCCCTCTTTCCCACTCTCACCAGAGAGCAGATGTGTCTGTGCACTCAAACCCCGGCTCCAAGGGTAGAAGGAGCGCCGGCAGCAGGTTTCCCCTCCCACCATTCCTCTTTACAGGACGGAGGTAAGCGACCAACATCACCCAGGGATGATCTTCTGCTTCATCCTGCTCACTTAGCCGGCTAATCTCCCCCTACCTGGGCAGCCATTGACCCAATGCAAGACATTCTGTGTGCAGGATGAGGCCAGCTGGGGAAGCATATAAGTGCTATTGATTAAGTATTGGATTGGAGAGGGTTTGTTGGGAAGACAGCGGGTGGTGTTTCGGAGGAAATGCAGCCTACAGCAGCAAAGCTGCATGGCCTCCTGTTGAATAAAAAAATAAATAAAAAATCTGCCGCCGTAGCAGAGGTCAACAGCTGCCACTCCTCTGTCAGGAAATCAGGCTGCCTGGGAGAGATTACAGAAGGGCACAGGAGGATTAATGAGCTGAAAAAAGATGTGAGACGAAACAACATACAAACACAACAATGCTACTTGAATGTTCCCTGTGCTGCTTAATTCTTGGCTCATTGTCACTGTAAATACAACGAAACTGTCAAGTATGTGACGTTTACAGCTTTGCATTAATTTTAGTGTCGTATTTTTTGGGGAAAATGACTTCTTGTGGAGAGTTAAATGATATTGTTTGCTTTCATAAATCCATTCTGATGCTCTACACCAGGGGTGTCAAACTCATTTTAGTTAAGGGGCCGCATGCTGCCCATTTTGATCTCAAGTGGGCCGGACCAGTAAAATCGTAGCATAATAACGCATACATAACAACAATATTTCTCTATGTTTAAATCATTGTTGAAGCTTTTTGGATGACAAACCCTATTTTAAGGTATTTCTTCAATAAACTAGAAACATAAAAACCACAAATTCAGACATCAGCCCACTGTTTACCTGCCTGGGCTCTGCAGATTCCCTCGCGGGCAATATCTTAAGTAAAGTCAGTAATGGAATCAATTGTGACTGTGGCGCATTGGTTATTATGCCCGTCTTACAATTAGAGGATCAGCGGTTCAAGTCCAAACTTTTTTTTTCTTTTCTTTTTTCTGCAATTTTAACAATTATCCCGCGGGCTGGACTGGACCCCCTGGCGGGCCGGATCCGGCCCGCGGGCCGTATGTTTGACACCCCTGCTCTACACATAAAGGAGAGTGCTGAATTAACCAACTAGGTAAGTTCCAATGGATGAAGAAGGAAGAACTTCTATTTTATTATTTAATATAAAACAAAATGTCGAGCTTGTCGACAGTGAAGAATATGCCACTCAAAAATAAGTTAGAAAATGATGGCATGGTAATGAAAGAAGTAGAACGCATCGGCCGAAATGCAATGTGGGAACCCAGCGAGTATCGTCTGAAGGTGATTCAGCTTTTTGGTGATTTAAGATTAAACTGACTACATGTCAAACAATCCGGTCGTACACATTGTCCCTCTACTCCAACTCCAGGCAGCAGCTGGCTAGCTTAGCTTAGCATAAAGACTGGAAACAGGAGGAAACAGCTGGCTTGTTAGCTCTGGTCTAACAAAGTATCAAAGAAAATCAAAGTCTAAAGTGTCTTTTCACACAGGAAGTGGCATTGCACGACGCAGCGTAAAGCTGTCGTGGCGCCGCACAAGCTAACGGTGATGAAGGGTTTCAGAGCACAGCGCTGAGTGAAAGGCCCTTTAAAGCAGCAGCTTTGAGATTTACAGAGTGATTATGTTCTTGATTGAGTTCTTGCAGTCTTATTGTCACCGCGAGGTTGCCAGACAACCGCCGATGAATTCATGACGTCGCTGTACCCAGCCAAGAAGTTGTCTGCGAGCCAAAGCCCTTGGAAATGCGTTTAGAGAAACTCAGAGATGCTCAGTCTGACGTCCTCAAGTGGCTTGCATTACAATGAGAAGCGGGTGTTTATCAAAAAACTGCCGGCTTAGTGGCGTTGTTAATTAAGAAAAGGGATTATTCTCCAAAATAATTTAAACAGTGGGGTGGGGGTGGGCTCTGTTAATATCTGACAAAAGATGGAAAATCAAAGTGGCTTCCGAGACTGTAACATTGTATCTATGGTAACCTTGGCAAAAGTGTGGGGAAAATGAGTTATGTTAATTGCCTGTAAGCCAAATCGTGCCAGAGGTGTAAAGTGTACTTCCTACCCTCTTACTTGGCACCCTTTGCTCGGACCTCACCCATCCTCTCACTCTGCCTTTATCTGGATCTTAACTCCACACCGTAACACTTGTGTGACTGCTTGTTGCTCGGCTGCGACGCGATTGCGTGGACAAAATCCATCCACAGAAAAAAAATAAGAAATAAGGACTAAAATAAGTATACAAAACCTCTTCTGTCGCTACAGTAGGTGCCTCCAGGTCTGCATTTAGCCACAATGACTCACGTGGACTGAAAACGATGCCTAGTGCTGCTGCCACGGCCGGTAATGAGGAATGTGTCACCTATGAGGCGAACGTGTGAAATGTAACCTAATGTGGTTACGATCAATGCAGAAGGAATCCAATACATTCATCTATCTTTAAATGTCAGTATAATGTTAGCAAAATATATGCATTTGTTCCAAAATGCAAGCAGGTATAGAGTCACATGACTGTGTAATAATTACTCTTTATGGGGAGACCAGCTCATGAAATCAACAAACAGTGTAATGAAACGAGAGCTTACAAATCAATACAGAATTAACATAAAAGATGTAGAATGTCACTGAAGCTAATTTCTATCGATCTCCACTTAAATTCCCATTTGTGTAATTGGGCAAGAGAGAGTTAGAGCAGCGCGGGATGTGCACAACTCTCCATCTTTTCTAAATATAGCCGTCCGCCTCACTATATTCAGTTCAAACTGTTAACGATACAAGTGGAAGGAGTGGAATCTGTCTTAAAACCTGACAGTGACATTTCCATCGGTCTAGATCTTTCTCCAGGAATTGTTTTTCCCCCCCACAACACAGCATAGGCACATGTGCGTGACACATGATGATCCGCTCTGCTCGAACCGCTTCGCATCTTCTCCTCCAGGACATAAACTATCAGCGCAGGAGAGCATGAAATTGAGTTTAAAGACGGAGGGGCGTAAGCGATGTTTTTCATGATAACCTAGAGCAAACACCCAGGCCATTAGCAAGTTAACAAGCCAAACACTCTAATAAGCTCAGCTTCTTCTCTTTGCCTTGTGTAGGTCTCCGGAGCACTCACATGGTTTAATGATGAACTGAGGTAATGGCTGGATTGCAAACAGACAAGGATACGCCAAGGGGCGGACTGGTAGTCTGAGTAGATCACTCTGTCTCCCAACGGTGGAATTTGTGGTGTCTATCAACAGGGACGCATACTGAGGGAACCTGGAAGAGGTTTGTACGTTAGTCAATGTCTGCAGCAGTGTTTAATCCAGACCACATCATCTCAGGGGCATCACTTCATTAGAGAGTCTTCTTTGAGTATGCACGGCCACTGAACAATAAATAAAAGAAAGAAAAAAGTGGAAGGTCAGTGGTACAATTTTTTAATTTTTAACTATTTAAAAATAACAAGAAAATCAGAGGAAATTAAGAGTGTTGGTTTCCTATCTCCACAGAGAGCCTCCAGGACGTGAATCCATATGAATGGTGAGCATTCATCCTCAAACAAACAAATTGTTGAACAGTGATTTAGGAGCGAGGGCTCTGGATGGGATCCCTGAGGGCCGCCCTCCTCCAGCTCCAGCTTCAGCCCCGCGGACCTGCAGTCAAGTATGAAGAAGATAGCAGCTGGCGTATCGACGTCTCGTACGCCTGGGACTTCAGGGCACAAGCCTTTAGGAAGTTTAACTTAAAATCCTGAGCCTTAAAATCCAAATGAAATTACTGAGAGTCTGACATTAAAGAATCTGAGGAGTAAGTTGTTTCAAATAAAGCAAGGGTTAGTAAGGCCATGGGTGCCTTACTGTCTCCTCTCCACAATGTCAATTCTTCAACATGTCAGACACTGTCAGGGCTATTTCATCCCCGAAGCTCTTATTGATTTCCATTTTCCTTCTTTGTATACACGTGGCACGGGGACAAAAGCGCCTGCAGCGTTGCTGTCATGAAAATGGTTAATATCAATATAGTGACAATAGCTCGGCTCCTCTGTTGTAGCGCGAACAAAACAAGAAGCTTACAGTGCAGGAAATGATGGGTTCTGGAAAAGCTATTCACCGTACAGTCATTACAGCTCTGCAAGGGAGATAATGATGTTGAATGGACCACAAACAAAAGACTGGACTTACAGCTTCACGTTCTAGCAGTGCTTTTCAGATGAAATATTGCTTGCTTGCTGCAGTGGCGACAACAAAGTCCCATTTCGACTGGCCTGTCTGTTCACTCCACAGTCTCACGGAGACACAGCCCAGGGCATTGGCTCCCCATTTTACCTCCACTACGGCATTTTTTACCGAATTTGATAAATGTCAATACAACTTGTTTTCATCACACGATGGCAAAGGAGGTTATGTTCAAACTTCATACTATTGCAGCAATTCTTCATGTCAAGATCAGAAATCACTGATTCCCATCTCTGAGACTGTGCAGGCCAGTCACTGAGAGGACAACAACGACAACTAACACACAGGAAAATCATAATTGGGTGTTTCCTGTTTTTGGTGGTTGGCTCTTCCCACAAGAGAGACAGCCACCATGAGCAACACAACTCTTTGAACTAGGAGGGAATCAACAGATGTAGCTTCAAAAAGCCCAAAAATGACACACCGTGTGACGGGTCAGGGTCAAAAGATGCACTTTAAAGCATCGATGTACGTTTTGAATGTCTGAGACCAAAGGGCAGATGTCTGAACTCTGTGTTGCACTCAAGTGTGGGGGAGAAAAGCTTTCTTTATTCCCGTCTAAAAACGTACACACACACACACACACACACACACACACACACACGCGGTGACAACAACTCGTCTGTGTCAGGAAGCAGAGACACTGCCAGGCACATATAAAGTGGCGCTTTGTGTAAGTGACGTCTACAGTGGTGAAAAATATGCCTCACACTGATGTATTCGAGGAGTTTGGTCTCTGCACATCATCAAAGGGACGTCTCACACAAACCAGAAGCTTTAGAAAAAACATGTAAAAAAAAACTTCCTTCCGATTCCGACGTGGGACAACTTGATCCCACGGAGAGAAATGTTACTCTGCTGTACGCCAGAGAAAGGAAGAAACACAATCTGATCTATTTGCAGCTTCAGCAGCAAATCCCAAAATATAAAAAATACAGCCCTGTATTTTGCTTTATGTCATCCGTTGTACTGCATTATCTTTTACTGAGTATAGCTGGAGGGATAATCCTAAGAGCAGGTGAAAAAAGGCATCAGACTCATGATTTAGGCTTTTCTTTTCTTTTTAGAGTGGGCAGCCACCTGCATTCAACATATTTTTATTGAGGCAGTAAAAGAAAACAGAGAGGCACATTCAGGAGAGTAAGTTGGTTGTGTGACTGAATGGCAACACGTTGAACCCGCGATAACAGATTTATTTGGGCCACTTGGGGAACGAAACATTGATATATTCCACTTGAATCCGTATCGCGTGACGGCAGAATGGCTTCGTCACACATCCAGCAGTTATGGAAGCGATGTTATCATTTATTTGGAGTTGTGTTTCCGGTGACCCGACGGATGTAGCGCATCAGACCCACCATGAAGGTTTGTTCACACGGAACCACCTGGAGAAGCCGTCTTTGGAAAACTGCTTGGAAAAGGGCGGGCGCTTTCCCAGGGTTTAAATGAAACACTAGTTGTTCTATAGAGGCGAATGATCTCTCAAAGTTCCGGGTAATTTGCTTCATTTATGCCACTGAGGCAATTGTTTATATTAATTCAATTAGAATGGCAGTGATGGTTGCGGAGGTGTCTCTTTTGGTCCCTGCTAACTCCTGAGGGAAATATCTGACTCTTTAGTTGAATCAGCTCGTCGCTAACTGTGTCCGTCAGCTTTTTCGGGGGCTGAGTGTACAAAAAGATCAGATTTTAGGAATGATTTGGGACCAAATGGAAGGACGGATTAACAAATGAACTGTTCAGGAAAGATGTACAACTTGTTTTCTGTGCTGGTTACTCAATCGCTTAACAGCAGTTAATAAACCTCTTGAGCCCGGAGAAAAAGCCATACATCCACTCTTCCACTCCCTCACCTGCACCCCTCACTCTCAACCCAGAGGCTGCGATAGAATGGTGAAACCAAAATGACGGACGTGATGTCCTGACTTTTCCTCACCACAGCGGCCATTACCATCCTCCTGTAAGGTTGTGACACACTTTGAGGATGCGAGGGAATGGGGAAACCAAAATGACTGACGTGATGTCCTGACTTTTTTCTCACCATTACCTTCTCCCTGTAAGATTGTGACACATTTTTTGTTTGCATGTTCTCCACCTGTTTGAAGGGTTTTTAATCCGGGTGATCTGGGTGATCCGGTTATCTCCCAAACTCAAAGACATGCAGGTCCAAATTAAATAAAAATTCTAATTTGAACTCAAATTCCATGATTGAATGCTTAAAAAGTATTTCACCGACGCCCACACTAAAAAGTACTCAAGGGCACAGATTCATCAAGGCTGTAAAATACTCTTGTCATTGTAATAGGTCACAAAAAGTACGTATCAGTATCCTATATCACATTCTAAATGAGCAAAACACCATTTATACGCTTCAGTCGATGTCATGATTCATAGTAATTGGAAACAAAGAGTAAATGGTTTTGCTGTCAGAGTGTGTGTGTGTGTGTGTGTGTGTGTGTGTGTGTGTGTGTGTGTGTGTGTGTGTGTGTGTGTGTGTGTGTGTGTATGTTAATCGGGCTGTTTCGGCCTCAGGTTGGCTTCAGGCTATCCAGAGGATTACTGAGTAGCCCATATGGCTTCTCAGAGAGCGAGAGAGAGAGAGAGAGGAGCAAAGCTGTGTCCTGGCATCACTACATCCAGTGGTGAATGAGCAGCACTCATGCACAGTCACAAGCACTCTCCACAGCTCCCTAAGGCACATCGAGTGTAACACAGTCCTGCCAGGGATTTATTTAACAGCTCAAATTCTCTTTTGTCTGCTCCTCTGCATAACCACACACACACACACACACACACACACACACACACACACACACACACACACACACACACACACACACACACACACACACACACACACACACTGTTCTCCATGTCTATAAACTAATTGACCAAAAAGTGTAAAAAAACATTAATATTTTATAGCAAACATCCCTGACTCGATTCCAAGCAGAGAACATTTTGATTTGTCCTTGCTGTTTGTCTTTGTTTACAGCTGCCCTCCACTCTGCAGGCAGCAGCATTGTAGTTATTGTTAAAGTATTTAATTTAATAATTTATTAATATCCCAAGGTCTCTCCGAGAGCCTCTTTCCCATTTATTCATCACACCAATTTCCTCTTGCAGCTTTTTTTAAGCTTTGAAATGACAAAAATACAGCGTCTGTTTCCATTTCTCTATTAATTGTGAAGAGGCGGGAAACAATACCTCAGGATTGGCTCAGAACCGAAATTATCAGTGGATCATCTTCCAAAATTGGACACGATGATGTGCAGCTTTACTCACATGTTCATCCACACAGGTGCTTTCCCTCATGCTGATTAGACCTCTTCTCAGGACTGTGGGCGTGTACACCTGGCGTGATTGACAGCTCGCTGGTCAATAGAATTCATGATAGAAAGTTCAAATCTGAGGCAAAAAGATGTCAAGCTCACTCGTTGATGAGCAATGGAGAAATAAAGGAGCAGCATTGTTCTACTATTGAAGAGCAGGGCAGTGAGCCCTTCTATTAAATCCACACAGTCGATCCTGAATGAGGCTTTTTCTAACCAAACCTGTGACAGAAACACAACATTGTCGCTAGAATTTAAAGTAAATGCCAGTTTTGGCTTTGGAAGCAAAACATGCTGTTTGGAGGTCTTATTGAACGATCATATATTTGTCAGATAATTCTCTTCTCGAAGTCATCCACTATTAATGTTATTATTAGTCAGATTTCAATTATCGGTCGCACTTTATAATAAGTACACACTATTTAGCATTAGTAAAGCATGAATAAACACTGAATTCATCATTTATAAAGCATTACTCCAACATGGAAACTCATTTAGTAACTCATTAGTATGCAATTCATAAACAACACAGTTATACATGTTTGATTCTTGATTAATAAGCTTTGGTTTTCATACTTTATAAATGATGATTCCCTATTTGTAAATGAAGTATTAAGGACTTATAGATGATTAATAGGATCATTTGTAAAGTGTTAGTAAATGATTAAAAAAAATGCTGCAATTCATGATTAATTCAGGTAGTTACTACCCGTTAGTTAAGTATTAGTTAAGTATGTTCTGTGACCTCATCCAAAGTGAAGACTATTTATGCTTTACAAAGCATTAAAAAAAGTCATGATTAATTCAGTAGTTACTACTAGTGATGTGTCCTTTCGTGTCGAGGCTTCGATGCGCGTGTCGAGTAATCCAGGTAGATTTTGGTGAAGCGCGTATCGAGGCTCGTGTCGATGACGTATGTGGTGACGTTCGAAGCCTCGCGAGCCGGCCGTACCACGTGACTGATTCAGAAAATGGTTCGTGGGTTCGTGGGTGCGATTTGAAATAAGGGGCAGCGAAACTCAATGGATTTCCCCCTTCCTCTCTGTACCCCAGCGTCATCTGTGCCTGTGAAAGGGTATTTTATAAAGCAGGCAAAATAGTCTCAAAAAGCCCAGCACTGTGGAAAAGTTCTTATTTAAAAAAAAAAAAAATTAGACACATCAACATGGACTAGCGGAGCCGAGGCTCGAAACACCGATCCTCTGACTGAAAGATGGGTAATCTAACCACTGACCCACAGTCACATCACAACTTTTTTCCCAATTTGTTTCCACCTTTGATTTTGACCCCGCCATTATATCATAAAGATAGACACAAGTTTTACATGTATGTCCACTTGGTGGCGCAGTGGAGCAAATGAAGCCCCATGAAGCTTCGGCCCATGACCGAACCAATTGGATGGAAAGCTTCAATGCTTCAGGAAGCTTCATCTCGCCATCACTAGTTACTACTCGTTAGTTAAGTATTAGTTAAGTATGTTCGGTGACCTAAAGTGAAGTCTATCTATGCTTAACAACGCATTTATAAGCAGTGGCTCAAAGCTAGCAGAAGTCTCAGTTCTCTTCTCAACAGAAAAGGGAAATAAACACAACACAAAGTGATAAAGAACATTAATATGATTGTGCTGGGGGGCCATGCCCGTCAGTGGCACGAGTGTTCATAGTTTGTTGGCACATAGCTACATATTGATTATGCTAGCTATGGCTAGCTCGCTAGCCCGCTAGCTCGCTAGCCCGCTAGCTAGCCAACTGTGCCAACAAATTATGAACATTCGTGCCACTGACGGGCATGGCACCCCAGCACCATCATATTAATGTTCTTTATCACTTTGTGTTGTGTTTATTTCCCTTTTCTGTTGAGAAGAGAACTGATTATGAATGCTTATAAATGCTTTGAAAAACATAGATAGTCTTCACTTTAGATTAGGTCACAGAACATACTTAACTAATTCTTAACTAACGAGTAGTAACTACCTGAATTAATCATGAATTGCAGCTTTTTTTAATTCATTTACAAAGACTTTACAAATGATCTTATTAATCATCTATACGTCCTTAATACTTCATTTACAAATGGGGAGTCCATCATTTATAAAGTATGAAAACCCAAGCTAATAATCAAGACTCAAACATTTATAACTGTGTTTATGAATTGCATATGAGTTACTAATGAGTGTTCATGTTGGAATAATGCTTTATAAATGATGAATTCAGTGTTTATTCACGCTTTACTATACTATAAGACTATTCCTGTGCTTTACCGTATTGTTTGACTGCAACTAACCTCTGTTCCCTGTGCCCAGGATTCCTGTCCAGCCGCCACCACTCACGCCACTCCTCTGCTCAACCTGCATTTCACCTCCGGCCATATCGAAATCATCAGTGTTCAGTAAACCATTACCTGCACCCTACCTTGCTGTCCATGTGTCTGCGCTTGGGTCCAGCCAAAACCGAACCCGTACAGTAAATTTGTGATTAATGATATTAGGCTATATCAATTAAACAATATAATAAATTAAATCCTTGATGGTTCAAAACTCTTTCGTCACTATTTAAATCTGGACTGGAACAGTAATTCTGGCAGAATGTTTCTGTTCATTCGACTACAAGACAATCCCCGCTATACTATTAGGTATTGTGATATACTGTAGGCTACTGAGGGAGGTGATTAGTTACAGGTAGTGGACAATAGAGGATTAGTTACAGGTAGTGGACAGTAGGCGATTAGTTACAGGTAGTGGACAATAGAGGATTAGTTACAGGTAGTGGACAATGGGGGATTAGTTACAGGTAGTGGACAATGGGGGATTAGTTACAGGTAGTGGACAATAGAGGATTAGTTACAGGTAGTGGACAATAGAGGATTAGTTACAGGTAGTGGACAATGGCCCAGCCAGCATGTCCATGTGGGGCCCATAAGGTTTAAATTTGGGCTGCCGATAAGGGTCCCAAGTGGGTTTGTCCGCAGTTTCCACGGTGGCCTCACCTGTGTTTGCCCATACTGGGTTTATTCACCGGTTTATTCACCGACTTTAAGAGGGATCTGACTGGGCTTTAAGTGGGACCCAAATTGGCTACAAATTGGCCTCACCTGTGTTTGCCCATACTGGGCAAACACAGGTGAGGCCACCGTGGAAACTGCGGACAAACCCACTTGGGACCCTTATCGGCAGCCCAAATTTAAACCTTATGGGCCCCACATGGACATGCTGGCTGGGGGGGGATTAGTTACAGGTAGTGGACAATAGAGGATTAGTTACAGGTAGTGGACAATGGGCGATTAGTTACAGGTAGTGGACAATAGAGGATTAGTTACAGGTAGTGGACAATGGGGGATTAGTTACAGGTAGTGGACAGTGGGGGATTAGTTACAGGTAGTGGACAGTGGGGGATTAGTTACAGGTAGTGGACAATGGGGGATTAGTTACAGGTAGTGGACAATAGAGGATTAGTTACAGGTAGTGGACAATGGGGGATTAGTTACAGGTAGTGGACAATGGGGGATTAGTTACAGGTAGTGGACAGTGGGGGATTAGTTACAGGTAGTGGACAGTGGGGGATTAGTTACAGGTAGTGGACAATGGGGGATTAGTTACAGGTAGTGGACAATAGAGGATTAGTTACAGGTAGTGGACAGTGGGGGATTAGTTACAGGTAGTGGACAGTGGGGGATTAGTTACAGGTAGTGGACAGTAGGCGATTAGTTACAGGTAGTGGACAATAGAGGATTAGTTACAGGTAGTGGACAGTGGGGGATTAGTTACAGGTAGTGGACAGTAGGCGATTAGTTACAGGTAGTGGACAGTGGGGGATTAGTTACAGGTAGTGGACAGTGGGGGATTAGTTACAGGTAGTGGACAGTGGGGGATTAGTTACAGGTAGTGGACAGTAGGCGATTAGTTACAGGTAGTGGACAGTGGGGGATTAGTTACAGGTAGTGGACAGTGGGGGATTAGTTACAGGTAGTGGACAGTGGGGGATTAGTTACAGGTAGTGGACAGTGGGGGATTAGTTACAGGTAGTGGACAGTGGGCGATTAGTTACAGGTAGTGGACAGTGGGGGATTAGTTACAGGTAGTGGACAGTGGGGGATTAGTTACAGGTAGTGGACAGTGGGCGATTAGTTACAGGTAGTGGACAGTGGGGGATTAGTTACAGGTAGTGGACAGTGGGGGATTAGTTACAGGTAGTGGACAGTGGGCGATTAGTTACAGGTAGTGGACAGTGGGGGATTAGTTACAGGTAGTGGACAGTAGGCGATTAGTTACAGGTAGTGGACAATAGAGGATTAGTTACAGGTAGTGGACAGTGGGGGATTAGTTACAGGTAGTGATGTGTCCTTTCGTGTCGAGGCTTCGATGCGCGTGTCGAGTAATCCAGGTAGATTTTGGTGAAGCGCGTATCGAGGCTTGTGTCGCTGACGTGTGTGGTGACGTTCGAAGCTTCGCGAGCCGGCCGTACCACGTGACTGATTCAGAAAATGGTTCGTGGGTTTGCCGTGCGATTTGAAATATGAGGGGCAGCGAAACTCAATGGATTTCCCCCCTTCCTCTCTGTACCCCAGCGTCATCTGTGCCTGTGAAAGGGTATTTTATAAAGCAGGCAAAATAGTCTCAAAAAGCCCAGCACTGTGGAAAAGTTCTTATTTAAAAAAAAAAAAAAAAGACACATCAACATGTGTCTAAACCGAGCCTCGAAACACCGATCCTCTGACTGGCAGACGGATAATCTAACCACTGACCCACAGTCACATCACAACTCTCTTCCCAATTTGTTTCCACCTTTGATTTTGACCCCGCCATTATATCATAAAGATAGACACAATATTAATAAGTTAATAACTGATGTATTGGCGTCACAAACATAATTTATTAAATTCAAAGCTTCACACACCAAAGCCATGGTGTCGTTCTGATCACTCTGCCTGTTTTACATGTATGTCCACTTGGTGGCGCAGTAGAGCAAATGAAGCCCCATGAAGCTTCGGCCCATGAGCGAACCAATTGGATGGAAAGCTTCAATGCTTCAGGAAGCTTCATTTCGCCATCACTAGTTACAGGTAGTGGACAGTAGACACAGTCGTGGGGAGGGGGGGGGGGGGGGGGGGGGGCATTGCGTCACTTCTGGTATTAGTAAGTCGTCAGTGCACCTGCGTGTAAATGTTGTAAAGCCTCTGATCACAACTTTATTAAGTAGCAAAAGTGAGTAAGACGATGCAGACTACAAACAGGACCTGCATCCCACACCCTGTCTGTCTCTGTAGCGCGGTTCAAACGGAACCTCCCGACTTCAAATGAAGGGCAGATTTGAGAGAGAGAGAGAGAGAGAGAGAGAGAGAGAGAGAGAGAGAGAGAGAGTGTGTGTGTGTCGCCCTCTCTTTTAAGTTTCCCTCTGATAACATTCTAATTAACTTCAATCCCATCCTGGGCAAGGCCATGGGGTTGGGCACAGAGGGGGGGTAATGGGGGTAAAAGATGAGGTGAAGACCTTCAATATGACGTCTCTGTCAGTCGGTGACAGGCGAGCGTTGCGGTTCCCACCTGTGGACTCTTTACACTTTTCGGAGTCGACCAGCGGGCCCGCTGCTGCGAATCCCAGATCTAAGCCTCCTCTGGACTGGAAGTGACATGCATCCAAATATACGGCATCCGCTTCTGTCACACATCTGTCTCCCTGCCGGGATAATGTTCAAAACAGATGCTGCAGACTGAGGGAGTGCTGCTTTAATGAATTAATGAAAATGGGAGTTTATGATATCTGGCACGTGGATGAATCTGATAGCAAACCGCTGTCCTCCGTTCATCTCCCTCCCTGGTTGGAACACACAACAGCACCAGATAAAGGGTGGGGAGTGCTTAACTGAGCATCAGTATTCCAGCTCATGCAACTGAAGCAGGGTGAATTAATGTGAGGACAGAAAGCGTGGTCCCATGTCACCCCGGGTATAATGCGGTCTCAGGCATATCAGGGTGTCCCAGCTGTGACCATGTAGTCTTATCATTTCTGAGCCATGTAACATTTTCCACACTCCTTTGCTCTTCCCCGCTGACTGGAAAAGAAACTCCATCTCCATCTCGTTTCCGGTGATACTTTTCCTTTCCTCAGACACTAAGCAGAGGAAGAAAAATAAATCGGAGTGCTCTTTAAGGTCACGGAGAGGAATCACAGGTTTTCTCCTTCGTGATTGGAACATGAGTCCTCGCACAGGAAGACAGATAAAGAAAAGCTTTTCTTAGTTTCCTTATTTTTTTCCTTTCTTGCATGTGGATGAATTATTCTCTTGGTTGTTGGATTGTTTCCCTGCAGACACAGTTCTCTTGAAAACATGGGGAGGAAAATGTATAAAAACGGTAACATTTGTGGAGAAGAAACTCGCATTGAGCCCTCAGTCATCCAGTGGATATGGTCTTATTTTAAATTTTAAAACAACATATCTCTAAAAGTTGAATCCCCTCAGCTCTGCCCTTTTGTGAGGAAAGGATTAGCGTCAGCATTCATAATGAGGACAAGTAGGGATCTGGCCTCATTATTTCCTCATTGAACAAAAGGTCACAGATCAATATCTTTGTACAAGTTTGGAAAAAATAATTAAAGGTATTTCATCACTGCGGATGAGAGGGTTACCTGTTGATAATCAACAATCGATATCCACCTGTACCACAAGTAAAGGTAAACGGCATGCAACCTGTTTGTACCTCATCACTTGTATTTAAGATATTCACTGCAGGTAGCACCACCAGTAAGGAACAGACGACCCTGATAGTCATAGTGCATCCACTGAAATACAAAGGAGTGCAAAATAAACAAGGACCTGAGAGACGCAATATGTTTTAATGGAAAACCTTTTAGGTAGAGGTTCGACCATATATACAGAATTAAAATAAATGGCTGAACCGTGATCTGAATTACTGCAGAGCAAAAATCTATCCACCTCCTAATAGCACTATACACTAGTGAATACACAAGATATTGCACATTTACTAGAATGCAATTTACTGTACCTTCACAACATATTCAACATCAATACTTTTATTATTTGCAGATATGTGTGAAGTTAAATCCAGCTCCGTCCTCATTGAGCCTTGAGAGCTTGAATTGACAAAGTTCTCACAGCATCACAACAACTGTCATGTTAAATGTCTGTGAAACCGCTCCCTGTTCATATTTCCAGTGATTTATTACGTCCTTCAGGTTAAAGGTCCTCAGTCCGCTGCGTTTCATTCCTGTGGTCGCTTGATCTCTCGGCATCTCTTTCTACACAAACCAGCCATGGCAACAGGTCTGGTGAGACGGCGGCTGCAATCACATCACTAATTATAGCATCAGTTCAAGCTGCAGGTGAATTAGCGCCTGATTGCTTAAGTGTGAAAATGATTCCCTCCTCGTGGTGACACTCGTGTGTATGTGTGTGGTCTTTAAAACAAAAACAAACAAACCAGCATCTACTTGGTCAAAACTGAGTTAAAATATGTTTTCTATTCTAAAGAAAGAAAGCACAGGTTGTCCCAATGTGACTGCAGAGCTACCGACAGTGCTCAGACACACAACTCTGTGTCATTTACTGAACCACTACATCTTATGACTATATTCCATAAGGCACACTTTAGTATTTTAGTTACTTCAAACCTTTTTATCAAATGAAATTGTGAACTGAGTTACTGTGGCTAAATTGAAAAGGACACAGAAACCTCTCCTTACAATGAGTTGTGCAAACAGCAGCAGTCAACATCCAGCTGCAGCTGAAGGATCCTTTCAGTCTTAAACAATACATCTTATATCACAGTGCCCCCTTCTGGTGAGTCCAGGCTACAGCTAAGCTTTCAGCCTCCGGTGAGGAAATGGAGCACGATTACTGGACTCACTCTTGTGTGTTGATTGTGGGGCGAAGAATCCTCCACGAGGGCCCGACTGGAAATCTCCTGTGAAAATCTGTGTGAACTCTTGTGTGAAATTCCGACGGAAGGGCAATAAGGAAAATAAAGAGTTGTTCGAATTGGGAATTAGTTTTTGATGGAGAGGGAAGAGCAAGCACATCAGAGCTCTTCCATCTGTGTAGACCCTGTAAGCCCCAGCAATCACACCACTGGGTGCAGGGAAAAGATGGGATACTGCTCCTGAAGGATGTTATATTTCTCATCCATTAGATTCTGCTCTGCACCATTCAGGCCCTGCTTGTTTTCTAAGCACAAGGATTAAAATATCTCTCTCCAAAGAGAGAAGCCAAGAAACATAAAAAATAGGGGAAGGAAAAAAAGGGAATCTAAAGATTTGAGATGTCTGCCTCCAGGGGCTGTTCTCGCCGTCCTGAAGAACACAGAGGCAATTTATGCTCGGCCCCAACTTATTTCCATACAGCGTATCGCTTCAAGTGAGCTTATTTACATCTGTTGAAATGAGGACAGCTCTGTACCTCGCTGCTGAAATGCATCTCGGGGAAGCCGCGGACTGCGTCCCCTCTCCGCTCGGATGAATATTCAATGTGTTGATGCAGATATGATATCACAAAACAGGCAAAATGTCAGAATACATTGAGAGAATATCAAAGTGTAATCAAATATAATGCATGTGCACCGAATGAAATATGCACGACAAATTGGCTTCAGAGAGCACAGAGCAGGCAGGTCCTCTGAACCCTTTGCACAAAAAGGCTCATTGAAATTCCCTTCATTATGACTGTGGCACTACAGAGAGAGACGGAGAATGAGAGGGACGGACGGAGAAAGAGGAGCGTAATGGTTTCTGATTACAGAGGCAGGGAAAAGCCTTGCATCATGGACTGGGATGTAATTACATGGAATTATGCAATTTCATCGCTGGGGGGAGGAGAAAATAAGTCAACAGAAGCACACCAGATGAGCGTTTAGTCATTTTATTTACAAATGTTACTGTTTGCCTCGATGCCATGTAGTGCGATATATATTCTTCACATGGGAACCTGCTTAGCGTGTACAATTCCTCCGTCCATCAGTGAAAACTCCAGATAAGTGCTATCCAAGCAGACGGTTTTAAATATGCTTTGAAAGGATCCTAATAATCTTATAATAATTGCTAATCCCACCAATGAAAAAGGCACATAGACGCGATGAGAATACATGTTCATACCACAAGACTCAGCAGGGAAAAAAGAAGAAGAAGAAGAAGAAGAAGAAGAAGAAGAAGACACTAAAACCTCCAAATATCTCTCAAGATCTCAAAAAATCTGCCTCAATTATCTTATCGACAATTTAAAGCTTTGACTAGTTTTTTCATTAAAAAAAAAAAACTTGCGGATGCATGCAGAACCCTTACATTTTGTACAGCTGTAATACTTAATATGATATAAACACGTTAAAGCAGATAACTTCTTCGCTTACCCTCTCAATCACACACTGAAAAATAAAAAATTAAATGGAATATAATTCTCAACAGCGAGTCAACTGGGAATTTCTGTCGCCGTAAATGGAAGCATGCGTCTCCCCCTCGGTGGCCACGTCCTCGCTCACGGGTTGTTGTCACAAGTAGTCTCTTCGTCAATCTGCTGGAGCGCAGTCACGTCACATAGTGGTTGGCTGGCCAGCTGGGAGACAACAGACAGCGGCGTTAGAGAAGCAGAACACCAGCACGGCGTCATCGTGCTCGCCACGCCGGCCGCGCGCTCACCTTTGAATCGCGTGTAGCAGGTGTTGCAGTAGAGCTGCTTGCTTCGTATTCTGACCTCGGCGCCGGCTGCCGACCCTCCGAGGTCAGACTTGCAGTCGATGCACTGCGGGGGAGAGTTTGGGAAAGGGAAGAGTTAGAGGGCTACTCAACCGGTGGTGAAAAGATGGAGACTACGGTGTCCGGAGGCGGAGGGATGAGGACAGACAAGAGGCCCCTTGATTGTGTGAACAGAGACAGAGAGACAGAGAAATGGAGGGGGGAAAAGGACAAACGAGAGTGGAAGATTGGCAGGATGGACCACTGTTCAGATGCAGGAGACCAAGCTCGAGTGAAGACCAGAGTTCCAGAGAAGGATGGACAATTAAGCGTAACAACAACAAAAAGAGACAAAGTGAGGGAGGGGTCGATTAGTTTGTCTTGCAGGGTTTTTTGGCACAGGAAATACTACTTTGCTCAAGCTGTGAAAGAGATCAGGACCTCGAGATTCCCCAGGATTCACCGGGTTAGTCGGGAAAGGAAAGCGGAGGCTGGAGGGTCGGGGCCGAGGTGTGTCGGCGGCGTGCTGCGGGGCGACACGTGGCCCGGCGCTCACCTTAAAGCAGCTCAAATGATAACAGAGCCCGAGGGACTCGATGATCATGGCCGCTCCCTTCCCCAGCGGGGTGTCGCAGAACGTACAGACTTTCCTGCCACTCACTGACCTGGATTACAGAACGCACAGCTGTGATTCAGAGATGTTCACACGGTATACAACGGTTCACCCTCCTACATGTGTACTGATGACAGTCCGCCTGGTCTTATTTATCAATAAATGTGTCAACATTTTTTGTTTTGGCAAAATGATTTTTCTCCTTTTTTTTCCAGGAGAAATGTATCTTTCAAAATCTCGCAAGTATTTATGATTATTATATGTTATACATGCCTAAACTGATAAAAGGCTTGTTTGCTAATGGCCAATATTGGCCTTTTTGTTAAATATTAATTTTGGATGAAGGCTAATCACGGCCTCCGCCAAAATGGAGCAGGAGCATCTCCATGACCACAGCGCCACAACGTTCTGTCAAATATTGAATCGTGTTTTCGCCATTTTTCATTAATTGAATTGTTCAGTGGCCTAAACAAATCACAGTGCAAACTATTATCATTCATACGTTTGACCCGAAAAAAAGATAATGTTGAGAAATGTGTTCCTAACTCTTAACATATCAGTGCCAAGAACACATGGACAACGACTAACAACGCTGAATGTGATTAAACTGTAAAAAAAGAAATAATTAGTGTACAGAATAGTCAGACCTGTCAGCTGTGAAAACAGAGGGTGAACGACACATCAAACAATATCATATACAAATACATAACATATTTTCAACATCAGAACAAGTGAAATCAGTTGAGTTCAGTTGCCACCACTCCCCATCCAGTCCTGGTTAACACCACCACCTGGAACATGACCCAGTCTACCAGTGAGCGGTTAGTAGTTGTGGGTGTTAAGCGAAAGCAGCGCTGTTGATCCTTACCTGCTCCGCAGCTGCGGGGGGCCTCCCTCAGACGTGGGCTCTGGGGAGGTGGTGGGCGACGGAGAGGATGGCGACGGGGACGGCGACTGCCGGGCCCAAGGGGAAGAGGGGGTTCCCGCCCCGGTCCACAGGGAGCCCGTGGAGTAGGAGGAAGGCAGGGCCGAGGAGGCGGGCCGCTGGGCGCCCGACGACCCGCCGCCGTAGAAGGCGGCGCTGCCGGAGAGCGCAGAGTTAGGCCGAGCGTAGCTCTGGGCGAGGGAGTTGCTTCTGGGCGTCCACGACGAGCGCCAGGAGTTGTTCGAGGCGTCCAAGTTGTCGAGAGACTCGCCTCTGCAAAAGCCACACCCAAAGCCACACCCACATTAGCCCGGCTAGAGGCATTTAAAGAGTCTGGCTGCTAACTGAACTTGTGTGTTTTCAGGAATATTTGATCCGATCACACTTTCCAAGATAGATTCAGAGTAGCCAGACTAGTAAATGTTTGACTATTTCCGCTGGCAACACAGGATGTTAGTAAGGGTGAAAAGGCCGCCCACCACCATCACACAACAGAGAGGAGCTCGTTTCACGGCGTACCTGCGCATGGGCGGCACGTCGGGCTCCTTGGTGGGGGCGGAGGTGGTGGAGGCGCGCTGGCGGATCCAGCTTTTGTCCATCAGCAGCGGGGTCTTCTTCTTCATCTCGTTCAGGATCTGCTGGCGCTCCTGCTCCGCCTGCGACGCCGACTGCGGACCCTTCTTCTCAGCCGCCACGACGCCCGTCACTGCACCCAGAGAGGAGAGGGAAACGCCGCATTAGGGGGGCAAAAAGAAAACGCTTTCCGGGAGGTCAAACGGAGAGAATGAGGCTCTGAGGAAGTCTGTTGGATTAGAGTATTGTTTGGAAGTGCAATTGCATTACGCACAAGAGAAATCGCCCTGCAATCAATGAGTTGATTGTTCTTTTTTGCTCCATACAATTTTTCCGGTTGGCTGACGTTTGATTGGTCAGCTGTTTGATTAACAGCTGTAGGTTTTAGATTATTTTTTTTGCCGATCACCACAAAATGAGAGCGGATCGGGTTGGACCTCTCTCTGGCTCTCTGTATCTCATGGCGTTGAGGATGTTCCTCCTCTCCATCTCCAGCTCGGACGCCGCCTGCTGACTCCGGGCCTCCTTGTCGCGGGCGCTCCTCGCCCGCTCCGCCAGCAGCCGGTGAGCCACGCCCCCCGGCTGCACAAACGCACCTACAGCAGCGCACGGCCCACATGCACGTGCAGCGTTTAATAAAACAACCAGCATGGAGAAAACACACTCGTTGGATGTCCCTGATGTCATGCTGCTGTTGCATCCACAGGTAAACCACAATAACAAAGAATACCTACATTTAAAAGACCTTAAAACTGACCTTTTCCCTGAGGTTTCTCCTCTTCATCAAGCTGGGGAGATGATTGAGATTTTGTCCTGTCAAATAAAATAAAATAACTGTTATTTAATTAAAAGAGAAAAAGAGCCATACTTACAGCGGCTCTCTTTATGGAAGCCACAGGTTTTATAACCTTTTTGTTACCGCCATAAAGTACCAGTTCAACTATTTTGACAAAATCACGGGAGGAGTTAAAATAATAATAATACATTTTATTTGTATAGTCCTTTAAAAGGTACTAAGTCATTAGGGTTCATAACGTATTTGCCTGCAACTATATCGTCTAACAACTATTTATTCATTATTCATATACTGTAATACATCTTCATTGGGGGACATTAAATAAAGTGCCACCCATTCAACCTATTCAACTCATTATCCTAAAACACCATAATTAAACTGTAATCATTGTGAGGCACTTTAATCATCATACGTAGTATTGTTACTTATGAAGTGAGCAGGTGTTATTGGAGCCAAAAAGCTGATCAGCGTCAGACAGAAAGAAGCATTATCTTGTGACTGCAGCAAACACTGGACTGACCTGTCGGTGAAGGACAGGGACGGCGGGACATTGGCAAAGCCGGCGGCCCTTTAGGTGCAGGGGAGCGTGTGGGGAGAGGGGGGGAGGAGGAGGTGAGGAGAGGAGGTGGGGAGAGGTGAGGAGAGGAGAGGAGGGGAGAGGTGAGGTGGGGTGAGGAGAGGAGAGGAGAGGTGAGGTGAGGTGAGGAGAGGTGAGGTGGGGTGAGGAGAGGTGAGGAGGTGGAGAGAGGTGAGGAGAGGAGAGGAGGGGAGAGGTGAGGTGGGGTGAGGAGAGGTGAGGAGGTGGAGAGAGGTGAGGAGGTGGAGAGAGGTGAGGAGAGGAGAGGAGAGGTGGGGTGAGGAGAGGAGAGGTGGGGTGAGGAGAGGAGAGGTGGGGAGAGGAGGTGAGGAGAGGTGAGGTGAGGAGGTGGAGAGAGGGGGTGAGGTAGGGAGAGGGTAACAGCACAAAGGTGGAGGACAAAGCACATGCAGACACGTTAGTTGCACTGGTGTTAATGTACTGGTGTTAATGCACTGGTGTTAATAGACAGACAATAAAGCAGGTTATGGTAACTGTGTTATTGACCACATGATGCCGTATGAAGGCAAAGTGAGGAGTAGAAGGAGCAGCGGCTCCACTGACCACTGCTGCTGCTGCTGCTGCTGCTGCTGCTGCTCGGCAGAGGCTCTCTCTCGCTCCCTGCGCTGCAGCTCCGCAGCTTCCTGCCGCCTCCTCTCCTGCCCCCTCCTCTCCTCCTCCCTCCTCCTCTGCCACCTCAGCTCCTCCTCCTCCCTCCTCTTCATCTCCTCCTCCTGCCGCTGCTGCCTGTCTCTCGTCTCCCTCTCCTCCTGGAGCCGCCGCAGCTCGCGCTCCTCCTCCTCCCTCTTCCTCCTCTCCTCCGCCTGCCGTTGGCGCTCCTGCTCCTCCTTCCGTTTCATCTCCTGCTCCTCCTTCCGTTTCATCTCCTGCTCCTCCTTCCGTTTCATCTCCTGCTCCTCCTTCCGTTTCATCTCCTGCTCCTCCTTCCGTTTCATCTCCTGCTCCTCCTTCCGTTTCCTCTCCTGCTCCTCCCACGGAGGCGTGGCGGGCTGGCCGACGGGAGACAGGCTCTGCAAGAGAGAAGGGAGGACGGGAAAAGAGGAAGCAGTCAGCGCAGAGTGGCATTGGTCTGACCTTTATTGACCTCCAGGAGGAACTTGTGTCATCCCCACGAGTGTTTCGAAATTCCAATCAAAGGGGAGTTTTTATTGCAAAACTATGAGCCGGAGAGACTTCCATCATTACATAACCACACATGTTGTGTGTGCTGTGTGAATATCCACTTGACAAGTCACATTGTTCTGCTCTCACTTTCCCCGTTATGGGAAAAGAACCAGCGTTTAGAAATACCAGCCCCCAGTCACGCAACTGCTGAATAATGAATGCAATTTTCATCAACAAACCCTTGTATTACCCTGGGGGCCGTTTCAGGTTTTAAGCTTTAATTTATACAAATGAAATCCCTTTGTCACCTCTTGTTGGCTCGCGCTCTTGGCGACCTCCTCCTGATCCTTGAGCCACTCCTCCTGCAACTTCTCCTGGTCGCG
Organism: Myoxocephalus aenaeus; assembly: GCA_038501785.1. Taxonomy (NCBI): domain Eukaryota; kingdom Metazoa; phylum Chordata; class Actinopteri; order Perciformes; family Cottidae; genus Myoxocephalus; species Myoxocephalus aenaeus. The sequence goes on along the minus strand of JBAMJR010000154.1, from coordinate 9,938,678 downwards.
TTTATATTTCTCCTGGAAGAAGAACAAAAAGCAGGGAGAGACGTCAACGGCCATCCAAATGTTGTATATTTAAACAATAAGGTACGAGAGGCAGTACTGTATCGTGCAATAATGTACTGGTCAAGGGTGTTTTTAGGCCCGACGCGCAGCGCCTAAAAACACCCTTTAACTGTACATTATTGTAGATACAGTACTGCCTCGAGTACCTTATTGCTTTTATAATACGGGTACCAGCGACTTTATAAATAGTAATAGTAAGCTGCCTTTCAGCACAAAATAGTTGTAGCTGGCAAAACCTTGTGTATCGCATTTCAGCGACAGAGAAAATAGTCCCGTATGTGTATTATAACCCGTATTATAATGTTCATTATAATACGGGTAGATGAAATCAAGCATTCTGATTGGTTGAGAGTGAGTCACGGGGTGTACTTTATTGAGCCATAATGTACTGTACGCCAGAGCGTAGATTTTGCGCGACTGTTAGTTGTCATTTCAAACAAACATGTTTTGTGTAAACTTTGAAATTTTGGGGGGAATGACTTTTTTTTTATTATTGTTTTTATTCTCAAAAGCTGAATATACAGTTATACATTGCACATGTCATTTTTCATTTTCTCCCCCCCCTCCCTCCCAACATTCCCTGAACACAGAACAAATCGCACTGCTTCAATTGTCAAAAATCACATTACAGTATTAATAGCTCAAGTATACACAAAGGTAAAAATGGTGTAGGAGGGTATTGCAGACAAACAGAAACCAGTAATGAGTTATTGCTATTATTAATTCCTACAACAGCATCAAGATAACTACATTTAAAAATTTTAAATAAAATAAAACCATCCAAGGCCACAGAAATGGTTTATGAATCTAATGAGAGAGTCTTCATTTATCAAAGTATCGTATGATCGGATCCCAAGTAGATTCAAATTTCTCAGGCTGTCGCCGCAGCGAGAACTTGATTTTCTCCAATTTCAAAAAGAACACCAGGTCCTTTAACCACATGGAGGAACTGGGAGGGCGAGGTGACTTCCAGTCCAATAGGATTCTGGGGGGAATGACCTTTGATGAGAATGGCAGCGGTGAATAATGGGGGCGAGGGGAGAGGAGAGCAGATAACGCTCTGAGAGCAGACTCATTAGCGGGGAGCGAGTGCGTAAAACCGGAAACAGTTCAAGGGTTGAACTGTACATTATTGACAATACAGTACTGCCTCTCGTACCTTATTGCTTAAATATACATATATAGATATTCAGTACATCAGAGAAGAAGAGAAGCAATTCAAATAAAAACTATAGTGTAGCTTGTATTGTATCCAGATAATTGCAAGCTCACCTACATGTTATCTAACCTAGAGAAGCTTGCCCAGGGCGGGAAGTCTCTCTGGCACATCATGAAATCAGGCCGTGTATCCAGCAGGGAACAACACTGGAGGAGTAACAAGCCTTCGCGGCTACAGCGGCTCTGCTTGGACACCTTTGATCTCCATCCAGAAATAAACCCACGGAAAGAAAACCTTTCCACAGGATTCCACTACATTTAAGGCGGGTTCTCCACAGATGCCTTACTTTGAGCTGCCAGAGCGTTTTCTGTCTTGAGCCCATTAGGAGCAGTCTGCTTTGATTGTAAAGACTTCCTGGTCTGAACCCTGCTTCTTTGTTAGACGGGCCGCACGGACAGATTCCCAGAAGGGAGGAGTATAAAGATCAAATGGATTGTGAGGCTGGTGTTTTCAGTTGGATTAATGGACGAGGCACACGTAGCTGACAATAATGCAACAGCCCTGCAGTAAATCCTACCGTCGTGAAGGTTATAGTGTTTAGTGATTCAACTTCATGGTCATTCTAGCGGGGGTAGGTTTTGGCGCTGTTGAATTGTAATGCGTTTTACTGAGGTGCCGACCAAATACTAGAATGTTGTGTATTTTTTATTAAAATTAGAATTTGGGCCTAGTCTTAGAATCAGAAAAAAAACTCAAGGTCTCACACAGCTACACATAATATATATTTTTTAAAGGCAACACACACTGCTTTAAAGAAGACTTTCTATTATCAGATTTATAGTCTATTCAATTGTCTATCTGTAAGGCTTTATTGCATTTTGTTTTCCTATCTACCTCCCTTGAGTGTCTTTATTTAATTGCGTTGTGATTTATCTGAATTGTTGCTTTGTCAGTATAACACAATACAATTTAACAGCACCACAAACTACAGAATCAACGCCTCTCTAGTACACTTCCAACAGAACCTGAACATTGTAACCTCGACTGCAGGGCTGATTTATTACCCCTCCGTCAGCTTTAGCTGCGTGTACCTAATAAACTGGCCACTGAGTGCATATTTGCATTCCAACACCCACACTACCAACTATTTAGTATGCCAGAATGCCAACAAATACCAGGATGTCCTACTTCTGCATCCGGTCACATTTATCCAGCTTCAAAGTTCAAGGCCCGTTGTTACGACGTAGTAGTAGTATGTTATGTGCATAATGTCGCTGCTACTCGAGTGCGCCTTTATGTACCTGTAGGAGGCGCTCCTGCTCCTTCTGCCATTTCTCTTGTCTTTTGCGCTCCTCTTCTGGGTCCCAAGACCAGTGGCTGGAGGACGGGGTGATGGAAGGAACGGGCATCTGCAGACGGAGGAGAAAGGCTAAGTATAAGTATAACTAAAGTTTATCTTAGAAGTATAAACCACTTGCATGACCTCCTCACTGACTTTGTGGTTTTGTCAAGTCATTCAGTCAAACTGAATTAATACAGCAGGTTTGTACAATCTACAACACGTGAAAGCTCCCTGGAGTCATAGTAATTATAAATGAGCCACTTAAGAAGCAGCGACTGGACTTATTTGAGAATGTAATATTCTTGATAATGGGTCTATACTTTGTATTAACGGTGCTTTTCAAGATGTCGTCCTGCTATAATAGCAGAAACAACCAAAGAGACAGAATGGACCTCTATGCACTGATAAGACAACTCACATCTGGCATCGCAGACTCTGATCCTCCTTGAAAAGAAAAGAAAAAGCATCCAGTCAGTACTCCTGGCATGTACAGGCAGAGCAACAGAATAGACGTTAACCCCGAGGCAACATACTGTAGCAACACAAAGCTTATTACATTTTCAACTGGAGTCAAACGGCAACTCCTCATTGAAAATGACAAACAATAATTGATGTTTTCAACAAGCCCCCCCAGCAACAACGGTTACATTTCACCCGCCAGGACTTATTGATTAGATCAGCCTCTGGTTGACATTTCAATTGGACGCCAGGCCCAAAAGGTTCTGAACATGAAAATCAATAAACTGATTGCGAGGACAACAAGACCAAACACACACGTGAGCAGCATGCGCACTTAAGGATGCAGACGGTCCGAAAGGCTGACGTACGGTTCGATACATGCAAGGGAGCGGCGGGAAGGCTTTTTATCTGCATGCGCAGCAAAGTGTGACCACGTGTTAAACCCGGAGCATTCGCAGAAACACCACAAACACGGCAGGGTTGCAAAAGGTGTGTTTGCGGTCGGTACGCTGGCGAAGCGTCTGACATGCTGTCCGGCCTTCGGAGCCGATTGTGCTGCTTTTATATTGATTCATATGTTCCTTTTCATCTATATCGGGTTTCTTTTCCCCTCAGAAATCAATAAGTTGTGCTTTTTAAAAAAATCAGAAACCGATTCCTTAATTTGACCCCCAAAACAGCACCGGACTCCCTCGGTTTGAAAAGCATGTCAGAGTCCCAGTTTGCACCAAGCGAAGGTGAGGAGGTCACTGCACACTCAACCCTGTTTACCACAGAGGTAGACCAGCGCACTGACACGGGACCCCGAGACACCTGGAGGAGGGGGAGGGGCCACAGCACAAGACGTTAAGCTCTGGCCACCAAACAGAGGAGGAGTCGATTCAATCCGGACGCTCATAATCAACGGATAAGATGAACTTATCAGATGATTATGAGGCCGTGACCGATGAGAAACATGCACAAGTCCCTTGGGAGGCTGAGAGACAAACGCACAGAGAACCCAGCCACCAAATCACAAAGAATTCATTATTATAATCATCATCATCATGAAGAAACACCCCACCCTGATTCGGTCAGTGCTTTTTTTTTTCTTTTTTTTTTTACCTGTTTCAAAAAACTCTGACCTCCGTTTTAAGTTTTTCAAAGATATGGGTTCTGACTCTACATGAGAGATAAAAAAAAAAAAACAACAGGATACAGTGAGGCACAGTAGAGGAGATGAACCATCTTATATTACCAAAACTATGAATTACACTCACAGGCACCATCACAATCACACGGTTCAGATAATGTCACATCTTTTTTTTTTGTTACACAACACGGTAAATGTCCTTCAATATCACAGTCCAGTGTTTGCAGAGACGTTTCCTCGAAAACTGAGTCAACAGAAGAACCACCGGGATCAATTCCATAACCTTTTCTGATCGTGTGCTCTGCTCTTTACCTTTGTTCCTCAGGGTCACCGCCGGATCACGGAAACCTCCATTTACTCCGTTTGAAGCCACGTCCTGCAGGGAGGGGACCACACCGCTCATTAAAAAAGAGCCACACACACACACACACACACACACACACACACACACACACACACACACCTCTCTGGAAAGCATATATAGCACATACAATACTACACTCGGGAGTGGGCAATTATTGGTTCTTCATCCCATTTAAATTAATTATTTAATTTAAATTATTGTTTGTACTTTATGCAATCTATTCATTATTATTGTCACTATTTCCCCTCTTGTTTTGATCTTTTCTTGGAGTGAGCACCATTTGATGTTTGTTGTTCTTTCTGTGTGTTGTGCACTGTACCTGAATATCATGTGCACCAACACATACAACTGAAACATTGACAAAGAATGTGACTGTCTGAAAATATATGTTGTTGAAAACTAAATAAAAAGTGAGTTAAAAAATAAAAAAGGGCCACAATACAGAAATAAAAACGTAATCAAAACCCGAGAATGTACCGGGTCACTTACCAGAACTGGGTGGGCGGCGGCCTCTTTGGGCGGCGGCTTCTCCATGGAGGAGAAATCCAGGCTGGAGTTGACGTCGGGGAAACCTAGAAGTATCGGATGATCCATACTGGTCAGATTGACGGTCTTATGGCTTTTAAATGGCATGGGAGGTTGATCTCTGTCCCAGTCTGCATGCCGACGATGCAACGGCAAAACAAAAATAAAAATAGGATGTGTGTTTTTGCACATGAAGCCACATATTCTGTGCCTGTATATATGAATATGTGTGTGTGTGTGTGTGTGTGTGTGTGTGTGTGTGTGTGTGTGTGTGTGTGTGTGTGTGTGTGTGTGTGTGCAGTAGTAGTCGTTAGGTATTCGTCTACGTGAAACCCAACATTTGACACAGAATTGTTTATTTACATGAAGAACGCTATGAAGCAGGGGACAAGGTTGCTGTTATGGTGTGTTACAGAGAGCAGCAGGGTGAGACAGAGAAACCTTCCCCAGCCATGCAGCCTATTAAAGCTTTCATAAACCCACACAGCGTCTCTAACAGGCGCACCACCTCCACCAAACCATTTTAACGAGCACTGGCTGTTAGTTCAAGTGAGCTACTGGGTGGTTTAGTATTATTCTTTGGGAAGGAGACACTGACGCATTGGAACAAGTACGCCTGTTACACCAACACTGTGCCAACAGCACACTCAGGGGACCGCAGACCTGAGGTGGGTTAAATATCCACAAGGACGACACCACGGGGATACTGATGAGACAGGAGAGGTGGGGAAAAGAAGAAGAAGAAGAAGAAGAAGAAGAAGAAGAAGAAGAAGAAGAAGAAACAGAAACAACCAGTAGGAATAAAAGGAAAAACAGGAGAAGAAAAATACACACAGGAAAAAAAGAAAAACAAAGTAGAAATAAAACCACAGCGACTAACGCGATATAACAGTCTTCCCTCGTCAGATGAGAAAAAAACCAAAACATTACAGGTCCTTCCCTGCTTAGCTGTCATGAGATCATTCATGGATGATTTCACAATAGTTTACGGACCAATTGAAGGTGTCAAAAGTGTTTAGCAACGCAAGCGGCATAAGCAGCGCTGTCAGTCCAGGAATGCGACCCTTAAAGAGGTTCAATTCAATCTCAAACAAACAAACACACGCACACACACACGCACACACACACGCACAGCGTTCACATGACTCACTGTTCCCGCCGTGATGCCGTATATCCATGATCAGACTGCCCTCCTGCAGGGCCTCCTCCATGCTGGACTTCCAGTCCGGGTAGCTCATGTCTGCCACCTGGTGGCCGTTCACCGTCAGCACCTCGTCCCCGGCCTGAAGCTGGCACATCTCTGCCGGGCTGCCTGCACGGGACGGACAAGCAGGGAGGGATGCAGGGACGTGGTTACTCATGAGAGATATTGCTCACAAGAATATTACCACGTTTTTTACAGTTGACTCGTTTTAAATAAATATTACATATGTTTATATTTCTGCCAACTAATTCTATTAACGAAACGTAAGATCAATACTTCTGGTTGTTCACATTGCTCTGCACGGCTCATACGCGCGTGCATGACGTGTAATAACAGCATTGCTCGTTTGCTGCACGGCTGCATGTGCAGAAGCGTGGATGAGGTCATTGTACTGTTGCATCTTCCTGCTCATGCATGCTTTTGTTGGCAGTTTTAGCGCTTTGTGTTTGTTTTTCTGTCACTTAATTGGATTTTGAAACATCTCACTAAAGGACTGCAGCTGAAAAACATTTGCCAGCCGGTTACCATTTACAGAAGTGGTGATTCATGTGTGTTGTCCTTCCAAAAAGACAATGAAATTAAACAAAGCGCGATGGCCAGCGGCGAGTGCATTGTAGGATGAGACAAAGCTAGATGCGGGGTGAGATGGTATTAGTGAAACGTCACTAACTGAAATGAGCAATGAGCGAAGGTGGAGAAAGCTCAGTAGAAAGAGAGGCTCAGACCCAGCAGATCTGACCCAGTTAGATGCTGGCCTACATAGGTCTGGCATCGCCACAACCATCCAGCAGGGTCCTGGCTGTAATATATATATCAGCGCCTGGGCTCTGTCCTCCAATATTACCGCTGTATTGTGTGAGAATGTTGGCATCGAAGGCTGCCAGTTTGGCTCACATTCTACTGGAAGGAGAATAAAGCTTCACCCGTATGATTCCAGATCCCGTTGGTTTGAAGGAACACGCTCTGCTGTTACCTGGCTGGATGGACGCGACGCGAGCTCCTGTCGAGTCCCAGGCCGCCTGGAAGCCAAAGTCTCTGCTGCTGTTGGGCTTCTGGTTCAGGCTGATCCGCAACTCACAGAAGTTCTCCTACGAAAACCAAGAGACAAACTCAAAACACACACAAAAAACAGGCACCAAATAAAGAAATGTGCTCCTGACTTGAGATCGGCGTGTCAGGTTGTGTTGTCTGTGTGTACGCAGGTGTGCGTTGTGGGCTGTTGATTAAATGCCAACCTGTTGCTATTCATTCATTTCTGGGTTTCATCATTCTATTATTTTTAAGCAAACAAAATGTAAATGAGATTTTCTGATGCATTTGGGTTCAGTACTCATTTACCACGAAGCTAAAAACACATTCAGTGACTGTTCACATGGTCGGTCTGAAATAAAATGTGTTTAACAATCGCCGCTCGTCAATGTACAAGGTGATCGACAAGGTTTCATCCACAGCAGGTAACGCGAGTACCTGGCTGGTTTCTTTGGCTGGAGCAGGACTGAGTGGAGCTCCGGTCTTGACCTGAGGAGGGACGGGAGAGACGCTCTCAGGGTAGGAGACGCTCTCAGGGTAGGAGACGCTCTCAGGGTAGGAGACGCTCTCAGGGTAGGAGACGCTCTGGATAGAGGAGATGCTCTGAGTAGAAGTGACGGTCTGAGAAGAAGTGACGGTCTGAGAAGAAGTGACGCTCTTCGGCGTGGTCTCTTCCTCCTCCTCCTCGTCCTCGCTGCTGTGGGCCGAGCTGGACTGGGACTGCAGCTCGTCCTCAGAGGTCATGTACTGGTGATAGCGGCTCGGCACCGCCGACTTCTTGGAAGCGTCGCCGTTGACGCGCTTCTGGGGGTCGTCCACCTGTCCGAGGTGAATCGAGGTCGTCATAGGATGCACACTTTGAGAATAAGATCATGTAAAATAACCTTGAACAACACGGGGCTGTTGATAAAATGCTGATATATAACTTTCATGATCTCTACCTGGAAGTTACGAACTGATCTGATGAAAGTGACAGTAATGAATGTGACGGAGGCCTAAAATAGACACTCTGGCAGTTGCGTTTGCGTTGTAAAAACACTAGCTTCATCTATTATTCACACAGTAATCAGATCGGACTCTTGGGTAACATTGATGCCCACTAAACTAATAAAACTGCGCCAGACCGACAAAGCAAATGATTTCTAACTGCCAAACAAACAGCCTCTAGATGTCCTTCGTACGTCCTGAGATGCACTTCGTATCTAGAACGATCCAGTACTCACTGTCGAGGCTCGGGAAAGAGAGGTCAGGCGGGACGACTGAGTCCCGAAGGGCCGTGGCGCGACGATCGAGGTCAGACGTGCGCTATCCGGTCTCTGGTAGCTCCTGGGGAGGGAGGCGGAAACCCGAGACACCCCGGGAGGCTTGGGTTCCATTGAGCCGGGCTGTGGTTGTTGTTTGTACAGAGAACCGGAGGAGCGGGCCCCCGCCTCAGTCTGCGCGCGCAACAATGGGGGCCTCAGCTCGGGCAACTTTCGCAGGGAGCTTGAAGAGGAGACGGCGGCCGCTGTCTCCGCTGACTTCACTGTGCCGCTGCGTTCTGAGACCGGACTCCGTAAAGGTGCTGCTGGTGCCGGAGACTGGGACCTGTGGAAGAAGTTGCGGCTGGTGGGGGTGGGAGTGGGAGTGGTGGTGGTGGTGGTGGTGGTGGTGGTGGAGGCGGCGTCCCTGCCTGCAGGACTGTCCAGAGTGTCAACTCCCTGTGAGCTGGGAGGGAAAGCGGCCCTGCCAGTAGCCGGGGCGGCGGCGGGGGGCTCGTCCTCTTTCAGCGGAGGCTCGGGGGACGCAGAGGAATAGTAAGGAGTGTCGATGGTGTAGCTCCTGGCGGGGAGGGGTCGGGTCCGAGGAGTAACGGCGGGTTTGTCGAATACGTCTTCGTTGTCCAGGTAAGACAGAGATCCAAGGCGACCGCCAACGCTGCTCTTTCCTTTATTTTCTCTGAGGAGGAGAAGGGGGGATGGGATGAGGAGGGGAACGAAAAGCAGACAGCGGTGGGTGAAATGAAAGACGAGGGAGGCAATTTAGGGAGATGAAGGGGACAAGTGACAGGGAGGGGAGTGTCAGGGAGGAAGATAAAAGGGTTGAAAAGAGAGGTGGGGCAAAGAAGGGGGAGGCAGGTTGCAAGCCATGATTAGATTACGCTTTCACACTGACTGGAGGCACAATTACAGAGTCACCTCATTCACTCCTGCACAAGCAGTCCTCTCGTCTCTGCGTTTAACAGCACAACCTCTCATGCACACCTTCTCTTCTATTACCTCAGCAAAGGAACTCCCTCCGAGGGTTAAAAAATAAAAGGTGTAGAAGAGGAACAAATTCAATGTGTTGCTTTTTTTTTTAGAGAAAAACCAGGATAATAAAGAGTGAAGCATTATCCCTGCGTAGTGATGGAGGTGTGCTTTCTCTTACCTCTCCTCTTGCATCTCCTTGAAGGTCTTGGACCTCCTGCTGCCGGACGTGCTCAGCTCTATCTGCTCCCTCTCCTCTTTCTTCTTCACGATATCAGAGTTGACACTCCTGCGCCGGCTCTTCCATTTGCTCAGGTCCTGTACAGACAAAAGAAAGCCCATCTAACTGCACGCACCATTTTTAGCAACAGTTACTTAAACTTGGATCTGGATAAAAGCAGAGCGGCTGACTGCACTGCTGGAAGGGAGGGAAGTTGAGAAAGAGAGAGAAAGAAAAGAAAGCCAGAAAGGGCTTCATTTGAAGGTGTTCTATTTATGTGTGTTAGGCTCCTCCCGGCTCACCTCCCCGGTGTATTGGGACTGTGTGACCTAAATGCTGCTTTAAGACTCCAGTTTATTGCCAATGACACCAATCTGACTGATGACTGTCACAGCAAGTCACACAAACACGGATAACCGGTTTATTACCCCTAAAAATGAGCGCTTGTGATGCATCCGTGGTGTTTAAAATTGGAGCATTGCCACACTTTGTAAAAACATATTTTTCCAGGAATAACCTGCACCCTCAAGTCAGCTTTACATGGATTGATGTAGTTGCTTTTCATTCCAGGGTCTCGGCCTTACATCATCTGTCCATTACATCATGAAACCATCCCACACGAATGATCATCGTTAGTGTTTTCTGGAAGTGATGTTTCCTGCCACAAACACTGATTTGGAAAATGAGGACAGTCCATAGCCAGAGGGCAGCGCTGCACCAATCAGCGTCCGCCTCCGTCTCTGGCTCCTCTCTGAGCGGCTCTCTTTCCACCCTGCGGGCCACAGTCTGCACCACAACACCTGCTTTCCCGTTTGCCGCACGGATCCTTCAGATCACGTGCTCGCCTCGCACTTCTGTGCTGGGAAACAAAACCCTTTCCCTGCCAGTCAGACTGTCTTGATTTGTAAAAACAAGGACGGAGGCATAGCGGACCAGCAGTTACTCACATCCTGCCACTTATCATCTGTGTCCTTCGTCTGCTCGCGGTACTTCTGCAGCTCCTCGTTGCGAGACTGCCGGTCGATGCTGGGGTCCACCTGGATGTCGCTGGTTGATTTACTCCTGTGGGCAGAAAGAGAGTTTTCAGAAAGTCCCCGGGCATCAGCAGCTCAAGCGGGAGGGGGATGGGACGGTTAGTATGCCGGCAGAAGCTTCACAAGGATGCGCGCATCGCCGTTGTGTCAAAGGAACTGTTAGAAAAACCCATCAAATGTCAAATAGCCAAAATAACTTCCACCTTCCACCTCCCGTCCATATGTTTGGAAGCTGGAAACAAGTCAGCCTGTAACCAGGTGTTAGTTTGCAAACACAGCACACGGGTCAACCGCAAAAACACAACAACTGAGGAGTTGCTGGAAGCTCAGTGGGTTAGTGCCATGTATCGCAGCGCTCCCCGCCATGCAGGAAGAGCACTCTTATGCAACTTACCTGTTGAGACGGACACGTCTCACTCTCTATCGGGGTGGACAGTCATAATAACTCTCACCGGGACACCCTCCAGGTTCGATGGATGACCCAGCGTATTGCTACTGTGTGTATCTTTTCACTTTGTTGCCTTGTCAATAGAGCTTTGTGGAGCAGCAACACCTCCCACACACACACACACACACACACACACACACACACACACGCCCCTGAACTTGGCCCCGGGCCAAACAATGCACTGTGTTGTATGTCAGCATTTAGTAGCCGGTGAGTGAGCGCAGCAGCACAAAAGCAGGGGGTAGGGTGGGGGGCTAGCGAGGTGCGGCTGCATGGGGGGCCAGGGCGAATGCAAACGGGCCACATTCCTGGGAGCCCGCATCAACTCACCCGCCGATACTCTCTTGCGCTTGCTGCTGTCTAGGGAACCGGAGAGAGCCACACACAAACAAAGTCACATTTCTGCGGAGGGAGCCTTCGACAGCGAGAAGTGAGAGGGGCCCGCTGAGCCCAGACCACCTGGTGGGGGCCACTGATGCTGGTGAACCCAGCTTACATGACTCGGCTGGTTCTCACTTCATGAAGAGGTTTAAAGAGTTTAAAAAGGGACAGTTCACCACAAAATCAAAGATACATATTTCTCCTCTTCCTGCATTACAGGTGAGAGGAGTCCTCTTTGATTCTGGGGTGACCTGTCCCTTTAAAGGTGTGTATAGTGGGCTTATAGTGTCCCTCTCAACAATGCTGCCTTTCTGGAGACTCCAACATGATGTCACTGGAAACACGGCTTCTGACATATGGAAGTGAAGTAAATCCAGATGGCCTTGACTCAGGTTAAATGGTTGCTGTGTGTGTGTGTGTGTGTGTGTGTGTGTGTGTGTGTGTGTGTGTGTGTGTGTGTGTGTGTGTGTGTGTGTGTGTGTGTGTGTGTGCAAACTCTGCTGTGCAGATTTGTGTTCAGGTTACCATGGAGTCCGCAAGTCGCATCTTCTCTCGGAGCCGTGGGGAATTTTCGACGGGCTCGACAGACGCGAGTGCATTTTTTTTAATTGCCCCAGCTCGGTGCTGTGAGCGTGTTCGGGACGCTATGCTGGGACATTACTCAGGCGTGAACCTTTCCACACCCTCGTGCTGCTGGACTTTGAGCTTCACACGTCAGTGCGAAGCTCCCTCTGCTGAGGAGGAAGACCGTGAACTCTGGACAGGTCCGTGTTGCTGGAGGTGTGAGGTGAGATCAACAAATGGCCACGCATTCCACCACGAGGTCATGAAGTCTCTCATTTTCTTTATTGAGCTTGTATTTTTTTATTAGATTTTTTATTTTTTTTCACTCACAGGCAAACAAAACCAAAGACCAAAAGCAGAACTCGGGTGTGTTGTAACAGATGTACCAAACAATATTGATAGTGTCGCTTTGTTCCAAAATCACACTTCAAAAAACACATCTCGCCATCCGCTCGGCGCGTACATACCAGGTCAAAGGTCAAATGAACCGCCATCATGCAGAGAAAAACCCAATCAATGTCATCGGGACTTTGACTGCGCTTTCTTGTCGACTGGGAAAAATACTTTTAAGGAAACAACAAACATTTCAAACAGGGGAACGTTTGTAGCCGTGCATTCGCTCGTGTGACTGACCCAGTGACGGCTGAAGGCACCTGCTAGTCTTCATGAAGAAGAACTCAGAGAGATGGCCTTCAGACCAGTCGCTTACAAGTTGGATCCACATGCAGTCTGGACCACTTCACGATCTGACAGAAAATATTCCAAGGCTGAAACGGCACTAATGACTTCACACGGTCTACAGAGTCGGGAGAAACTAACATGCCGACCTGCCTTTACAACCTCAGAGAAGCCAGCCTCTCCACCATGAGCCTCTTCTTAAATCTCAGCCGGCTGGCTTCCCTGATCTCCTGCCATCTCTGCAGGTCGCCTTCGCTGCAGGAAGGAGGCGCCGAGGGCGTCATCTGATTGGCCGACGCGTCCCCCTGTGGGCTCGGGTCGGAACAGAGTTTCCGGACGAGCATGTCGTCCGTTTTAGGAAGCGCCTCCTTCCCGTCCCGACTCTGTTCGTGTGCTGCCGCCTCCTGGGTCAGAGGACACGGGGCGCACAGGAGTCTGGCCTTGAGATCGGGAGGCAGGGCCCACGGCTCCGGGACGGCCATGGGGGCGTAGTGGTCCGGCGCTCCCGAGAGAGGCCGCCGTTGCTGAGCCTGCTGGGTTTTCTCCTTGCGATAGACCACGTCGTCCCGCTCGATATCGGGGTAGTTATCGGTGGCGCCGTGCCGCTGGGTGACGATGTTGAGCTGCGGCTCGGACGAGTAGGGGCGGCGGTGGGCCGACAGCCGGCTCTTCATCATGGCCAGGTCCGTGTTGCACTGGAAGGCCAGGGTTCGCCTGGTGAACATGTCGTCGTTCTCCAGGTCGGGGGAAATGCTCTCATAATCGAAGGGGTCCGGGGGCTCGCGGGGGTCCTGGCGCCCCAGGAGGGGCCACCGCTCACATTTGACCAGCCTGGGACCCGAGGCGGGGTCCACCGGGGCAAACGTCAGAGGGGGGCTCACTAACAAGGGGGGTTGTGGGAGAGTGTGTGCTTGAATGTGAGGACTGCAGGGGTGGGCAGAAGGAAACAGAAGGACAGAGAGGTGATGAGTGCATGCATGTGAACTGCATCAAAGAGCAAGAAAAGGAGGAAGAGATACATCACGCTGCTATAGGGCTCATATTTGATTCAAACAAGATGTTGATCAAACGAGGATCACGCTGGTAATAAATTAAACTGCAACGCTAGCTGCTATCACTGGAATAGATCATAATAATGCTATTTTCTACAAAGGTCAGTGCAAGCCAACTGCTCTAAAGCGTGTTAGGGCAGCCTCCAGTAGCTCCACAGTATATATTATCATTAGTATATTAGAAAGCCTGCTCATCAGCCACAACAGGAGCCAATCATATTCCTCCTAGGAAATCTGGGTGTCTTAAGAACACCCCGTCACTGTCACAGTCGTGCAGCTGTATGGACCTTTTCCCCACGACGAGGGTGGCGTGAGCCGAGGCCTCGTGCGTGCGGGTGGGGGGGGGGAGGGGGGCCGGAGGGGGAGCGGGCGGAGGACAGCCGGGGGCCGACGTCACAGTCGGAGTCGTCCGACGAAGAGCCCGACTTCTTATAGCTATGCAGCCGAGGACGGCGGGGTGGGACGAAGAGAGGAGGGGACAGGAGCAGAAAGAGAGAGAGAGAGAGAGAGAGGGTGAGAGGGAAGGAAGGGGAGGGGAGAGGAGGCAATGGCAGGAGAGGAGAAAGGAAAAATAAGTGGGAGGAATCTGTACAGAAAATGCAGTGAATGACAGAATCTTAGGATCTAAAAAGGTTAAATTGGCATGCAATAAAAGTGTCTGGTAGAAAAGAAAAAAAAAAGATTTTGCAAGAAGAAGGGAATGCATTTTATCCGTATTGCTACTCTGTAAAATATAATAAAGCATGTATGTATGTGTACATACATACATGCTTTATTTCAATGCCCTCACACACCTGAAGCCTTGTATCTTCTTGTACCAGGGTCTCCTCTGAGAGCCCAGTTTGATCTTCTGTATGTGCGTGTCTTCTTCGGGCGTCCAGAACTTTGGCAAGAACTTGTCATAGGACACTTTGGCCACGGGCTGGGGTTTGACGCCCATCTTGCGCGAGTAGAGGTCATCCTGCACGGGGTCGGCGTAGCCCACGTCGTCCTCCTCGTCCTCGGAGTCGTCGTAAATCTCCCTGAACAGGCTGTCCGCGGACACGGGCCGGCGGTGGTCCACCCTCACGGAGCCCCCGCTGTTGCTGCCGCCGCCGCTGCTCGAGAGAGACAGCCAATCACACGCGTCAACAGGACTGTTTTCGGCAGCAGCGCGGCACGCCGGTCACGCAAAGAGTTGCAAAAACAACCTCAAACGAGATGACGCAAGGATTAGCAAACCAAAAACGCAAGCTCAAAGACCAAGCTGTGAAAGAGGCAAAACATTGATTTGAGGAGTTCACGTCGACAAATCACTCCTCCAAAGCTCATCAAAATCAGGAGGCGCAAAAAAAAAAAAAAAAGAACGTGCTGCAGCAAAAATAATTAACGCAAAACAACTCAAACAGAAACCAACTTTCAGGCGAGTACAGAGCTGTTAGAGGCAGCACACTGCAACCAAAGGCGCTGCTCATGGTTACAATCAACCATGCAAACTGAAGGTAAGAGAAGCGCTCTAGTTCGCTCTCGTCAGGCAGGCACATCAAAGGCACGCGGTCGCTTCATGTTCTCTGACCTGAGGCAGGTCACATTCTGCTGAGGGGCAACACTGGGAGTCATAGTGAACTTAGGCCAGGGGCCCGCCGCCGCCGCCGCCGCCAGGGGACTGGCGGGCACGGCGAAGTTGGCGGGAGGAGCCGGGGAGGGGCTGTGGAAGCGTCTGCTGGCGAGGTCATCCAGGACGAGGTCCGGGTCCGGCCGCTCCGCGTCCGAGTCGCTGCCGCTCTCGTACTCGTAGGCCCACTGCAGATGAGCCGCGGGCGAGGCGGCGCCCGGGGCGGGGGACAGCCTCGTTTCACTGAGGTCGCCGTACCACAGGAAAATGAAAGACAACACCGGTACACAACCAACGTCCAACCAACGACCATTCAACACAACAAGCACCGACATGACGGGAGAGGAGACAGGGTCAGCTTTGGAGCACAGAACTTTGGGTGCGAAACACTTTGTGGTGCTTTGCTTATAAGAAGAAGAAGAAACAAGAGGACTCAAATGAACACAGCGCCTTCAAAGAGCTCCCCGTCGCGTGTCACAGTACCTGGTGAACGGGGCTTTGTCATCCGGGTACATGGGGTTGGCCCAGCTGCGCCGGCTTTCCTCATTGCGCTCGGCCCGTTTCTTCCTCAGCGGAGCGGGCACGTAGGCCGTGGGCTTGTCTTTACTGGGCAGGAACTGGTTGAACTGGGCGGTGGCCTTGGGCGTGAGGGTCACCGACCGGCGGTAACTGAGACCGCTCTTGTTATCGGCCATCCTGAAGATGGAGTCGGCCTCGGTGTCACTGGAACAACCTGGGCCAGGGACGGAAAAATACAAATAAATACATAAAGTGGGAGAAGAAATGAAGGAGACGAGGGGAAGTAAGGGAGTAGAGAAAAGAGTGAGGAGGGATTGTGTTGTGTGTTCTGGCGTGACTCTGAAGGAGGAACAGAGGGGTGCAGGCTGGGGAACGGAGGCCTCTTCATTTACAAGCCGCTGAGGAATGTCTCACTTCCCTGTCCTGCAGCACAACCCCCCTGAGCTCACTGACCACTGCTTCAACCGTGCTGCACTTTTGTCATGAAACCAGATTGAAGACGGGCGTCTTGGCGTCGATATATCATACAGCTCTGCTTTTTCACTGAAAACGTTCACTTCCACGAGCACACCACTAGATGGCAATAGGTGTTTGTTTTCACTCATGGGAGGCAACTTTCTGGCTCTGGTGCAGCGTAGCTTTCCAGTTCACAAATATTTGAAGTTCTGGACAGACCAGAGGAAATTTGAGAAAGTCTGAAGATTTTAAAGACCTAAAGCTAGAATGTGAGGGGGCAATACACACCAAAAACCTGCTCCGACCTCTTAAATGCCATAAAGTCAGTTTTAGATTAAAAGAAAGAAAGAAAGAGGTGAAGAACAGAAGATTCTGATTGTGTTTGCGTAGAGATGCAAAAGACATGAGGTCTCTTACCCTCGCTGCTGCCTTTAAGAGTGCTGTCAGAGGAGATGCTCTGTGGTCGGGAGCTCAAAGAGTCCAAGCTGTCCAGGGAGTCGTCTCTCCTGTGTCTTCCTCCTCCTCCTCCTCTTCCTCCTCCTCCTCCTCCCTCTCTCAGTTGGAAGAGCTCCTCTCGCTCTGAGCACCAGCTGTCTCCAAAACCGCTGTCTCTGACGTTGCCGCCTTTCTGACCAGACGATTCCTGCAGAGCCTGTCACATGCACATGCACACGCACACACACACACACACACACACACACACAGAGTCAGTTAACGGGCTGCCAATTACAATATTGAGCTCAGCAGGGTGTGTGGCGCGTTCAAGGTCTCCCAGGAAGAGAGTGTGAAGTCTGCCCTGTCTGGCCTCTCGTTCCTGCACACCGAGTGACTGGAAACACGGTTCTGTCCAAGAGAGACGACACATTAGCTGCCGTGTGCCGTGGATGACTGTTTTACTGCCTGAGGACATTTCGGATGGCTCTTGAACACAAAAGCCAGCCCCGGAGCAGCTTTAACCAGCGCGGCTATGAACAAGCCAAAACCTGAAAAGGGTTCTCCAGATCTGTAATCCACCGAATCCTACCAGACAACATAAATCCACAAACTAAACCCGGCCTAAAGCCGCGCCACTGAACTCGGATTATCTCAGCTCAACGTACAAGACAGCGCGCTAACCGACTGCTATTACTGCAGTCTGTTAAAATGATAGGGGACAAGCGCAGCATCGCCTGTAAATCTACGTGGGAGCAAAGTGCCAAATTCAACACTGGAATGAGCAGGGGGTGGGGCCAGGAAACGGGCTCCATCAAAGAGAAGACGCAGCTATGTTTCACCTGTAAATATGAGCCGGCTGTGCGACCGTGCCGTAAACCAGATTTGAAATAGCAGAGTCAAGGGATCGGGTCATTCATGAAGCTTTGGCTTCATGAATGATCTGAGGCCCCTCGCACTTTTCGCAGCCATCCCCTCCTCACATAGCGTACATACCGGGGAGGATATAGAAATGGACTGGGCAGTGGCTGTAAAAGAGGATTTCCTTCGCGATTTATGTGGTTTCCGCGAGAAAACGAAGCTTTTGTTTCATGACGACACAGATAAAAGAGCTTAGAGGTGAGCGATGGGAGGATTATCCACTGCTTTACCTTATATAGTGCTGTGCCCAGTAAGCCCTCGAACGCCTTCAAATTCAGGAAGGGTCCATCGTAGAAACGGTCACACTGAGCTCTTCTACCAAGCCAGTAAATGGTGATCAGCACCTGGCGGGAAGAAAACAAACAGCTTCTTACACGAAGGTGGAAGATCCACCGCCATTATGACCAGACAGAGCACATCAGATGACCCCCCTGCACCCGCCCAGCCCATGAATGCTGTGCAGGTGATTGTTGTGTTGGTGATGGCACTGACACCAGGTGATATCACTGCTCTTGTTTCCAGGCTCATCCAGAATACTCTGTTGCTGTTTGTGTTTGCAGGTAAATGTGCTGCACTGAAGCAAACGCTCATCGCTGCAGTGCAACGCTTTGCTGGTCCCAGTTTACGCCATGCGCTTCAAACTGCCGCGTCAGCGCTTTGGTTTTGTGCCGCGCGGCCACATATATAATGAGGGTTTGATCAAACGTGATGAAGCTGTGATGAGAAATACTATGCTCTCACTTGCACTTACAAAAAGCACAACTAAAATAACATCTATGGTGTAAAAATTCCATCAAAAATGGCAAATTAAACACTTATATCTTTAATAACCTTCAGGTTACTTTTCAAACGCACAGATCTCAAATTTGCCGGATGAAAAGCTGTGTCAGTCACAACGCCATGGTCATTTTTAATACATCTTGCCATGTAGAATAAAGACACAAACCCTACTGTATGCCTTTGATTGATTATTTGAAAAAGATTTGCAATGTGTACTTTTTTGAGCCCATAAAAGATTAAAATCTGAAATTAAGTCTGGGATTGGTTTAGTGTCTGTGTTTGATCTTTTTTTAATCTCTCCTCTCATTTCCTGTGACAAAGCCCCCAAAAACGTGAGTGTAAGCAATAAAACAAAATTTGGCACAAAATGTTCAAGGGACTATTGAGGTATCAAATAAAAAACAATACTCATAGATATAGCATTTAGCTCCTATGGCATCGCCAGACTCAGGACTATGATTACCCACAATGCATATCACCTACAGCCAGACCCAAGTACAGAGATCAGGTAAACTCACTTCTTTCTAACTCCACAACTTTATTTTTTCAAACTTATAGCCGCAACCGACTCCAGTGACATCACTCGAGTCGGTTGCGGCTTTCTACATGGCTTTCTAAAAAGAGTTCCCCTTGAAGGGATTAAAATATCTTTTATGTTTTATTATTTCTGTATAACAGGTCAATAAAATGTTTTAATTAAAAAATACATTATAAAAAGCTTATATTTTTCCACTCACATTTTTCAGCCTCCTGTTGGTCTCTTGATGCCTGTGAGAGAACGGGCAGAAAACAGAGGTGTGTGTGAGTGTGTGTGAGAGAGAGAGAGAGAAAATGACAATAAAAGAACAGAGGGCATGCTTGTTGGGTCTCTGTGTTGGGCGGTGAAAGGGCTGGAAAGTGAGAGCACAATCCAGACCTACTGCCAGGCCTTGTCAACATAAACAACAACAACAACAACACAGAGGCCGAGAGAGAAACATTCCTGGGAAAAAATTATCATTGCGAGCCATAAAGTGTTCTACGTGTTCATGTGTGTGTCTATTTTTACACTGATCACACAATCAAGCGGCTGTAAAAACACCTAGTTAAAGCTTCGGGGCACAAAGGGGTTTTTTGTTCCTGATTTCAAACAAAACGATTCAACTAATAACTGACGAGTTCACTTCTGAACACCTCTCGCATGCGACCCGGGTCATGCGGCATTTCACTCGTATTTCTGGGCTTTGACAGTTGACCTGACAAGTCGGTAAATCACTCTGCTCCTGTGAAACCAAACAACACTCAGTGTCAACCCGCACGCCCGATATGTTCCCCTTTCTCTCTCCTCACGCACATCGTGTACCTGTCCCCAAAGGTGGCCGTAGAGTCTATTTAGGGGGGTCAATAAACAGCTAAAGATATACAGCTCTGCACGCTACACATTCCTGCTATCACGCGGTAACACAATACATGCCTCTCTCTCCCTATGAGCACTTAGATTTCCTCACAAGCCCCTTTTCCCAGCATGCAGTGGGACCTGAGATGACATGTCAGTGAAACATCAGGTTCATATGTGTGGGTTCAGGCGGAGGAAACAAAGCGAGGACCTGTAATTGAGCATTTCAATCAGGGCCGACAGTCGAAACTTAACGGAGACATTAGCACTGATTGCCTAACATAGTACTCAGTACATTAAGTACAGGTTTGAGGTATTTGCACATAACGTCCTGAAACTTATCTGACAACTATAGTTACTTGTCAGATTGTATATTAAAAAAACGTTGGATTACATAATAAAATACAACAGACTGGTAAAGATAAAAGCACTGAGAAGGGGAGCAGATCAACTTTCTCACCAGTCAGGGGTGCTCATGCTTTTTTTTTTGCCAACGGCGGAGACTGAAATGGACGGTTACCAATTTGGCATACTGCAAATTTATAGGCCCAATAAAAGAGGTGGGAGGGGAGGGAGAAAAAGCCGTCTCTTGTGTGGCTTGGAGCACGGTCACAAAGCCTCAGATTATAGCAGCGCGGGCCAGTTCCAGAGAATAAAAAGAGCTGTGCGCCAAAACTACCACCACATTGCTTCTCGTAATGCTTATTTATGGCTAGTGGTGATAGCTGAACAGAAGAAATATATAAAGGGCTATTCTCAGGCCTCCAGAGGAGCCTCGGGACCGCTGCAGTCAGCTGAGCGCTCATATGATTGAGCGCAGCCATCGACAGAAAGTCATCCGAGTCTGAAACACATACAGGCAAGGAACGGCCTCAGTACTTTTACTGTCAGCTAAAATAACCACTTGGGGTTTTGGGGTCTTTAATGTGCCCAAAGGAGAAGAAATACAGTTGTGTTTGTGTATCTTTCACACATGAAGACAGCTAGAATTCATAGGAAATGTAATATGTATATGTATCAGAACAAACACCTTTTTGTCTTGTGAAGATGTCAGATGTTCTTTTTAAATTGGTCGGTTTTGTTCCAGGTTAAAAAAAGTCCCGTTTGTGGCCAAAGACTGTATCGAGTATGAGAAGGGCCACAGCATTTGTTCTGATTGGTGTGATGTCTTGACATCTGGTGTGGACACACTCTGGGCAAGTATCTAACAACACTACATTGCAATGTTTAGATCACATGAAAACTCACGCTTTTATCAATAGTCAAAGTAAGATTCTTGTAAAATTAGGCAATGTCTCCCATATGATTTTAATTTTGTTTTATGCCGCACATATCTTTGATATTGAACTTGTTATTATGAGTTCCCAAATACTTGATTGTGCTCATTGACATTTATGAGATAGATCTGTTTCTCATCGTACTATATTTAGGGTTTTTTCCTAAAATATAAGATATAATATTTCAGTTGCGGGGCGAAAATGGGTTTCAGCTGACTCCTATCAGCCTATTTACATACATATATATATATATATATATATATATATATATATATATATATATATATATATATATATATATATATATATATATATATATATATATATATATATATATATACATATATATATATATATATATATATATATATATATACACCTGCTATACAGTGAGTACTCAGAGCTCTGACAGGAGCCTCTACTTGCAGCCCTGAGCCTCACCCTCTGCACGCTCACACAGACTTTCACTTCAGCGCTCTCTCGCCGAGGTCAAAGGGTGACAGACATCCTTCTTCTTCTTCTGACCTCGGGAGGAGGAGCAACGACACAAGACACCATTACTTGCGCGGGTTAGACACTCGCCGTATGCTAAACAACCACACTGCCACAGCAACACCAACAATCAACATGAGATGAAGTTTAAGATGCATCAGTAATTAAGAGACTAACCAAAACCACAATTCGACTAGAAAACAGGCGTATAAACTTACATTATTTATACTTATACTATATATTACACTTCTATCCTGACGTATGGCGACTGAATTGCGTGACTCTGTTGCACCAAAACACACCATTTGATTTGACTTGAAGCGGTCGAGTGGGTTTTGCTTCTACAAACCAACCAGACAAAAAGAAAAACACACAACTTCATGACATGAGCCAAAGTAAATGATCTTTCCCCATGAAGTCGTTCACTTCCTGCGTGCAAAGCTGAGGCAAAAGAACTGAGCCTCACAGGATGCTCAGCCACCAACAAAGATCGAGACGGAAACATCCGAAACCAAGGTCCCTAAACTAGTGGGTGTGAAGCATACCTCTGCAAAGAAGATCACTTGCTCCGCAGCATTCACCGACGCCACATGTCACCTCCTTCACCCACGCTCTTTAATTCTCAGAAAATCCTTTTGAAGAGACACACCCAGCCGCTCTCAGTGGGTCGTCCTGGCGATGCTCACGGGGAGCGCTCCAGCAGAGGACTGCAGGCGGGTGAAGACGGTGTCTGGCATCATTGTGCCGCGGACTCATCGGGGACAACTGCAGCCTCTGTGAGGCTCTGTGCAGCACAAATAAAAGCCTTGTGTTGGCCCTTTTCTTTTCTACAGCCAGGGCCGTGTCCGTGATGTGCAGACTTTATTGTCTTTTCAGCATCATCGCTTGTTTGCTTTCACAATCTGCCACAGGAAGTGACGGCAGTGCCACATACTAAACCACCAGAGCAGAACGTGCGGTGCCAGCTCAGTGAACCACACCCCAAATGCTAACACAGGGCCACTTCTTGCCCCTTTTCTTTTTTGCATTGTGCACATAAAAACATCCAGACTTTGTCACGGTGGGCGTTGAACTACATCAACAGCAGCGTGCGCTCATGGCACGAGGTAGGGCGTTGAGTAAATTCTGATAACAGTCAGTCCAAATTTGTCTGGGAAACGGCACATTCCTTCAGGTAGGTCAAACATTTGGTTTGATCCAGTGCCAGAGATGCCATTGCGTAATCTGAATCATGTAATCGCACCACGCAGCCACTCCTCTGTATCCATTGTTGGAAAAGGGTCATTGACATTCCTCAAAGGACTGTTTGGATGTACCTGTCGATCCAGTGCAGTTTCCTTCGTTCTTTTTCTTCTTCTTCCGATTTGGAAAGCAGTCAACTCTTGTCAATAATTGGCCTAAGAATCAAACGGCGGCAACGAGTGAGACTTTGGACTCCTCTCAGCGGGGGATCTGTTCTGTCAGTTGCCGGAGGTCACGGAGTGAACGCTGCACTCATAGCCGTGGATGCATAACTTCATTCCAAGTGGGACCACTGCAGGAAGAAAGTACTCCATTACAGGGTAGAGAAGTGGCATCACCTTAAGGTGCTGTAGCGCTTTAAGCCCTCACCCTAACCCCTAACCCTATTTATTGTTCGAGTTGTGTTTAGAGGTTGTACATGGGGATTATATATTATTGTAGCCCTGATTTTTATGTTTAATTTGATACCTAACATGTTTTAGTTTTTTGGGGGGATTTATCCCATGTTTTTTTCTTGATTTGTACCTTGTGACCTGATATAAAAGGCTCCCCATTAAGAGTTAAACCTGCTTTAAGGGTGAGCACAACATCATTTTCAGGCAAACTTGTTTGCAAATCCCTGCTTATTTACATCATTCAGTTGGAGTCTGGTTTCTGGTCACCTGATGAATTCAAGTCCAGTATTCACTCTCTTTTACTTCTCGACCAACTCCTGAGAGAAACATCCGTCTTTTAGCCGCTCGCCGCTGCACTACGTTCACCAGCTGGTCCATGAATGTGTCTCTCTGCTGTTTGGTGCTGAGCAGGTAGTGTAAGCCGGGTTTTTACAGCTTTTTTCAGCGCTGAAAACAGCTTCCTGCTGCGGACAAAATCGACGCGAGAGGAGTGAGAGCGAACCAAAACAGTAAAGTTGTAAAACAATAAGCTGAAAAGTCACTATGAAGCTCCGTAAAGCTGAAAGGAGCTGCAGAAAGGTGATCATTGTGGGTTCAGCTGGTCTTATTACTGGTTATATAAAGCTCATTTTAAGTCTCAAAAGTAGACCTACATACTTCCCTCTTAGATGCTGTGCGGTATAAAGCATCACACGGAGATACAAAAGTGCATCTTAATGTACTTAGTCACTTTCCAACACTACTGACAGCTTGTTGCCCGAGGAGTTTCGCAACATCTCCGTCGTACGAGATCAGATATGCTGCACTTCATCTTTGACGACTAGGCGTGAGGATGAGGCTCATGCAGCTCACACTGAAATGAGCTGCATGAGCACGAGAGTCCCTCGGCAACAACAATAACTCCGATGCCCTCGGGCTCATTTCCTGGGCAGCCGTCATACGGACGGTCGGAGTTGGTCTGAAGCAGCCGGTGAATCATATGTGACGACTCCGGTTCTGGTCCGAATGACCCCGCTGGGTGTTTCCAGCACTTGGTTATAGTTCACGTGGAAGATGTGAGGGAATCTGCCAGAACACGTGACCCAGCAGCACACTTCTTTTGTTCCCCTATTACTACAGTTTATCATGTTACATAAATACATATATAGGACATATTTTGACGTTAAATGTGTTTGTAGCTGATAAAAGTCTTTATCAGACAGCAGGTTGCACAACGCGAGGCAATAGAGCAGCATGCGCTCCAGAGGGCGGTAAGGCCAATACTACAGCAACCGCAAGGCTCAAAGGTCAACAAGGACATCCAATAATCTTTTATGGCGGTCGTGACAAGTATGAATTAAACTGTGTTCTCGGCACACCTTGCTTTCATATTTGTTCAATATCTGACTCAAGCTTCCTGCCAAAAGAAAGATAACGGCCAACGCTAATAACTACGTTTCAAGCACAAGTGATTATATGTGTGAGACTCGCCCGAGTCAATGGGAGGTGAACTAGTGTTGAACATCCACTTATATGCATTTTTTGTAACACCTTTCATACAAGTGACTGCAGATTAGGGCTGTAATTCATTATGATTTCCTCAATAAATCAATCGCTTGTTTGGTCTTTAAAATGCAATAAAATGTGTAAAAACAAAATAAAATAAAAGAATCATGAAGCAATAGTACAAACAGAACCAGATTTGGTGTATGTGTGCATTTGTCTTGTTTAGTGTTAATGTATTGTATGTGCCTCCAGTGTGTATGTGCATCTACTGTGGAGACACTTTTCTTTGATGTGAATTAGTTTTGTCTATACATTACTGTCTGTCTATCTTAGTTGTATTGTGTCATTGAAAATGTATTTTCAGGCTGCCGTAAAAAAAAATCTGTCCAGGGACAGCAGATGAAAATGAGCCTCTCTGGCTAACTCTGGCTCACTTACAGTTTTACTGTTGATTAGTGTGCATTGTCCCTGCAAAATAAACTAATAAATAAAAAAATAAAAAACACATTTGAGAAGTCAGAATGTGTGTGGTATTATTCCTAGATAAATTACTATTGAAATGAATGAATTCATAATATAATAATATTCACACTGTGCCTGCAACTATAACCTTCTCTAGAAGACATTCAAATTCAACAAAAATGGAAATAAACATTAAAATGAATACAAGTTCATAATGACAGAGATAAATCTGCTTGCTTCATGTGTCAGTGAAGGGCTTCGCTGGGAAAAGGAAACTTACAGCACCAACAGAATAACAACCTCATTGCTGCTGGAACAGAGAACAGGGAAGCTGAGCGAAGCACCTGTCAGACTGGGTTTAAGGGAGTGGAGGTTGGACACACACCAGGCCAAAGACAGCTGATAGAGACAACTCTCTCTCTCTCTCTCTCTCTCTCTCTCTCTCTCTCATTTGCCTACAGGCTCTGATAAGCCACAGTGAAATAAAACCATTGGTTGAGCTCGTCCGCAGCCATGTTTGGGATCACCTCCTCATGTTTCTCTGTGTGTGCCATCTCTCTAAATACTGCAGTGTGTGTGTGGCGGACCACAACATCGAGCCCACGAATATCTCTACATCTTGGCCCGATGATACGATGATGCATTTAACAACAAAGTGGGAAGAAAATCAGCTGAGGGTTCATCTGAGAACGGGGAACCAGGAACTGTTTGACGTGAGCGACAGCAGCAGTCAAAGAACACTATGAATGTCTTCCTCTAATAATCTTCCTCTAATAAAGTGACACTAACATTTTCAGACTTGCACTAACTCAGGTGCACTCTTGAGACCACATGCAGGAGGTGGGGGATGAATGTACTGGGAAAGGGGGCGGAGCAACACACTATTAAAAGCACTTGTCAAAGTGACCCCCGGGTCCTAAAAATAGAAAGTGACCACCCCCCCGTCCCCAAAACCCCGTGCACGCAGGCAGACACGGTTGCGAAAGCGGAGCACGCCCGGTTCCAACGGAGCGGTGTTTCGGGTTCCACGCTCCTCTTTCATGGGAAAAAAAGATGATGTGATAAATGGAAATGACTGATAACGCAACAGATCCATAAAAGTATTACGATAATACTCTGTATTTATGACACTGCTGTGTCTTAGGGCAGAGTGTCATCGGCTGTGGGGAAAGAGAGGGCGTGTCTTGAGGGGGAAAAAAGGAAAAAAAGGCAGATTTGTTTATTCAGAGTTCATACTCCAGTGTACAGTGCATCTGCCTGTGTGTGTGTGTGTGTGTGTGTGTGTGTGTGTGTGTGTGTGTGTGTGTGTGTGTGTGTGTGTGTGTGTTTTATGGCCGCCGTGGTTTCGACAGCATTGTCAGTGCTACTGAAGAATGACTGACAAGAGGCTTGGGTGGATCATGGGAAAAATGTTCCTCCGCATTGTGGCGACGTCACAGTGGAACGGCGTAACGGCAGGACATACATTTGCATTATTTTGCCACCTGAGGTGCTGTATTGGCCATTGCACGCTTATCTACTTGAAGTTTAACAACCTGCCGTTATGGCCGCTAAAGCACTTTTCCCTTGAGAGAGAGGGTGTCTCTGTGGATGGCTCTGAGCGCTGCCTTACCTCAATCCCTCCTGGAGGCGCACCTGTGTCAGAAAAACAACAACAACTGAACAGGTTGTTCGACATACCGCAGGCATATCCGACCGGCACGCATATTACAGCAGAGCAACTGTCTGAAACCCAAAAAGAAGTATCAACAGAGTCGCTGACTCGTGCTCCGGCTGAGCTTCTTTCTCGTCACACTGTCAGGACAAAACATTTCCAGATGCCCCTTTACTTCCATGACTTCCATGAAAACAGATCAGAACACCAGACACGCTGGACAGCACACGCTGTGAGGTCTCATCAATCATATTTTAAAGGAAACACATCGATGTGTTGTCATTATTATATCATATTTACTGCTGCTGCTGCTGTTATTATTATCAGTAGGTGTACTTTTCCCATCATTATTCTGCTTACTACCCTTATTATATGAATCTTTTATGTCATATTCATTGAATGTGCTGTAACTCTGTTACGTTGTTCATTCTGGTCACATGACATCTATCCTGATAGAGGATCCTCCTCTGTTGCTCTCCTGAAGGCTTCTTCCCTTTTTCTCCCTGTTAAAGTTTTTTTGGGGGGGAGTTGTTCCTGAACCGATGTGAGGTCCCGGGACAGAGGATGTCGTATGTGTACAGATCGTAAAGCCCTCTGAGGCACATTTGTAATCTGTGAAATAAATAGAATGTAATTGAATATTGAATATAGCTGTGCTTAAACGAGTGCTCACCAACACAAGACTACATGCGCACCAAAAATAGCACGGACCGTTCTTTTTATTTATTTTTAAACCGCAGATTGAATCATTCCTCACACGAGGAGACAGCAATGCCTTTTTATGTGGGGAAGTTACATGTCTGTACTTTCTGTGCACGTACGTTCATGGAAACGCAAATAGAAGCCGGGCCAATCAAGGAAGAGTCAAAACCACGGGTTGGACCTCGGCTCTGTGAGAGGCGAGGACGGGGATCTAGCAGTGCGGCATGTTAACAAAGCTCCCGAGAGCAGAACTTACTTGACTGTGACTCTGGTGGATAAGTCCTGGAGATCTCCCGGGTGAAAGAGCTGCGCCTCCTTTAGTCCGAGCTTCCTGCAGGCTTTGAGGAAGACGTTGAGGTTGTCCTGGACAGAGAACAAAGCGGGGGTGAGGGTTGTCCTCCTCCAGGAGGCGAAGAATAATCACACAAGAATTCTCTGGCAGAGGGACGCAGCCTAAACTCACTGCTTCCAAAGTTCACATCGCCAGAGAGCAGAGACAGGACGGGGAGGAGCATGTGTGTGTGGCAAATAAGAAGTGACCCAGTGCAGAACACACACACACACACAAACACTCACGCACATGCGGGAGGGGAGGGGCTGCGTGACAGCAGCTGACTGACAGCAGCAACGCTACCTGTGGGTGGGGTTAGGGTGGGGACACCGCCTCAAACCAGGAAGGATGACATCAGAGCCTTGCATAAGTCCCACCCAACCGGCCGTGCCAGTGCATACATACACAAATAATGACACACACATACACACACACACACACACACACACACACGGGTGCACAATGCCTGCTGCGCTCTCCTTCCCCTCACACCCTGATACCGCGGCCGCCCCTCCCCGCCAAGCCCTTCGCCCGAGAATACCTGCGAAACCCGTGGGGCGGTGGAGTATTTGGGAGACATTGGGTTGCTATGATACAGGAGATAGAAACCGACGGGGAGGACATGGGCGTGTCCCGCACCGTGTCAATCACTTTATATTGCGTACAGTCGTAGATATGTGTGTGCACATGATTTCCATAGATGTGGGAGAGCGATGCACAGTGGCAAAAAGAGTAGTTCTATAAATATACATGCGTTTAAAAAGTAATCTTCCACCACTAAAAAAGACGCCACCATTCCTTTCCGGGGTCGTGACTTCTGCAGTTCCCATCCCAGGGGTCTTGTTCGTAAGTCGGCACTTCCACCGGGACAGAACTCCCTGAGAGGGTTTCATGTAATGACACATGGCCCCAACATGGGCTGGAATAATTAAGGGGTAGCTAGTTCTATATTTAAATGGCAAACATGCTTATTAGCAAATGCTTGGGCCAGTGTTGACCTCTCTGAGCAGGAATCCCTCACCAACAGCTTTGCTTGTCCCTTAGCGGCACTTTGCCGGGCCCTACGGGGTCACCGTGGGGCCCTACGGGGTCAAGGGTCAACCTTTCCCCTCCCTTACTCTGTCAACAGGCACTGAGGTCTCCCTTTATTCATTATAACACAGAAGAGATGCTCTCTCCCTCGGCTTATAGACACGATACCGGCATATTTCCAGATAGGTGCAGAATGGAGTCGACCGCTAGCGACTTGTCGAGCTTCATCGCACACCTTCATCTCTCCCAATGTGCGTCCCTGCGACATCGTTCGCGTCTTTCAGTCACACCTCATTCATGACCTCGTCGTTGGAAACAACAAAGTATACATCGCCTCGACATGTCGCCACAGTGTTAGGAACTCTGCGTGTTAAACAGGACTCAAGCCTGACTCTTACTAGGATTTTTAGGCGTTTATAACACTCAATAACAATAAGTATACTTCCCAATACTCTATTCTTTCACATAATCTACACATATACCATGGACAAAGAAATTGTGACCTCAATATTTACAGATTTTTAAAGCACAAGAAACTTGTCAGTGCTCTCTGGTGGACAACCTATGCAACTGCGACACAGAGACATAGAGGCTGGTATTCCTGCACAGACATTTCTATTCACTTATCGACCCACACGTACAGAGAGACAGTAATAAAACAGTAACAGCGACCGATACATTGGCCAGGATGATTTATTGGTCTGGCTCTGGATACGACTTTTACTTTCTGAAAGAATGCAGGCCATAAAGGACCGTTGAGCGGTGAGCCAGGACTCAACATAATCCAAAGTAATCAAGGCCTATGCAAAAGGCCATTAATATCACTGAGGTATGAATGTCAGTTCAGCTCAAAGAGCATTATGAACCCACTTAAAAGCCCCCCTAGCGACCAGCCCCAGAACCTGCAGAGATAATGATGTTGAAGGAATGTTATGCTGACTTGTGCCTGCACATAATCCTGCTAAATATGCTGCACCCACCCAGCAGCCTCCTAATCCTCTCATGCAGACCCGAGCAACCCCCCTGGGTTTTGAGCACTTTCGCACCGAGAGACGGAAAGACTCGACTCTCAAGGTGTCCCATTCGGATCCCTGCCGGTCCCGTCGCGGCCGCTCCGTTTCTTCCACCGCGTTCTTTGTCCGAGATGGCCGAGCTCTACAATTACCCTCCGCTGGCCCGCTGGCGGCACTTCAATCGCCAAAAGCAAAAGCTATGGTTAAAATATCAGGCTACGCATTTCCAAGTCCTGTGACAATAAACCCAGAAGAGATGGAATACGGGAAATGTTGCCTCTCCTGAAACAAACCCAAAAGAAGACCCCCCCCGCACCAGCAGTCGGATCCAGACATAACACACACCCATGCAACACAAACACAGTGACAAAACACGGCCGGATGCCTGTCATTGCTCAGATGATTACACGGACGTTTAGAGGACTAAAGGCCCCCTTGGGGGGTCATTGGGACGGTGTGTTTATCTCCTCCCACTGCCACCTCGACTGACCGGTCGTTGGTGTGCGCGGGAACATCCAGCAACATGCCAATTACAGCGCGCCTACGACTGGGTGAGGAGTCTGCTTTGACTCAGCCCAGTGGGCCTCAGATCCGGGCCTCGGATCCGGGCCCCCGCTGGCGTTTAGCAGGCCGTCCCAACCGCACAACTATCTGCTTCCTGCTTCAGCACCGGTCAAAGCGGGCTCCAGGGGGCCGCGGCCCAAAACCCACAGCAACGGGCAGGAGAAGTGTGCTGACATGGGAAACATTCCCGTGGACACAAGCGAAGCCAAGGAATCGGCCCGGGTCTGGAGCCAATGTTGCTACATATTCCGCAAAACCAGAGATTTACATTTTTGTTTTTTTTCTTCCCTCTTTTCCCTGGTGTGGATTTGAGCGCTGAATCTTTCAGATAGCAAAACAAAATCCACAGTTACGACCATAATGGTGGGACACAAAGAGCCTGGATTCAAGTTATAATGTATTGACATTACAAACGCATTACTCTTGGTCTTTGTCTGTGTTTTTCTTCCTCGTGCCATCTAGAAAGTTGAGCATGCGAGAAAACTCCAGTTTCCTCTTCTGTATCATTCAGTGGCGATGGACAGCCTACATGAAGACAAACCCTACGCAGTAATCCTCACCATGTGGAGACGATTGGCTAAAACATATACAATCAAATGCTTTAAATGATCTCACAATTTCAGAGAGAAAAGCTATAATCCAAGTTTTAAACACTTCATTCCAACACTTAAGGCGAGACACTACGGGCAAAAACCTGTTTTCTTTGACGAGTGGAAAGAAAACATCCAGACTGCACATGTTTGTTTTACTACTTTGTCTATTTGCGTCTGTAGATGTCTCCCATCCCCCAAACGTTTGACTGAGATAATGCATCATTTGCATATTCAAACATACTGTACATTTTCAGGAAAAACTTGCGGAGCAGAAAATCATTGTCCTATACTGTAAGTTATCAACTGGGGATGTTTCCTGGTGATGTCATGTTAATTACATTCTTACAGTATTTATCCGTACTGCATCCTTATTATTCGTCTGGATGAGACGACCTCAGCAACGCTTTGGGAGAAAAAGCTTTTCTTACACAGAGAGAGAGAGAGAGTGAGTAATGTTTGTTTTTTGGAGCGCTCTCCTCTTTTCTCCATGTGGTTGGCAGGAACTGGCGGCCGCGGGCCAACCGGGAGCCTTCCCCCATTCGCTGGAGAATTTATGATCAGGTGGTTTGGGGTTTTGGTCCAAGACCTCGAAAATACCACACGGCCGGCCGCTGCCACCGGAGGAGACGCTGTACCTCGTTACCTCAGCAGGTGTTCAGCCAGTCGCGCTACCAGCGGGGCTGAGAATGTGATTCATGTCACAACACAGATATGACGGCACCGCGTTTGTTACCGCGTTGACTGTTGACGTCGTTGTCGGTTTCCTCTGCTGCAGACTTGTCGGTGTGTTGCCAAACACGCCGAGTGTTACCGAGCCCAGCGCCGTGCACTCAGACTGGCTGGGTGAAGTTTGGGGCTCTCTGTAATTCCTCCAGACAGCTGGACTCAATTACTCCCACAAGAGAGCGCTTTGTGAGGGATGGGTTTAAGGTAGGGTTCTCAACCCTCTACTTCCCGAGCACTTGTGTGCAGACACTCCCAAAACATTTATCCCTCTGTGGCCCGAAAGGCCTCTGCCACGAGCCGATGAAGACATCGTCTAGAAAAGGTGAAGCGGTCTGGAAGCCCCGCTTCAATAACAGGTTGTTACGCGAGCCGAGCTCCGCCCTCGCCTCACCTCCCGTCACTCAATCACAGACTTAATTAAGCGCCCCGGCACAAAGACGTTTCTGTCTGGAATGACTTTGATTGAACGCAGCCTGGAGCGTGGCAGACAGCATATTCAGGGCTCGCTCTGATGCGGTCTCTGGCCTTTCAAGCAGCTCCGCGTTCGCCCCAACTTATTAGTGCGGACGGATATGAGCAGCGACAAGTCACTGAGGCAAACAGCTCTCGCTCGCTGGCAGCCGGAGCCTCAGACCTGTCGGCTCAACGGCTGCTTGTGCTTGTACTGTGCAACAGTAGCAACAGGAGGTAAAGCCGTGCACGGAGGAGACGAGGATGAGCTGTTGAGGATGTGTGTGTGTGTGTGTGGATATGTACATTGTACTTTACTATGTGTCTTTTGCTGCTGTAATTTACCCTCTGGGACTAACAAAGGATTCTTATTTTAACTTATTTCTAACTTATTTATGTGTGTCCTTTGAAGGGAGACTAACCGGGTACAACCATTGTTGCTTTCATGTGCTGATCAGTTTTGAGATTTTGGGCTCTTTCGCTTCCATAAAATGTTTATGGAAGCGAAACATTCGAAAAACACAAATAGATTTGCTTATTTAAAAAAATTATTCTGAAAACTTGTAATACAAAAAAATAATTGTTTAAATATAAGTAATCAATTGGGAAAGTTTAATGGAGATATCTATTAGTACTTCTTTTTTTATCCTATTCTCCAAAACGTAAATGTTTGAAATATGGAACAATTTCCCAAGTAGAAGCCCCATCCTCTAAATTTCATGTACATTTATGAAATTTGGGAGGTGTAGGGTTTTTTAAGCTTAGTTTGTCACAATTGGACTTGTACAGTGTAAGGTTTATTGTGTACATTACAATGCATGGAATATGATCATTAATAAGGGATATTATTATGAAGGATTTGTAATTGTATGCATATGAAGGTCACTTTTATTTACTGTGAAATGATTAATGTGTGAATGGATGTTAGATGCTGCATGCTGCATGTACTGCCGCTAGAAGGACTTGTAGTTCTCTTGTTCGCCTGAGGTGGCGGAGCTGAAGATTGACTTTTGAGACTCTACTGGTCAGCAGAAGAAGAAGAAGAAGAAGAAGAAGAAGAAGAAGAAGAAGAAGAAGAAGAAGAAGTGGACGGGGCTCCGTCACTTTAGTTGCGGGCCAATAGCGAGTTAAGCGACAACCAGAGGTGTGTACGCCGGACTGTTAATGAGAGGGAGGGCTCTAGGCTCCATGAATGATATAAAGTTAACTGTATGAAGGAGGAGCGTTCTCTTCTTCCGGCTACTAGCGAGCGACTCGGACCTGCGTGCCCGTGGTGTTCGCTGGTGGAGTAAGAGGAGCTCGATCGAAAGCATAAGCTGTCTGTCTATCACTTTTTATTAAATATTCTTTTATTACAACTTTCTTGGACCCAGGACCTTATTTTCCTGCATCACCTCCCAGGATTTTTTAGCAATTCCACAGAGGCATATGTATCATGTCCAGACTATAAAGCCTCTTGGAGCCATACCGCAAACCCAACAGGAAGTCATCCATTTTTTATTTTCTGTGCAGCATTGGGGAAATTCAGAAAGCCATAAATCTCCACTTCAGTAGCACTATACACCAAACTTTCCAGTTTCAATATCTATATTCTGAAGGTTTTTATTTAAATATGACAAAAAGGTGTTTTTTTTAGCAGTATTTCTTATTTATGGAGTGATACGAAGAGAGTTCAAGAGACTTTTGAACTTGGCTTTATCCAATGTTCACATTTCTGTTCGGGAAATAAATGCAAATTAGCTCATATTTGATAAGATAACGCCTCATTGGCATATTTAAACAGTAGCAAACGTGAGTAATCAGTTGGGGCAGTTTCACGGAGATATCCATGAGTTAAATATTCTACCTCCCCTTAAATGTAATATACATGCCTCACATCCAAGCTGAATAAAGAGAGACTCACCAGTCCAGCGATAGGTGTGGGCAGCCTGTTGACCCTCCTGATGACACCAGGCGTGATCTTGTTGATCAGACTGCGAGCAGAAGAAAGAGAGGGAGAGCATCAGGGGAAGTGAAAGCACTCGTCTGGTCTAACCAACAAGGAATGAACACAACGTGTTGCAAAGTCTGAGTGTTGTGTGTTTACGACTTTGTTTAATGGCGGCCACCTGGCTTCGTTTTAGTAAATGGTGAGTGCGGCACCGCGATGTAAACACACTGGCTCCTGGAACAACCCTGAAATCACCACGGACCGCTCAGAAAAAGTGTTATTGTTTTTCATAGACGATGGTGTAATTCAAAGGGCTTTGAAAGGGATTCCTAAAGCCAAGAGGGAAAAGAAAATCCCGATAAATCCCTCAAATGAATGAAGAAAAAGTAAAAAATATTAGTTTACTTAAGTAAAAGAAGTAATGCCACAATGTAAATATTTTACATGCATTTACAAGTTAAATCAAAGTAGAATTATAGGAGCAAAACCTACTCAGATTCATCTGCTGATTATTTAATCAGCAGATGAATCTGAGTAAGTTTTGCTCCTATAATTCCTCAAATGCATGATAATCGCCTGATCTATAGATTATAAAACACCAGAAGTGCAAAATGTTGTCACAATTAGAACAAATGTCTTAATCTGTCCAACCATCAGCCCGAAACATAAACATATTACATTTTCTATAACACAAGAAGAGAAACGGGAGCAAATTCTCCCATTTGAGAAGATGGAAACCCTCAAAGGTTTTTCAAAAGCAGCTCAAACAACCAATCAGTGACCAAAACCGTTGCCAATGATCGACTAATCGTTGCAGCTTGAACAGCTTGAATCGTTATTACAGGATTGGTCAACTAATATGAACAACTTTGTATTCTGTTGGGGTTTTTAATCAGTGCAACATGTTTCATATTTGGCCATTAGCTTTCTATTGAACATCTTAATCTGCCATTTAGAAAGTGAAAATATCTTTCTGTTGTTTTTAAAGAAAACACATGTTCAAGTGTTTCTTCAGCTCTCTCAGCGCAGGCGGGATGTATTGTGTGTGGCTTGACAATAGATGCAGAGAAAGAATGCAGCAGGAATGTGATTTTAAGTTGGCCGTTTAGCGGTGAAACAATAGAAAGCGGTGATGTGTGATCAGATAACACACACTGTAAGCCAAGAGGGATGTCATCATGTGTGCGACCCGCACTAAGCGTTCCTCTCCGAGCAGCTGTGATAACCGCTACACAATGGGACCGGAGGCCGAGCATCTAGGTGAAGGCGATGTTAATCTCGGTCCGCCTCTTCCTCGCGCTGAGGGAACACCGACAGCCCCCCTGCAATCAGCGGAGTCAGGGCCGGCTCAGCAGAACGAGGGGCTGTCTCCTACGAAACGATGCTGATTGAGGTTGAGAAAGATTCTGCACGGGCCGCTGGTAATTACAGCTTCCCGCTGATGCGTGCAAATCCCATCCCGTGTGTCCGGCCCACACACACGCTTATGTGTAAGAAAAGGACATGATGCTAACCCTATCACGTGCGCGCACACACACACACACACACACGCGCGCGCGCGCACACACACACACACACACACACACACACACACACACACACACACACACACACACACACACACACACACACACACTGCTGATCTGAGAGAAGCCACAAGTCTTTAAAGAGCAGTCAGTGAATCGATGCAAAAGCCAATGCTGGTTTAAGTGTCTTAAACTTGCATTCTCTCTCCTGGCCAGCAGGGGGAGACTCCTCTGATTGTGTGGAAGTGAAAATGACTAACTCTTGATTTATTCCCTCAGTAAACATTGTAAACATGAGTTTATGTCTCAATCTCTAGTTTCAAGTCTTCTTCAATACAACATGATGTTTCATTGAGCAATTTATGGTCATTTAGAGTCAAATAGACCATAAAGCAGGGGATGCTTTAGGGCGGGCTTACTGTGATTGACAGGTCTACCAGCGCCGTACACGGCGTCTCTCCATCATCCAAATAGGTTCAATTCCGTTGACTGGTTGCAAAAATCCAAGATGGTGACGGCCAAAACGCAGAACTCGAGGCTTCAAAACGTCCTTCCACAAACCAACGGGTGACTAAACGTCCACTTATGGCAGAGATACGTTTACACCTCTGACTCTCACACGGCTCCTCGTTAAAGTGAAGGATGGCGCTCAACAGATCTGGGACATCTGTCAAACACAAAGTCCTCTTGAAACAGATCACGCTGCGCATCCTCAAGCAACTCCCCAGAGGGCAGATCCGACACCGGAGACATCCAATGACCGCACAATACCAGCCCCATTGTGCCGTCTGGGAACACTGTGAGGCTGACAAACAAACAGCGACCCGGCAGACGGGGGCGGTTGCTCTGCCTGGGAAAGATCAGCAACACTTACGGCGGAGTGCAGAACCTGGAGGAGAGCAGGAGGGCTTCCACGGGAATGAATGGCTCCAGAGAGAGAGAGAGAGAGGCGCCTGGGGAAAGTACTTACTCGCACAGCAGAACTCCATTCTCCAGCGCTGATCGGAAGTCCTTGCTCCCAAATGTTTTATTGGTTACTGCCTGGAAAGAAAGGAGAGAAAAAAGGGATGCAAAAACAATGAGTGAAATAGCGAGAGGGGTTGGGTGAGGAGAGGAGGCGGGAGTTAGTGTGTGATTGTGTGTGTGTGTGTGTGTGTGAGTGTGTTTGTGTGTGAATGGGGTGGGGACGTTGGAGAAGAAAGCTAGGATGTTGAGAACAGTAGCAGAGGAAGTGAGAGGTATTTCCTTTGAGCTCCGCCAGTGTCTCTGGGACAGAGTTGAGCCTTCAGGTATCAGGCTCGCCACCCTGGACTTGGTGTCGCTAAACCTGCGCCGGAGCCAGGCCGTCCCGAAAGACCACGAGAGCATCTGGAGCGCTGCAGGAACACGCCACTGTGCCTTTCCCCTGATCTCAAAACACACACACACACACACACACACACACACACACACACACACACACACACACACACACACAGTAGAAGGGCAAGCATTCTGGATCGTAAACGCAACACTAAACTCTCTGTGTTGTTGTCAACATCTGCAAAGTGGAGCCTTTCCTTCATGCAATCTGCATTTCCTTTAAAAAGGCAATAATGACATCGTTTTCATGTGCAACTGCAGCTTTTTTTTTTAATGGGATGTCAAATTCACGCTGATGGCCCCTTCCCTAACTCAAACTTCCTGTTGTGTTTTGTTGGAATGTTTCCACCATCAACGCCTTGATCAATCAGCACCTGCGCTGCCAAATCACACACACAACACAATTAGAGTGTCAGCTTCTACCAATTCTGCACAATCCTCAATATTTTATTCTTTCAGAAGACATTCATAGGTTCAACAAATCTGGATGTGCATGAAAACAAACAAAAACCTGAGATATTTATGCATAGTGCATGCAATTGTTGCATTGTAGAACGCTCATAAATGCTTTGCAACTTGTGGAAAACCTTTGTGAGATCTGGATCCGACCCAAACACTAATCACTTGGCCCACGGCCTGGCTTTCCAACACATTACACTGAAACCAGTTTCTGAGATGTTATGCTAAATGATCCCAGTCATACAAACCAGCCGAACAACTACTGATGAAATATGAAAAACACTTCACCGCCCTTATTCACAGCGCCATGTGTTTGACTTTGAGTCTTTCATTTACATTACCGACAGTTGGCATTAACCAAAGCGCACACACACACACAGCAAAACAAGTCCAACGGGTCTCAAGAACCATTTGATCGGATGATCCTTTTCCCTTTGAAGGGAAAGGGACAAAAGCTGGGACGGCTAAATACAGGCTGTCATTTTGTGACGGCGAGGAGAAACCGGAGATGGCCTTGAATACCCATCATTCCAGTGGAATTAGACCATAAGTTCTGACACATTGTCTGCAGTCGCTCATGTATTTGCAGAATGCGATCAAGCCATTGTTACCTGCTCCTCCTTTGTTGACAAAAATACAAAACATAAGCAGACGCTGAATACTGGGAGCGCAGACAGACGAACACACAAACACACACACACACACACACACACACACACACACACAGAAAACTAAGTCCACGGTACAGTTGGCATATGGAATCCTGACCCCTGCTGTTCTGTGCATGCAGCTGGGATACATGCACGCAAACAACAAGCATGCAGGAGGTTACAAACATCCCTCTTCCACTGGAGCTCGCTCAAGGTGTTTGAAAAGAAACCGAGTGAACGTGGTAATCAAGATATCTATCAGTCCTCGTGTGGAAGGCCGGACCCCCGACCCATTGAAGCTCACGCTGAGCCGGCTGTAACAGAGCAGTTTTCTCCCCTTCTCGTCATCATTAGTATTAACTGCCCGCCTGAAGGCAAAGGGGGCAGATTATTTGATTTTTTAAACCCAGCTTGCCTTCCTGTAAACCCCGTCTTCGCTCCCCTCAAGAATGTGGGCCTTCAGAATTCCTTTCGGGCTCTTCAGGTGCTCCGATGCGTGCGTGAAATGAATTATTGTCACTATTATTGCAATGAACCCGAGAGTAACGTCTCGGTAGAACACACAATCAGAGGAATTGAGGATTTTCTCTGCGTCCGTGACCACAACTATTGTTTATTCATGCAGGGCACCGAGGCAAATCAGTACTCAAGGGTTTAGTGCGGACCCCATGCACTAATTGTTCCAGAAATGTCTTCTGCAGAGGACAGGCGCGTGGGGTGTTTCCTGACATTTTACGAAAACCAAAGAAAAAAGACTGGCATGATGTGCCTGACTATTGCAGCATGACACGTGTATTAATACGTCATAACATCTAATAGAACAGCACTAATTAGATGGCTGACTTGAGCTGGTTTGTGCTGTGCATGATCTTCTGACCTGTAAGTTGCACGAACACTGCCTCTTGTTCCGTGCTGGTCAACACTTACACACTTTCCCCTATTCAATTAACAAGGCCCTCCATTCTTCCACATGCAGGCAGGGCCCTGCGGTCGAGGGACGCGACGCCCTGCGCCGGCTCCGTTCACAGCCATGGCAGCGGCTAATGCAGGAATGTGTCCATGTGACAGGCTCCAGACCATTTAGTCTACTGCTCTTTTTATTTTTTTATATAACAATACCACCAACCTCGCCGCGCACACATGCCTCTGTTTAAAGCGCTGTGAAGCCAGAGCAGTTTGTTAATCATTCAGTGGCAGAATCCAAGAGCCACAAACCTTCGTCTCAGAGGGTCAACCGTGCCAGAATGCGGTCTCTGTGTTTCCATTACTCTCATACCGACGCTGTTGATACACTCGGCCTGCACCTTTTACCTTTTCAACTCGCTTCCTGCTCAGCCCCCTAATCCTCCTGCCTGAGATCATGCCCCCCGCCCCCCCTCCGCGGCGCACGAGGTAAGCCGCCACAATGGGCCAGTGTGCGAGCGCGAGAGACACTGATGTCACATCGGAAGAATTCAGATCCCCCCCCGCGTGAAATGAGAACAATATTTGTTTAGTTGCTGCCCCTCCAGCGGCTCCGCGCCACCCTGCTGGGAAGAGCATTTGCGAGATGAGGACACATAATTTCACTCGCTAGTAGAAAAAAGAGAGAGAGAGAGAATGAGAGTCTGGCGGGCGGTTGAGTGGAAACTTTAAATGATTTGACATTTTTTTAAATGAAATGGGACTTGTTTTTAAAAAAGGGGGCAGTTTTGCATTTTGATTTCATGCACGAGGAAATAGGAAACTTTATGACCATAAAAAGCATTTTTATACAGAAAGGGAATAACTTTCCTAAACCTCTACTCTATGTGCATGGCACGTTTAACTGAATGTATCATAAATAGCACACGGGCCATAAAGTGTGTCTACTTTTGTTTCTCCTTTGTGATTCATTAGACACATGGAGCAGCAATGTAAGTGTTCTGTCTGCATGAGATATATACAATCATATGTTATGACAGAGCATTCCATAGCATGTGTCACAAAGGAGGCGCATGGGAACACCAAACCCAGCGCATGCATCACTCTGTATACAGAAGGCGTGTGTGTGAGACTATACGAGGATCACTCATAGATGGCTTTTCCTTAATTGCTCTGCGGATTTTCTCCCATGCTTGAAACTGTAGCCTCAAAGAGGAAACATTAAAGACACTGATGAGCCGGTAAGAGGCAAGATCTGACAAAAAAACAGGAAGCAGCGTGCAAACAATGATGATGCTGATGATGAATGGGCTCAAATCCACCTGTACGCCGAGAACAGGTGAGATAGAGGGCATGGCTAAGGCTTGGAGTAGTTTAAAGCTACGCGGTTTCAAGTGGCTGAAATAATACACGTCGACTCTATTATACAGGAGGTCAAAGGTGACGCATGGCTCCATGAAGCTGTTGTTCCGTACTTTTATCTGGATTCTTTATTGGTTCAAGCAGCTGAGCTTTGAACCCCAAACTTGGCTTTAAATCAGGGAAGTAGACCTCAGCTCTCCATGGTGTCAGAAGAAGCCACAGCCTCTTCAAAACGTCTTTAAACTGAAGAAATCCACCGAAAAACACCTGTTTCCCTGAACTGATACTGTGACCACAGCACTTCAACAATTCGATCACACCCCGTCTGTGGTTTTCCAGTCAGTAAGTGTAAAGAAAGCTGTTAAGAGAGTTTAAAAAAAAAAGCTATTCCTCACCTCAATCCACCTCTGCGCCTCCACGTAGGCTTCGTCGCAGCTGACGGCGGACCGCTCGCGCCACTCCATCGCGGTAACGTTATTATCCGAGCTGCACACGGCGGGACCGAACGGGTTCCTACATATAAAGTCCGGGGACATCAAATGTGGGGGCAGTCCAAAGCAGCAGACACAATAACATACGCACTTCAAAAAGAAAAGAAAAGAACTCGTCACGCCATCTAGAGCACCGCCGGTCAAACGTGTAATCACACTACTCATTCATGAAAAATGCCTCCTATTGTTCGCTTGCACCCAGCCCGCCTCAGCGCAAGGTGGAACGGACGGCGCGTAGTTCCTCCGCCGCGGTGTGGCGGCTCCTTTCATCCGGCACACCTGTGGCGCGCGCAGCGCTTTGTGTTCCGACACTCCGACTAAACGAGCTCTTCACACCTCGTCCCTGACAGGAGAGGTTCACTTCTGGTTTAAGTTTCAGCGGTGGCAGCGGTGGCAGGGGGTTTCAAAGTGGGGTCCGAGGACCACCTACGGGTCCTTTAGAGCGGCTTCCAGGTGCGCACGCTTGAGTTGGCCCGTTATTTCCCTCTCTGGGGGATTATTTTGATCCGTTTTTTTGTTTTTTTTGTCTTTGATTTAGTTTCCACTGCTGACCGTGTACAGTCCGCAGCACAGCGCAGTGACCTTCATAACCAGGACACACACACAAGTCTCACATTACAGTTCCTCGGGTCAACAATGTACCAATTTTGGAAATCTGTGGACCCGATGAGTATGAAAAGATTCATAAAATGTTAAAACAAATATAGTAAAAGTGAAGTCCTTGGGTAAACTCTTCAACTTGGAGGAGTTCGGCCCATTCTCCTAAAAGGAAACGCTCTCCTGCAGCGCCACCCAGTGGCGGCTCGGGTGCAATGCAGGGCCTAGAAACAGAACTGTTGCTGCAACTTTAAACTAAAATCAACAGTACCTGACTGCACTTTATATTTATACTCCAATACATTTCAGAAGGGAATGCGTTTCATACCCTGCTACATTTATTTAAAAACAATTACTTTGCAGACTAAAATTGTAAATACAAAACCATTGATTATGTGACAAAACACAACACATTGGATATATTAAAACACCTGAACATGTGGACAGAGCGGTTCAGATTATTCTCCAGTGACCAGCAACAATACGTTCTGCTTCCATGTCAACCCACTGATGTCATATAATGACATATTCAGTCAAATTAGGATAGATTTGCAGCTTTTAGAGCAGGTTCCACATCTCTTATTAATTTAATCTCATTTTGCTATTTGAGTGATCACAGAACAAACATAAGTCATGTTAGAGATATAAGTAGCATAGATACAACACAAGAAGTCCCTGTCTTTGCTCTTGCGGTGATGGAGAGGGAGAGGGAGAGAGAGATATAGAGATAGAGATAGATAGATAGATAACTACGATGTTTGTGTGACAAAGAAGATCAACACAAGTAGGGTTTCAGAAATTTGCTTTTTATTTGACAGATTTTGTAAATCATATTAGAAAAATGTAGGCACCTTCCATGTACAGTCTGCATTTTCCAGCTGGCCTCACTTACAGGAGCTGTCAGCTGGTTTTGACCATGTGGGTGGTCACATGATCAAAAGGAAAAATCACTACATGCAGCATGTCTCATTGAACCCGGAGTAAAAAAAAGAAGAAAGAAGTTAAGCTGAGGAATCTTTTGTCAATTTCTTTCTTGATTGATATCTGTTTTACAGTTAGAGGGTTCAGCGGGAAGATTTTGATCTTAACAGGAAATACTTTTAGCAGCACTCAGATTCATAAATTTCTTTTTTACATTACTTCAGAATGATACCCCTGATGTTTTAGATTTTTTTTCCCTGCAAGTATTTTGGGGGAGAAAAAAAATGTCCAATGAAGTCAGCACTTTGAGAATGTTTGGCAGTAATGTTTTTCTTACAAGGGAGCTTCCTCAGTAGGAATCTTTGGAGAGGGCAATGATGGTGAAGCGCAGCTCCTGAGGGTCGCGAGCCATGAAGACCTTACAAACCTTTGCAGCGTCCTGCGGGGAAATCCAACACACGGTGACTTGCAACTCAACCAGAGACAATATGTTTTATTTCATGTTATTGGTCTGTTGTATTCTGTGCCGTCTTACCTCCAGGAAACTATCTTCTGAGGTTTTCCCGTGGACGATAGGGAAAGGCTTCCGGCCATCTAGATTTATACAAAAATATAAAATAAAAAGCGGATTTGAGTAATCATCATCAACGAGACAAATGCTGCTCAATATTTTGGATGGGACAAGAGTCAACTCACCCAGTTCATATAACTGTCCGCCGACATTCACAAAAGCTATAAAATGCAGGTTCACTTTCTCGTCTAAACTTGGGGCCTAAAACAGACAGTGATTCCAAGTTAAACACATTCAATCAACAAAAAAAGGTGTTCTTGCTCTCTGAAGCATCCTTCTTCTACTAAAAGTCCAAACAAACCTCCGTCTGGCCCTCCTGTGCACTGGATTCATGTGTAACGCGTATACTCTGAAACAGACGGGAGGGAGAAGAGACAATGAGCGCACGCAGTGGTGCCTGGTGGGCGTTATGCCATCACACACACACACAAAAAATCATGAGTTAACAGCATGTTGTTGTTTTTTTAGCATTGGGAGGGGGTTAACACTGCAGCACACAGGTACTGCACTTTTAAATGGTCATTTTTATTTTAAATATCTCCCAGACGACGTAGTTGATAAAAGCAAAGCTATTTGTAACCACTGCAAACTGGAATTGTCTCATCACGGAGTACTACGAGCCTGAAGTAACACTTAAAGGCTTAAAGAATCTGCTGCGTGACATCTGACACGTCCCTGCGCCGCGCACACTCTCCAGCACTCGGTCAGTGTCTCTGCAGAACAGTGCGTTGGACACTGTCCTGGCACAATGCAGAACAGTTGTGGGCCTTCAAACAGTCCAGCAAAGTGCTGCTGAATTAGAACTGCAACAAACTGAACATGGACAAAAGAAGAAGTTAGAGGGACAAGCGACTCCTTCTTTTGTCCATGTTCTTACTGAACAGACTGTTTCTGCTGTTCCCTGATAAAAGACAAATGTTTCTTCTGGTACTGTTCAGGAAAAAAAAGAAAACTGATTTATAAACTGTATGTTAACTTGCTGTTGCTCCGAGAGTGCCTGTTATATTGTTCTGATAACATTACTTTAAAAAATAAGCGTGCAATACACTAGTTTTTAATTCATTATTGAATTTTGCGCATAATGCGATTAATCGCTGTTAATCAGATAAAAATCAGATATATATATATAAAATTATTAAGTGAAAAACTGATCAAGAAAACCCCTGAAGCGTCACTTTGCTTCGTCACCACATCCTGAAGGGAAAAGTATGATTTCAGTGCTTCCTTACCTCGTCTTTTTCCAGGAAGGCTGCCTTTTCTTCTGCGCTCATTTTAGAAGTTTGTTCAATGAACTTCTTCAGTGAAGAATCGGGTTCTGCGACAAAAGGACAACATGCAGTAAGATCTATAGAAAACTGTTTCCCAAAGAGAATTGTGTTTGCATTTACAGCAGAGTGAGTCGTCGGCGTAACCGAAGACGTCGAC
This sequence comes from Myoxocephalus aenaeus, assembly GCA_038501785.1. Taxonomy (NCBI): domain Eukaryota; kingdom Metazoa; phylum Chordata; class Actinopteri; order Perciformes; family Cottidae; genus Myoxocephalus; species Myoxocephalus aenaeus. Next base: position 9,894,107 of record JBAMJR010000154.1, on the reverse strand, counting down.
GCTGAAAAAGCATCGACAATAATATTAATAAATGTTAGAAATTGATGGATGGTTTTATCTGTAATCTTTTGGACTTGGAGCTGCTAAAATACACTCATAAAGCCATAAAGTAATCTGCCTGCTAGCTTTGAAATCCCATTAAATAAGTGTTTGCATGGCATCTTAAAGTTTTGTGCTGAATTATACAACGACGTTGCCCTTCAGTTTTTCCAAAATGAAATCAACTTAAATGGAATGTGCAATTAGATTCTTGAAGGGAAACTGATAGTTTATTTTTTTCACTGCTTTTCATTTTCAGAAAGCAGTGCTCCATGACATAAAAAAAAACTCCAAAAATGTGTAGGGGTTTAAAAATCCACTATCAGTCCACGTCTAATGTCAACAAATTATATTGTAATGGGAGATTATGTATTGTAAGGCAGATAAATACAATCTGTTCCTGGTATTTACGAAGTGACACAAAACGGTGAGCTGATACGAATTAAATCATTGTTTTGCTTTCAGACACTTTTCACAAAATGTATCAAAATCCAAATGTAATGGCTGTCGCGTTACATTATCAATTTACAGTAATTTCAACTCACACGACCAAATCGAGCGTACAGAAAAATCAAACAGGACATAAACAGAATAAATACTCACCGAATTCCAGGCGGGCCTGGTTGTTCGCCACTGCGTGGATTAATCCTATCGTTCCACAGGCGTTTCCGATAGTTTGCTTGATGAAGTAGACGTCAGGGGAGACCTCCTGTTGCTCTCCCTTGAGTTTCTCCTCCTCTTCCTGCTTGAAAGCCTCATACTGGACAGGAGGAGAGAAGAGAAAGCTGTTGAACATTGAGTCTTATCGCATGGACATGATCCTGTACAACACGTGTAGAAACTGTGAAGCCACAACATGCATGCATAATTGTATGAATACATTTTACGCCAAAGATGTGTATGAAGTACCTTATCTGTCAATGGGAAGAGAAGCAGCACTGCACACGCTGGTCTTGGCACCATGCCGAGAAGCTCTGGATCCAATCCGTAGACATCTCCAAATTGCCAGGTTGGTTTCATTCCCAAGCAGTTGACGAACTACAAAAAAAAGCTGAGCGTTCATTTGTACGCATACAGAGACGTAAAGCTAACCTGAATATATCTCAGCAAGGTAGACAAGTTGAACTCAAAGAGGTTGTATGTAATAGCTGGCTCCGGATATAACGTATACCTGTCCGGAACATAATACAATAAAAATGTAAATTAAAGTCATTACACTCGGCATACTAAAGTTCTGTTAGTTTTAGTTCTCTATAAATAATGCATTTCTGGTACCAAGTATAGAGAAAATGGCAATTTCCAAAAAAAAGACAAGTTTGTAATCTAATAGTTTTGAGGATATAGTATGTGCCATTTGGTGTTTGTCTCTCTTCAGGTTTTGTAGTTCTTCCTCTCATCTCCCTCTAGGTGTGTGTAGTGCAATTGGTTTTTATTGCTGATCCTAACATGTTACTTTATGTTAAATTAACCCATTCTTTGACCTCAGATGTAAAGCAGCAGCTCGGTGGTGATTGCTGTGGAGGTGCAGCGCCCATCAGATGCTATGCCTTATCCAAGACGTGGGAGGTCTCACTTCTCTTGAATTATAAGTTTTGGAAACTTAATTGCCATATGCACAATTGAAAGTGTGGCTGAAGAACCCATTTCCCATGTACAGCTGACCTGCTGCGTGTGGACTGGTTACACTGGCAATGAATAAAGTGGAAATGTACCAAGTAAACACAGTCTGTCTCCCCTCATAATGAGTACCAAACGGCATCGGTCCTCGTTAACCTGTGCAGTATGAGCTTGACCACGTGACCCTGATGAACTGGCACAAACTGGGACGTCCAGCCTCTTCCCATTGTTAAACGTGGAGAGCACAGAGTGTGATTAATCCGGGGGGGGGGGGGTAACGTCGACCACTTTACTCGGATGGTTTTGAAATCCCTCCCGCAGGCCAGAGGCCATGTTTCGGTAGATGTTACTCAACATGTCCCGGACAGCCGCATGGAAGTCCACCAACTTAGCTTGACTGTTTACTGGTCGCGTTACGTTGGGTGTAGCATCGTTGCTGGGTAGGCCTTGTCCCTCTAATGTCGCCCATTATTGAGACCCATCTGGCGTTACATTTAAATCTGAAGGAGATTCTCACCTTGGTCATGACCTGAAATGGAACCACACAAATACAAATGATTAAATACAAATGATTAAGCGGATTTCTTTTGGATTTGGCAAAGCAGCCGCACCGGCATTCAGCTTTTGTTCTAGCTGTTAACTGCTAGCGTTAGCTAAACAAGTTAGCTAGCCCTCACATGCTTGTGAATGAATGGCTTCGCTAAAAACAATAAACTTTGAAGAGGTATCAAGGACACATACTTCTGGATTTGACTCCAGGGGCAACCAGCGTGGACTGTCCATCTTAAAGTAACGTCGACTGTCCTGTCTGCCGAGAGCTGAAAGTGATTTGCCAGAATCTGTTTGACAGCTCAAATTCACTTCCGCGTCAGGAGAGTTCACCCTGGCATTTATATAATATGCGGGGTACTTGATTCTTCGTAAACCATAAATAAATGCCCACTCAACACTTAAACCACACAAATACAAGTTACATATATTTTAAACCTACTTATATTATTTTATTTTACCGTGGATAATTGTGTCATAGTTCTTTATCTGCAATAAAAACATGATTTTTGACTGGGCTCCCCGCACCGCCCAGCAGTGGATCGTTCCACTTCAGAAACACTTCCCAGTGGTTGTGGTTGCCCACTCGCGTTCTGTTTGACAAACACCATTTCGTCCGCTTTATTAACGATGGCCGTGTTCCTCATCGTTTTTACTGATAATTTTGCTATAAAAAAATATTTAAAAAAATCTCCCAAATGAGGGTACCGATTTGATTCAAAGTGTGTAGCTGTACATCTCGCCGTCGCCTCTTGGGGGCGCTGTTATGCTGCATTATCTTGGTCCACCATTACGCTGCTCTAAACATATCCTTCAGATTATCCCCTGAATATTCTTCATTCTAACTGTCTCCAACATAGAAACTTCAAGTCTGATATATGGCTTTTGTGAGTCGATTTCTGAGGGATTGTCATTCTTATTATTAAAAAAGAGACTTTCATTTGTCAGCATACTAACTATGCGGTTCAGTGTGTGAACAGCAACATGCATGCACACAGTGGCTATGTTTCACCAATAACTCTTGTTATTGTTCCGTCAACCCTCAGCAGTGGTTGTTCATTAACAGTCATGTGGTTGAGTCACATTTAAAACCATATTTAAAACAATATATTTATTGTTAAGCTTGTTTTCCTCTCTCTTTGCTTATCCATCTTGTTTTTCTGAAGACGTTTTACCAAAGTACCCTTCAAAATAAAACTTGTATTACCTTTAAGGCACAGTCTGTACTTATTGACTAAATTAAAGCGGCTTCTCATCCACAACTGTTTGTAAAATGTATTAAAAAAAGACCCAAATATTGCCTGGATACAATAGTATGTCTGATCCACATTAATTTCAGAGACTAAACATTAATATGCAGTACCACAAATAGGAATACAAAGCTCCCCACATGTATCTTTCAGCATCCCAAATAAGGTTTCCAGACCAGAGGAGAGTTTCTATTTCAGGAGATTCAGTCAGTGCGGTTTGTCTAGTTGACAGTTAACAGAGTATAGTTAGTGCAGGTTGAGACAGGGCAGCTATGGCTGGACTGCTACTGAGTCTTACTTTCCATTCTCCCTCTTCCTATACTAATTACTCTCGCTATCTACTTGGTCGCCAGCAGGTCTCCTCAGTGAAACATAAAGCTGCTGTCAGTGTAGAAACCCCAAACCTCAAAGTAGCGATGACCCTCCAGTCCTGTAGGTGGCGGTATTCAACCTTTACCATCGTTGCGAAACGCCGAGAAAGAGAAAGAAGAGCAGTATGACCGATTCTCTTGAATGAGAGGACCTTTCTCTGCACAAAAAGTATCGCTGTCTGTTTTCTCGGTTTTTTTTAAAAGATAATTATTACTCAAGCGAGAAAGTCGCTAAATTGGCAACACTGCACGGCGGTCACACGTGAAGCTCGACACAGAGAGAGAGAGAAGATGCCAGCAGCAGAGGACTCGTATGGTGAGTTCCCATTTCCATCATCACTTCGTGTTTTTAGTAAAGTGCAGTTTGACTAGAGAGACGACTCAGCGTCTCCACCCCATGGGTTTATTAGCGAGAAGAAACAAACTGGTGGCTAGTCTCTGTAACATTAGCGTTAGCTGAACCAAACTAGACCCAGCTTTACCCTCACCGGTACAACGTGACCAATGACACGCATAACTATGACACTTGCCGCTGGTCTGACTTTATTTAACCCCTTACATAGAATATATATTATGTAAAAAAAAAAGAAGAGAGATTTTAATCCGTTTTCCAAGTCGAGGCTCGATATCCCATCCAGGTATTCGGCGGGCAGCCATCTTTGTTTTGATTTTGAGAGTCACAGCTTGACAAACTTGGACAGGATATTTAAATGCAGTTGTTTTTTTACAGCCAGCTGGTTAGTTAGAAGACTGTGTGGTATGGAAATACTTTGAGAAAAAGCTCTCTGCTGTCTGTCCATCAGGGTGATCACCAGTAGACCCTTTAGTTTATAGGGACGGATTCTGCACATAACTGAGCAATAACGGAAGCATCCGAACATTATATTAGAGTATTGTCTATTTTTTTAAATGTAAAATTTGTATTGCAATACCTTGAATTTGTTTAACAACCTTCGCAAAATTCATAGTCGGAGGCTTAAAATTAAAGTTCACTTTTTATATTCATTCCTGTCCTGAATATGCGTTACATTTGTCTGTTTACCAAATACAGTTCTGAGTAAGAAACATTGATTTCTACTGAGAGTTTCTTGGTCAAAGAAGACCGTTAACGTCCCACTGACAGATTTGGAATAGTTGCATCATGGGTGAAACGTGTGCTAGATGATTTTGCAGTTGAATTTGCTTGTGTGCCCTTTTAAAAAAAAAATGCTGCAGAGGTTACATGATTAACACAGACTCTAATGACACCGTGACTTGTTTCCCTTCTGTACTTAAGGGGTCAATACGGCTGTGGACAACATCTGTCAGCTTTCTCCAGCTCTGTTGACTGAAGCAGTGAGTATATTTGATCTCTATTTGTGCATGTTCCCATGCAGGCGGGAAACTGGTGGATTAAATGGAAGATAATAAGAACTAGGCATACAGCATAGTCCCTGAATAACACTTAAGTGAGCGATGTATAGAAGTGCTGAGAAGAGGAACACATCGTGTTGTTGGTCATGCCACCGAATAAATATCTGATATGACAAAAACATTTAAACCAACATATCTCATGAGATTTTCCACAGCGGCCTCTGTGTTAACAATTGGATGTTGGATGCAATGTAATGGTGTCCATTGTCGGGCTCTTAGCAGCTAACGCGCCGCACAGGATGTGGCGTCGCCGCCATGGAGGTTATGCTGCAGTTCTGGTAACTAATCTTCTAATCTCCACAGTGTCGGCACATTCTGACTTATCTTCAAGGCCAAACGAGAGGAGTTGATTCAGCCGAAATTTCTGACGTGAGTCAATATTTCCAAAGAATATTATTTTAACTTCTAGTAACCCAGCATCCCAAGTTCCTCTTTCATGACTTGTTTTGTTCTTTTTTTCTGGACAGAGATTTCAGAGAGCTGGAGTCAGACTTGACCATGAAGTTCTGCAGAATATGATCAGATTTCTGTTGTTAACATTCAGGTATCTGGAGTCCTTTTCTTCTCTTTTTCCCCCCCCACCTCTGAATGTGGCTAGTTAAACTGTGATAGCTGGTGAATTTGTCAGTCCACGTTTATTCCTTACGTTATTGATGTTTGCTGCATTTGCATGTTGACTCCACCTCCCCTTCATAAGAACATGCCTGTAGCATCGGCTCCAATTGTGTGACGGAGCTTTAAACAGCTTTTACCCGGGCTTATGAGCCTGGCAAAAGGGCTAAATCTTTGCGTAAAGGTGTGCTTTATTGCAGTGTACAGTGACATTTGTATCATCAGGTCCGCTGGGAAGAGCAGCCTCTCTGGGGATGACCTCGTGTCGCGGTTGGAAGAAGGCAAGTGGCCAAAGGCTTCCCTTCAGGTGTTGCACGGGCTGTGGAGTGAACATGGTGCGTCCGTCCACGCTCAGCAGGAGGTCCAGGCCGCGCTCAGCATCGGCCAGGTATGCCCAAATCTCATTTTTAGAATATTTCGCGATGCCCTGTACACACAGGGTTCTTACGGTCATGGAAAACCTGGAAAAGTCATGGAATTTTAAAATGGTTATTTCCAGGCCTGGAAAAGTCCTTGAAAAAAATAAAATCCCAAAAGTTTTGGAAAAGTCATGTAAATGTGTTTATATTCATGTGTTCATGTCGTTCATTTACGCTGAGTTTGAAATAATTAATATGCTTTTAAAAGAAAGACGCTCAAAATATAAGCAGGCATCCATACAGGCATCTATATAAATGTTTATTCTTTTAATCAAACTATTGTTTCTCATTCATTTGTGTCATTTAAGGTTTACTGTATGCTTTGATTCTCATTGTTAGTTTAAATACTACATTTACTCACTTTTTCATTTTACACCCAGATTTCACAAAATGCTTGGTCATGGAAATTTGGTTTAAAGTCACGGAAATGTCATGGAAATCCATTGGTCAAAATGTGTATGAACCCTGTACACAGAGCTCGTCTCTATTCGAGGCTGATGAGACTTTGTTTGCTTCCTAGTTGGTGGACATGCAGTGGAAGCTCGGCGTGGCGGTGAGCTCCGACACCTGCCGATCGCTCAACTCCCCGTATGTGTCTCTGATGCTGAAGATCGTCGAGCCCTCTGGGCAGATTCGTCACAGGTCTTTTGAGATGACCGTTCCCCAGTTCCAGGTCTGTGTTTGTTGATGTGAATGTAATGTTCTTGCTGCAATGTTATCACGGGGTGGATTTTTGTGATTTCTTTTTTCTTTTTGTCCCTTGCAGAACTTTCACAAGCAGTTCAAGGAGATGGCAGCTGTTATGGAGACTGTGTGATTGGTACAAGCGAACCTAAATGCTTGTGGAAATTCCGCCCCAGTTTACATGTAACCAACAGCCCGACACACGTGTGTGTCTGTCTGTGTGTCTCAGAATGTGGAAACAAATTACTGCACGTCAGTTGTCTGCTTTGCACTTCTGTTTTTTCCAGAGATTGCGTCCGCGTCTAAATTATTTACTTTTTTAGGACCAACAGCTGTTCCAATAGTTGAAAGTCCTTGTATTCACCTTGAATGCCAAGATTAAGTGCACTTCCTTCTGTGTACTTATCCATGGAGCATGAAAACTAATGCAGTCTAATAATCAATAAATCCCACCTTTTAAAGTTACTACAAGATCATTTGATTTTTGGGGCCCCTGTGGACAACAGTGGTAGTGTTCCTGAGCACGAGATTCCTTCTAAAAAACATCACATTTGACTTCATTAGAGGTCTGGCAGTCCGATACATGCAGTCCTGATGTGTTAGTGAGAACAGAAACAAAACGTTATGTTCTGATTGTTTCACGCCGCTTCTGTTCCAAGGCACAAATACAACACTCCCACACCTCGAACACAAGCCTGAGGGAAGGTACCGCGTTTCCTGATTTGGCAAAGCCAGGGGCCCTGTGTGCACCTGGGGCCGCAGACACTCAGTCACTCTGCACACAGCAGGGGGAGCAGCCACGCAACAACCCGTTCTCATCCACATCGCTGAACTACGGCCGCTTTGATTACCTGACAGAGCTAAAAGGGGACTTGTGCCTCGGCATCAGATGGCGAGCGGCGAGGGAAAGCGGCAGCATCTCACCGCCGGAACATGCTGCGCACCCTCTGAGCCGTTATAGGCCTCCGAACACAGCAAAATAAGGAGGAAAGAGACCTGCTCTAGACGTGCTGTTGAACTACATCGCATTATACAGGGGTGGACAAAATAATAGAAACACCTGTCAGTATAACGCAATACACAAGCACCACGAACCACAGCCTCCAGAAGTCCATTAAGATGAATCAACGGTTTAAAAACATCAGGAAGGACTGTCATATCCGACTGCATTAGTTTTGCATAACAATGTCAGCTTTCATAGACGCGGTGCAGTGAGATGGTCCATGTGACCTTTGACACTTTGTGACTAAGCTATGAAAACCTTCTCTTATCGTGTGTTCCCTCGCGATGCTGAAACGGCCACTGTGTGGCTCTGGAGGCCTTCGCCCTGTTTCTTTGCTCCGTCCTCGCTTTGATGCCGTCCCGACAATGATGCAATAAACTATGATTAAAAGTAACCCTTGCAGTGGTGCGTGGTCATTTCATCCCAACTTCACAGCTCAGAGCAAAGTAAAACCCCCAGGATCTGAAGGCATCCTGGTGGAGAGGCTAGACAGTCTGCAGCAAGTTTAGCGAGCCTTTAACTATCTATTGCATTCAAAACAATGTCAGCAACTCAAAGAACAAAACTACAACCATGCTATTTGATGAAATGGTTGTCTGGGGCCAGCTGGTAATATACAGTAAGTCTCACCAGTAGATTGAGTTTAGTGCAGAGCTCCTGAGGCTTCTGCCTCAGTGATGAGGTTAAATATGGCACAGATACTATGTGGGGGTTGGGAGGAGTGCTCTGAATTAGACGGGAACCCCTCCAGTGCACCAAGGGCCTCAGATGCGATTACAACTTCCCAAGACTCTGAATCAGCGGCCTGCTTGTAAACACTTGGTTGTGAACTCTTGCATGCGGTGAAGCCAAGTATTAGGCCGAGTCTGGTCTCCTTAAACCAGGGGATGTCGGGCGGTGGAAGAGGTGTATGTGCCCGGAGAACCAGAGCCATGAGGAGAGGAGGGGGGGGGGAGAACCCAAATCCACGCCGCCGTGGACGAGGCGTGTTGGTGGAGGAGAAAGGTGGAGCCTCTCGCTTGTCACGTTTCACGCAGCGGCTCTGCTCCTGCCCACTCCCCGCAGCACATGGGATGGTTGGGCGGGTCGTCAACGCGCACACAGCCGCTCCGCCTTACGTGTGGAAGAAAGGATCCCAGTCTGGAGGCAATGCGATGTAAGCATGTATTGAAGAAGAAGAAGAAAACTAAATAAATAAATAAATAACAAGCGACCACGCCGGCTGAGCGTGTCGGTGTAATAGGATCCCCGGGGTTGGGTCTGTAATGCGCCGCGTGCCCGTCCGTCCGTCGCGCGCTCAGGAGCAGCGTCAAAGAAACCAGATTTGTCTGGGAGACTTGTGTTGACACAGGAGCCGTCCGGAGCCACGTTGGAAGAGGGGCCAGCTCGGCCGGGACGGTGCGGGGCTGTTTTTAGCGCTTTTGGGTCGCTGCCAAACAGCGCAGGACCGGAGCAGAGAGAGAGAGAGAGAGAGGCAGACTGCAACAACAAAAACAAAAACACGCGACCATATCAGTGAGTTTACGTGAAAACCAGCGCAGTGATCCTTGGATGACATGCAGCTGAGAGACGGGGCGAGCACGTGCGCGTGCTGCAGATCGCTCGGTTGCGTGCAACTTTCCCCCCTCAGACGCGGACATGGAAACTGTTGCAAACTAACTACGCCCGGCCTCGGCTGCAGGGGATGGTAAGCCTGGATACTTTTTATTCATTTTAAATAGTTTTTAAAGTAGTATTTTAGTCCGCGCGTCGCTGTCAACGTCGACATGGAGAGCCCGGATGAGAGGGAGACCAGTCCCCCGAAGTCGGACCGCAGCTTCGCCCTCACCTACGTCGGCTGGTCCTCGCTGGACAGGCGGACCACGCTGCCCATGCTGCCGTGGCTGGTGGCGGAGATCCGCCGGAGGGGCGAGAGGGGCGACCTCGGCCCCGCGGTGCAGCCGAGGGAGGTCCAGCTGGTGCTCAACCCGCCCTTCGTGCGCTGCGTCCCGGCCAACAGCAGCAGCTCCTCGGTGTTCATATTCGAGCACAAGGCGCAGCTCGTCTCGCGCTTCATCCACAACAGCAACGACCTCTCCTACTTCGCCTATCTCACGCGGGGCCAGCCCGACAACCCCGAGTCCGAGATGTCCTGCCACGTCTTCAGGGCCGGCGACCCCAACCAGGTAGGGGCCCACTCCCAAAACCACCGAGAGTACCACACGCATACATACAGGTGACACAACAGCAACTATAGCAGGAAGAGAGAGAGAGACAGTGTGGAGGTGAGAACACTAGACTGAGAAAGTAGTGCAGTTGATAATGAGGGAGATCAGTATGTAATGTCTGGATTATTGCACTTTCTTTTGTGACATCATACTGCTTAAAATTACATACCAATACCAATCTCTCATTTTTAGGTTTCCCTGATATTCCAAAAAGTTATCTGTAAATCTGATGTCAGGATTTGCAGTGAGGCCCACCTGTTTACAGAGATGAATCTAGACTAGACTAAAGCCCATGTCCTGCAAGGCCTGACCATAAATTTGCTTTTAGGTGACAACTATGTCATTTAATCTCAAACACAGAGTAGATTAGTCACTGGTCCAAACACGTTTGCTTTGGTATTAAGTATTTAGGCCACCGGTCAGTCGGTGGGAATGAAAAACGGAGCAACCCTGGATTTTGTTGTTGTTGGCAAAATTAATCCATCTCTGTGCTTTCCCCCCCTTTTTTAAAGGGATCAGACATCCTTCTGGTGGCTGTAGTGACAACAACTATAGGCACAGTATCGAGTCAGCACATTTACACGCTGATCAGCATGCCACTCTTGAGTAATGAACCAAATGTGGTAAGCAGCCCCAAAAAATCAGGAACTTGGGAGTAAGTTAAATATATATAAATAAGCGTGCAGTCATGTTTTTGTTGTTGTTGTATGTCTTTGCTGAAATGCAGTTTGGGTCGCAGTGTTTCAGGCGCTAACCTCAACAGTTAACAGCAGTGGCTCTGTGGTGTGAGTTTGCACTCGTGCATTAGAATGCTTTCATGCACGACTCATAGAGGGGTCTGGGGTTCGTGCCACCTTCTGTATTCACCTGCTGTAAGACGAGCTGGAGTCTTACAACCCCGTCCACGTTATTCCTGTCTCCCCGAACAAAGACGGCGTCCCCTCACTGACATCCAGGGATGCTCACGTTCTGCATCGATCTCCAATCCGCCCTGCGCTGTGTCATGTTTCCTGTGGTATGTGCAGGCCCTTGGTTTTTCCTGCTGAAAGCCGAGAGCTGAAGGGGACACGCGTTCCAAGGCCGACGCACTCCCCGCTGCCATCCAAATGCTTGCAGCAGTCAAAGGGAGAGGCGTCTTGAGCAGACCTCGGTCGGCTTTATTACGCAACAACAAAAAAACTGGTTTGGCAGCCGGCGAGCGAGCAAATGTGCAAGGTGGACCATGTGGAATGCACCACCACGCGCAACACCCTGTTGCAGTCATTGATAATGATTTGATTATTTCCCATGGTGTTATTATCTTTCATAATACATATAATGGTTCTCATTGGGCGTCGGTGGATTGTCTGTGTGTCCCAAATGAGTTTGAAGACATTCTTACTCTTTGCCTTGTTTCGGAGTGACAGGGTGACAGGCATGTTTTTTTAATATCTATTCTTAGCATGCGGCCTGAGGAAAGACCTCTGGCACCTATCAATATGATGTGAAAGGTTAAAAGTGAAGCTCTGCAGAGTGGGAGAAAGAAATTAAGTTTATACAAGAACAATTGCGGACAAAGCACAGTCTCTATAGATACACATGGAATGTCTCATTGCGTGCTTTCCTTTGTTTGAAAACTTCCTCGGCTTGAAATACAACTTGGGTTCTCGTCTGTTATGAATGCGCTTCGTCCCGTCGTTAGCGGTTAAGCCATTCTTTTTCATGACAACAGGCTCCACGTAACCTTTTTGCATTCAAGCGTTTTACTTGGCTCAGCGTGTGGGACACTCCTCTACGTCCCGAGTTAGACCGTCATGACAGCGTGCACTAATTTCACCCTTAACTCCTCTCCGTTGTGTGTTATCGAGGCAGCAACAGGGAGAGCCTGCTCAGTGTAAACCACAGTGTGGTTCACACCTCTGCTCCCACTTGGACCTGGACCACAGTGGAATCTCTCACTGTGGTCTCGTGGGTCCTGGTCATCATTCAGTGACACATTGGGATGGTGGGACACAAGAGGGACTTACAGGACCGCCCTATAGAAGTCTCAATCAGCATTTAGGAAACTTTCCCTCTGCATACCCCCATTCTTTGCTATTGAGAGGTGTTGATAAACGTAGTTGAGTCACACCTGTGCTCTCTTTGGTTAGCGAGGGCAGGTTGCTGTGATCATGGTCGCGTTTCTTACACCATGAGGAACTATATTCTTATTCGGTTGTCATGATTTGATGAGAAAGTGTTTAACCTGCAGTGCATCGTGAATAAATTGACTTTATTCATATGTTGACAAGTGTTCCATCCAAGTGAGGATGCCTGCCTTTACCTCCGTATGCTTCAAGAGGCAGCTGACTCAGTTTATTCATTTTATTTTAAGCTGTAAAATACATGGTTTGCAAATGACATGATGCAAATTTGTATGCACAATGTGAGAGTAAATTTTACGGAGAGCCGACGGCTAATTTAATAACCAAAGTATAATTTGCCTGGTTCTGAGTCGTACTGTTATGACATAGTAAAGACGCACACGCGGATCCTCGAGAGAAAAGGTGAGCGTGTCGGGAGGATGTAAAGTACAGTTAATTTCTCTGCTGTGTTGAAACATTTGAGATATTAAGGTATGACATGAGCTTCCTGGCCCTATCAAGGTGGCATAAGGGCCTTCGTGTTGCTTTGTGTTGAGTTGGGACATGAACTTTGTTACACCACAGTGCCCAGTTTGTGTTCAGGCAGATGGAAAAGCACTGGGAGGACGTCGTGGCTGTGGGGAAAACAGTAAGGAGCCTTTTGGAACCAATCCATGGAGAGCTGCAGCCACACAAAGACCGCTATGTTTAAAGCAACAGTATTTATACAGGTTATATACAAGCAACAGTAGATGCCTATATTTCTTTTTGGCTTGTTGAGTTGAGCAGTTGAAAGTTGACATTTGGAGTTTGGACAAATATCTGTAATTGGATTTTCTTGTCCTTTTTTTTTTTTTTAAATGTAGTTTTGAATAACTTTGCAAGAACTTACAATTATTACTTTTAACTTAAAGAAAAGACAATGTCATCTTGGATTTGCTTTATTTCTGATATGAAGAATGACCTCCCAGGTCTCCGTCTGCTTCCATCCGTATCTTAAACACAATGATAACCTGTGTCTCTAAAGGAAGTCTAAGTAGGCCCATGGCGTGTGCGAGTGTGTCGGGGTCACCAGCGGGGTTTTGGTTTAATGGTGTCGACGAGGGCAACAGAACTATGTGGCCAGCTTCTGTCTGACCAGATATTATCAAGGCCGATTGTTGGTTTGACATGGCGAGGTGTCGCCGTGCAGTGAGAGTTCCCTCTCCTCGAGGACTCCACCCGTTCAGAGGGGCTTTCCTCGTGTTGGTTCTCTCCTAAGCTCTAAAGCTGCTGCTGTTTGTAGACGGGCTTTAGATCACAGATCATGTTTGATAAAGCCGGGCAATGATGGGTGAAGGTTGGATGTAAAAAACAGTTTGAAGAAGCGTCGGAGTGGGAGGCTATGTTTGAATAGATGTTTGCCTGCCTGGGCCTGTTTCCACCCAAGGATTGAGCACCTTTACTGGCTCTGTATTAGGTTGACTCCAAATAATTAATCGGATCAAATGGTGCTGTGGCGTCATCTTACTCATGTATAATCCAGCAAGGCCCTTAAAATTTAAGATGGCGCCGTTAGTCTCTTTTCCTGCAACTGTGATTCTCTGCATTACCAAGGCCTCTGCATTACCAAGGCCTCTGCATTACCAAGGCCTCTGCATTACCTTGACCTCGTAGTGTCGGTATCGGATGTGTTTTTGGAGACCAGACTTCAGAGCAGCGTCTTTTAAATTCATCCTCCACCATTTAATACAGGGGTGTCAAATACGATCGACCGGTCGCGTTGCCATTTAAAAAAATAAATAAAAAAATAAAAAAACTTTATCGACAAAACCCAGCTCCCAGTGTGCAAATTAATGTCAATCACCACGGACGCTGCGCCCGCAATGGTCCGGTTGCTTGAATGGATTCATTGCCACGTAAAGGTCGATATTTTCCCCGACTTCCTTAATTACCACTGCATAATACACCAACAAGCATTACGCGCTACAATGCTAAACATGAAAGATCATGGATGTGGCAACGAAGATCGCCTATTCGAGCGAGAGCTCTTCAAAGACGGCTGCCAAAACTGGGCACCCGAAATATTTAGCGGTTTGCTGCAGCAGAATGTGAGATTAGCCGCGGACGGACAGACTCACTCACTCACTCACTCACAGGTGCTTCTTACGGACGCTTTCATACACGCACACACACCCGGGGCCGCAGAATCCTCCTGGCGGGTATGATGACAATTACACGGGTCAGTTTTGTTGGAGCGAACAGATGGCGGCGTGTGTATGAACAACCACCCACCACCTGCCCTGCTTCCTCATCTCAATGCAGCCCTCTGTCACAGCTCTTCCCCTGGGGAAGGCAGGCACTTGGAAAAACGGGACTTTTAAAATAGCTCGTGCAGCAGTACGGCATATTTAATCCCTCTAGTGTCCCATAAATAAACTGGCCTCTGTTTAAAAAGTAGGATGTTTGTATTTTATTTACAATCAGTCCTTTCCTGTTCTGCCTGCCCTCCCGCTTCTATCCTGTTGCTCTGGTCACACCTCTGAAGTCACACCAATATTGTTACATAACTTCTCTCCTCGGTCCACAAAATGAATATATTTGCTCAACAGTCAGTTGGCAACTCTTATCAGATAGCCGCTGTTTGTTTCAGCGCTCATTGTTGTCATAACCAGGGTATTTGACCGACCTTGACCGGGGCCCTTGTTCTCGCTTTTTAGCGAGCCGGACCTCGGGGGCCGTCGGTCCCATTGTGTCTGGAAAAAGTGAAGGAAAAGTTGACTATGAAAGTTGAAAGAGCCTCTTGACTGAATGATGAACTGCCTTTTTTAAATTCCCAAGTATTGCTTCAGAGTGCGCTTTGAAAGGCGTACGTTTTCTGTCGTGACTTGTTTGGCCGTTTTTTCCCTGACAAGTTACCGAAAAACAGACACGGTGGAAGTGACACACACACACTCACACTCTCACACTCTCACACTCTGAAGCAGAAACAGGCTCAGTGACCTTCAGGGCTCTGAGGCCTTCCAGCCCTTTGTTGTGTCCTCTGTCCCATAGAGTGCGGGCGTTTCCTGTCTCCTAACCCACTTCTGTTACCAATGTAGTGTTTGGTCTGACTAGTCTTAGTTAGTTCAAATATTGTGCCGCCCTTTTCCTTCTAGCCTTGAGTTATTTAAAGTCGCAACATGAAGTCGGGTCATGGTATTTGTTAATCAAAACAAGTTCTCGTGTGAACCGCTCATGACATCCAAACATAGTTTTCCTTGTTCTATTTTGACAGTGAAAAGGGTTTTTGAAAACGATGTTATTGTGTCCGTCTCAGTGGTGTTGAGTTACGTTATTCTCCTCTGTGGAGTCGCGTAGGAAGCGCTGCAGAGAAAAACCTCCTCTGGCGTTTGGTTTCCATTTCGCTTCCCTTTCCTCCTTCGTTACGCTTCTCCTCGTTAATGTCTTCCTCTTTGTCATATCCCACTCTGTCCCCTCTCTTTTCATCCAGGTCCCGGAGGTAATCAGCGGCATTCGCCAGGTGTCCAAATCGGCCTTAAAGGGAGACGCCAAGCCCAAACAGGAAGCCGACGAGGCCTTCTACAACTCCCAGAAGTTTGAAGTGCTTTACTGTGGCAAGGTACAAGTGAAAGTGCTCCTTACGTAATGAAGTGTTTTTTCATTTGATTTCGGCGACTTGTATTAATGCTGCTGAATCTACAATAAAAACATCCAGGTGACAGTTCTGCTCAAAAAGGCCCCAGCCACCCTCGTCGATGACTGCATCGACAAGTTCCGTCTGCATGAAGTCGAGCGCAAGCGCCTGCGGCTGCTCAGCGGCCAGCGGGGGTCCACAGAGAGCGCCCCCGTGGAGTTCCTCATCGGGGGAGAAGGAGACCCCCTCTCCTCGGCTCTGAACGAGAGCATAGAACACACGGAAGAAGTGGAGGACGTGACTGGAGGTGAGAGGATTAGCATTAGGCTGTTTTATCTGCAACACAACTGTCCAACAACCCTTCTGGTTGTATAGAAGTCTATGAGAAAATGACTACTTCTCTCTTGATTTATTCCCTTAGTAATTAAACATGAGTTTATGGTTTCAATCTCTAGTTTCAAGTCTTCTTCAAAACAGCATGATGTTCATTTAGTAACTTATGGCCCATTGAGAGTTAAACCAGAGTATGCTTTTGGGGCGGGGCTACCTTGTGATTGACAGGTCAAAAAGTCAAGTTTGAATTCAAACAAACATGTCATTTGTTTCATTTTCCTTTGAACACAACCCATATAGCGTAACGCACGAGTCTGAGATGCAAGGAGCTGTGACGTTACATAAAGTGCAGTTTTTAAGTCGACAAATGCTTTAATTATTTAGCTTAGCTTAGCTGATAAATATGGCAGCTGACTGTGAATTTAAGGAACATCCTCTGCTGGACCACAAGGAAAAAAACAGTCGGTTGCGCTTATAAACTGTGAATTTTGAATTCCGGCATGTAACTCATTACAATTTGAATACATAATTTGTTCCCAAGTTCAAATAGATATTAGATAAGAAGCGACCTCATTAACGAGGCGGTTGAAAACACGGCCTCTGTGTGTTTTCAGGTAAAAACCTGTCCAACAGCGCCAGTCAGAGCAGCCTGCGAGGAGCGTTCCCCGAGTGCATCCTGGAGGACTCCGGCTTCGAGGAGCCCCAGGAGTTCCGCTCGCGCTGCAGCAGCCTGGCCGGCAGCCTGCAGAGGAAGCCGGGGGAGGGCGTCCTGCTGGTCCCCACGCGCCGCCGACACTCGAGCGCCCCGAACCACGTCCAGCCGTCTGACTCGGACAAGAACCGCACCATGCTCTTCCAGGTAGAGGACATTTAAGGAGAAGTAATGACGAGCTGCTCTCGTGCCGATGTCTTGGTTTCAGAACGGGCCCCTGTGGGTAGGGGCTTCTTATCTCTGAGTCCAGATAGCCGGGGCTGAGGAGCTTTATCCTAACGGCAATGTACTCGCATTATAAGAGAGCAGCTTTGTTATTGAGTGCTTAGTTTGCACCCGAGTGCCTGGCCAGGACCCGGGGGTCTATTATATTTAAATTACCGTACAGATGGACATTTGTACTGAGCTGTGGTAATATGTCATACTCTTTGGATTTACTCCAAAATTGCAGTGGAGGTTAGGTTTATTGGACACTAAATATACTCCCTTTGTCAATGAAATAGATGGAGGTTTTCTATGCCTTCGTGCCGTGAATGGAAATAATAATGTTTTCAGGACGTCCGTCCCACTCCTGAACGGGACGTCTCAGGAACACTTTGAGTGAATTTGATCAAATTTGGCACAGAAACATCTACTTGAACTGATTCTGGAGGTCAAAGATCACCGCAACCTCACAAAAGACATGTTTCTGTCCACAATTCATATGCTAATTATGACAATTTCATACAACTGCACTAGTTTCCTAGTTTCTTAATTTATATGTTGTCTAAATGTTCTTTTTTACCTTTATATTATTATTATCTGTATCACTTTATGTTGGACGGGAGAGAAACGTACTTTCAAATCTTCTGTATGTTTGCACAAATGGAAGAATTGACATTAAAGCTGACTTTGATGATAAGATGGTGATGGCATGGTTTTTTGGTCGGACGCGAGCGAGCCAGCTGCTCACCAAACTCATTTTTATAAACTAGAGCACAGCGCTCAATATGATACTCCACATAGCAGTCAATTGTGGGGGAAATCGTTGGTGCAGACTTGGTGACCTGGATTTTGAGAGCGCGCTTTTATGCATGTCATGCAGCGGGTCTCGGGAATAGTGACAGTGAGATCGTCTTTGCCTTTAAGTAAACCGTGTGGCGACGTTATCGTTTTGTGTGTCTGTATGTGGGCTCGCATGAATCTGTCTGACCCTGATATACTTTTGTGTTTCGCAGGTCGGACGTTTTGAGGTGAATCTCATAAGTCCGGACAGTAAAACAGTGGTGCTGGAGAAGAACTTCAAAGATATCTCCTCGTGCTGTCAGGTTGGTTTATTTTTACACTCAAAGCCTCTCTTTTTCTGTCTCTGCTGCCGTCCGAGCTGTACGATGAGCTCGGGCTGATTTTATGCATTTCTTGACATCTAATGCATCATTGCCTGCCTTTACAGCACAGCAGGCCTTTTTATTTTCATTTCATTCTACCGTCTTTATCAGTGATGTAAAAAAAATATTTTTTACTGCACAATGTTATCTCATTTCTTTAAATAGACATCCAGCATAAAGATGATGTTTCGCTTGAGCAAAGTGGTATTTCCACTAACTTAATGGAGAACGGAAGTGGAGGCTGTAAAGAGCCATTATGGTGTCAGTGACACTCAGTTTTTTCATTGCGTTGCAGCTCGGTGAGTCGCATCGCCGGACTGAATGCAGAGATCCAACTGTATGGTCTCCCCTTGCTGTGATTCATGCTAGCTTTCCCGCTTTGTGACGCAGGGTGTCAAGCAGTCCGACCACTTTGGGTTCATCTGCCGCGACCAGTCCGAGGCCGGCCCCGGTCAGTACGTGTGCTACGTTTTCCAGTGTGCCAGCGAGTCGCTGGTGAGTCACTCGGACTGTTACTTCACCCTCCCTCCCCCCTACGAAACCCGACACTTATGTTTTTAAATCCGTGCCGTCTTGTCAGGTGGATGAGGTGATGCTGACCCTGAAGCAGGCCTTCACGACAGCGGCGGCCTTGCAGAGCAACAAGACCCAGATCCAGCTCTGCGAAGCCTGCCCCATGCACGACCTGCACAAGCTGTGCGAGCGGATCGAAGGTGAGTGACTCATGGCGGTGTCGGAATGCGTGGTCGCTTTATCTTTGAGTCCACGCCACATGAAAGGGAGTCTGATTCTCAGTTCCTCTTCTGTTTCCAGGTCTCTACCCACCCAGAGCAAAGCTGGCGATCCAAAAATATCTCTCCCAGCTGACTGACAATGAGCAGGCCGAGATTTTTGAGCGAGTTCAGGTAAGGTCAGCTCTGCCCACTTTATTATCTGAAGACTGTGTGATGTATTGACGGTATTTTTGTAATTAATTTCTAGAGACAGGGTTTTCTTATTTATAATTTTATTTTTTTTGCATCTGCTTCAAAGCGGTGTTTTTTCTTCTTCTTCTTCTCCATCTTGTGTTTTGAGAGTTTGTGTGTCCATGTCTGCAGAGACTGAAGCCCGGGTCGGACCAAGAGGAGAACGAGCTGGTGGTGCTCCACTTGAGGCAGCTCTGTGGAAGCAAGCAGAAGTCCCACCTGCACATCGGAGGGGCCCCGCAGGTAGATGCCTAACCTGCAGACGCTGAGAGAACATCTCAGTCAGTTAGAGATTTTATGTCTTTAAGTTTGCTAGAGAACCGAAGATGCAACATTTTCACAATAATCAAAATCAAATGTAGTAGTGCGAATGCCTGAAACACTTCCAAGGGGCTTTAAACGGCCTTGAAATTTGAGAAAAGTTTGTTTAGACCTGAAAGGTTTATGAAAATGATTTGGTTTTATTTGCAGAATAGCAAAGAATTTCATGTCTCTCAAGGGCCTCTGAACCTCTTTGTGTACAAGTAGTTATTCTTTTTTTGTGGCTGGAGTTTTTACACCGACAAGGCCACAGAAAAGAAAATCAACATGATTGTACAAAACCGGACAGTTTGAGTCCTTGAATTCAATCACAGGAGTCAAACAGGGTTTTTCTATCTGAGTGATTTGTAAGGTTGCATAGAAAGTGTTCGGATACTTCCGATGGCTGCTTTTGATGCCAAAGGCTCAGCTTTTCAGCACTTTGCTTCCACCTTAAACGTTAAGGTCACCACAGTATAATGTGCCTCCAAAGAACTAAGCCGCTTATCAATTGACTGGCGGTTTCATTCAGTAAGTTTCTGCGGGGAAAGCATTGCCATTGGAGTATGAAAGGGTAATGGATTATTACTTTAGCATGATGTAGCCTGAGGGCCTGTGTGTTTAATGGGACCATTCAAATGGGAGAACACCAACAACAGATCCAGTATTGTGGTTTTGCTACACAGTCTGTGCGCTGCAGGCTCACACACTGACAGTCCCATGTTTTTATTTGTTTTATTCTCTGATTCTTTCCTCTGCCCATTATTATTATCATCATCATCGCCTCACAGAATGCAGCCAACAGCTCGTCGGCAGGAGACGGCACGGCCACAAGCAGTCGCTTCAAACTCGACATCCTCAAGAACAAGGCTCGCACCTCGCTCACCAGCTCCCTGGAGAACATCTTCGCGAGGGTGGGTCACAGGAAAAGGGTCTTTTGTTTTTGTTTTCTGCCCCTGCCTCCCTCGTAATTCAGTGTCCTGCTGTTATTTTATTTACCTTTTTGTTATGCCTCCTCACGGGCAATAGTTATGGCCTGAGGCATCGTGGTTTTTGGGGTTATCCGTCCCTCCGTCCGTCCCGTTCAGCCGGCAATGTCCGGGTGAAGCCAATGTGTCTTGAACTTGCACTCTCTCTAATGGCCAGCAGGGGGCGACTCCTCTGGAAGACTATGAGAAAATGACTCTACTGAGGGAATAAATCAAGAGAGAAGTAAACATTGTAAACATGAGTTTATGTCTCAATCTCTAGTTTCAAGTCTTCTTCAATACAGCATGATGTTCATTTAGTAAATTATGGTCATTTAGAGTCAAACAGACCATAAAGCAGGGGATGCTTGTGGGCGGGGCTACAAGGTGATTGACAGGTCGCTACCAGAGCCTTACAATGTCTCTACGTCACTCTTCCTCAGTTCAAATATGGTAACTTCTGTTCATTGGTTGCAAAAAGCCAAGATGGCGACTGCCATAATCCAAGATGGCGACTGTCAAATGGCCGACCTCAAGGCGTCATTACATCAGTCAACAAACCAGTGGGTGACGTCATGACGACTACGTCCATTCCTTACATAAAATCCATGGTCCTGTTCTTGGGAACGCGACATCTCAGGTTCACCTGGATGGAATTTCCTCTAGTTTGGCAAAAAGAAAACTTGGACAAAAGGATGATCTGATCAGAATGTGATGCTTAAAGGTCACTGTGACTTCACAAAACACACTTTAGCAGATGATATTTTGGACAGACTGCAACCGGACTGGTTGGCGGAAACATACAACCGCGGGCCGGGGATTCTAGTCCTCTCTGTCTCTAAATGTAATCTCTGAATCTTAATCCACTATGTAGCCACTGTGCTGTCTACCTTTTTTATGTATGTCTGTCGGTCTGTGTGTACTAGTTGCTGTTTCTGTGTCATTGTCATCCAGGGGATTTGGATTGACCCATATCTGCCAGTGAGACAGATGAATAATTCCGTAGTCGACGGATCCAGACAATCTGAGATCTCTGCGGCCATCTGTTATGGTCTCAGAGGCTGTTGGCGTTATTACGTCTGGAAATGTTACTTCTCTATGATGAGTCAACGTTTTACTACCTTCTGCCCGTTCTGTCACGAGCGATCGGTACACTATTGAAAAAGGATTGAACACATGTAAACATGTTGACGGTGATAAACACGTTTTTATTCATCCGGTTTAATTGTGTGTAACCATCCTCTGTCCCCAGGGTGCCAGCCGGATGCGGGGCCGTCTGGGAAGCATGGGAAGCATCAGCAGCTTTGAAAGGGTAAGTGTCCTCAAGGGGTTAACGCGAGAATTCCCAGAACTTCACTCGAGGGGCTCTGGGACTTCTCACTTTTGACCCAGTGGCTTTTACGTTATATTCCATATCTGTCCTGCACGATAGGCCTTCACTTTAATCAGTGTCAGTAGCGGGAGGCGGCCGACGTGGCTTTTCTCACGTGGAGAACATGGTTCTGCAAAAAGACGGAACCGTCTACAGAGCTGTCGGTGGACCGTTTGGGGAAGTCGGCTCCACCGCTGTGCAGAATGCGGAGCGAGTGTGCGATGTTGTCTCTGACTCCCCATCGGTCATAACGGGGTTACTGATGTGGCGTCACACACCTGGAACGCAGAATCAGAGACAAAGGATCCGTCCGGCCCATTCTCCTGAAGGCGATACCTCAGGAACGAGTGTAGGGAACAGACGGCTCGCACCCGGACTCAAGGATGAACTGATGATAATTTGGAGGTCAAAGGTCACTGTGATCTCACGAAAACACATTTCTGGGCCATATAACTCATGAATTCATATGCAAGTTATGACAATTTCCCACACATATCTAATATGATATGATTACGAAGTGATTGGTTGGCGGAGGCGTACAACCGCAAGTCGGCGATTCCAAGCGGCCATCTCCGTTTCTGAAGAGTGAAGCCAAAAACGTTCATTTTCTCTACTGACCAGCAGGGGGCGACTCCTCCGGTTGCAAAAATAAATCTGATTCTATAGAAGTCTATGAGAAAATGACTCTACTTCTTGATTTATTACCTCAGTAAATATGAGTTTATGTCTCAATCTCTAGTTTAAAGTCTTCAACACTGAACATGATGTTAATTTAGTAAATAAACCATAACGCAGAGTGTGCTTCAGGGCGGGGTTATTCCACACAATTTTGTATTTAATTCTCAAACTTACTGGAGCCACAAAAAGCCTTTACACCACTTTTTTTCACATTTTAATTAGTACTCAACGAAAACTGTAAACATAGACCTTCCACACCAATAGTGTCGTCACGTCAGACTGACTCTAAATACTGAGCGCCAGATGAGGGAAATTATTCACATCAGCCCTCAAGAGGCATCTCCATGTGGTGAGATCCTATTAAGCCACTCTTACTGCCACCGAATCCACCAATACCGGCTGTTCAATCAGTTATACTCCCAACGACACAGGCGGCCCTACCAAGTGACGAGTTGTGTGTTGTTGTTTGCAAAATGGCGAGCATATCCTGCATGTGCAAGGAGGATCTGGCGTCTCCCCTGTGGCCCTCTGTGGGACAGAAGAGTGGTTTTCCCTGCGATTCAGGGAGCAGGAAACTCGAGTCAGGATGTCCAGCTGAGCCCCCCCCTTCTTCAGCCTGAACTGCTGAGTCACTTCATCTTGTCTTCAAGTCAGCTGACATGATGTGCACGCCGTCAACAGGGCGGCGGACCTTTTCCAACCAGAGACCTTGGAGAGAGTGACAGTAGCTCTATCCGGCCCTGCACTTAGTATTCTGTGTGTTGAAAGCAGCAGCACACATGTTGCTGAATATCGAGGGGCGGTCCTTAAGAGCAGGGAGGGAGGGCGATTGGAGGGTTTTTAATGTGGAGTTTGAGCCCCTCAGGTCCTCCCCACCAATCGCCGTGTGCCGCCGTGAGTCACAGGACGCTGCACATTAGCATACAATAGATATGGGAGTTGTGCTGCCAGTGAGGCAACTCCATGAGTGTTGAGTGGAGAGTTAAACCTGGAACGCTGTCTGGCTCTCGGTAAGTGTCTGTAACCTGAGTAATCTAGGAGGTTTTTTATATGGGAAAGGGTTACCGGCCGAGTGTGGTTTGACTTCCAAAAGGTATTTAATGTGATTATTGCCCGTTGCTGCTTCAGCCGAGGTTATTGAGCTGCGTAGCTATGCAGAATATCTGAGAGGGATTGGTTTTCATGCACCATTGTGTCACTGTTTGACTCTGTCATCCAGCCGTGCAGGATAGAAAGTCTCACAATGTACATTGCTGTGAGAGGTTTTCAGCTATGCACTGACATCTTGCATTCTGTCCCCCTTTCAGCAGGATGAGGAGTCGCCCGGTCACTCCCCTCCCGGCTCCCCTCCCGCTTTCCCCGAAGGCGGCGGCGGCGGCGGCAGCAACCCGGAAGCCGGCCTGCAGTTCCGCCGGCGTGCCCACACCTTCAGCCATCCACCTGTGAAGAAGCGCATCTCCTTCGAGGGCCAGCCGGCCGGCCAGAGCCGACAGGCGCCGCTGCGCAGACAGCAGTCCGTCAACCCCGAGCTGCTGCAGAGCAGGTAGCCGCCACGGCCTCACTAGCCTGGGAGACAGAAGCCATCCGTGGACGATGTGCATCCCTTAGTGATGTTGCAGGAGTGGAAGTTTTGCACAGAGTGAATTCTACAAAGAAAACGTTTTGTTTGACGATGTATCTAATGCTAACTTTCTCCCACACGAATCAGAACCCGTTGCTTTTCTTTGAATCGGTTCAAAGCCAACTAAATATGGAGTTAACCTTGTGATGTACGCGCAGACAATGTGATCTATTTGCAGCGCTCTCCCGCTCCACTGTACCCGAACAATGGCGTCGCGGGTTTCCTGCCACTGTTTTGACCCCCACATGTGTTCCCCCAGCGTGTCTCTGTGCTCCCACCAGAGGCTCATTCTTTTTGTGTAACGTTTGTTCTGTTTCTGTATTTGTGGACACGTTCGGCTCGCCCAGGCCCGCGGCGGTCTCGAGAACGCGCAGCGTCTCGGAGAGCGAGTCCACCTTCGGCCTCCCCTCCTCCTTCTCCGCCCCCACTTTCCTGAAAAGCATTTACCAGGGCTCCCTGGGCTCCCTGAGCTCGCTGGCAGACAGTGGGAGCCTCAAGAGGTGAGAGAGGGGGTGCAGTCAGACCCCCCTACTTTGACCCACACGGCCGAGGGTCTTTGCTGGGACGGGGGTAGCCGTTTAAATGTTGGCTGTCACAAACCTTTTAACACGCCGCTTTTTTCTGTCGCTGTATCTTGGTTCTTTTTTTATCCACAAAAAATACTTTCCAGCTGTTTCTTTTTATTCCCGCCATCGTCTTCCGGTTTCTCTCAGAAAGACGAGGGGATGCTGATACACCTCTTGTTGTATTTGCATGTGGATTGCAGGCTTTAAAAAAAATATTTTTGCACGGCAAAACTGTATTTAACCTGGATTCACGGCCCTTTATTAACCGCACATCACCTCTTCCTGACCAGCGCTACCCACGATGCCTCGGGAACTCTCAAGCATCGCGCCCCACTCAGTTCAGCGGCGTGTTCACTTTGAAAGGTTGCTGTTAATGTTCAGCTGCACTGATCTGTATGTTGGAGGCACGCGGCTGACACGCTCCACCAGGTATCTGCATGGCAGAATGTAAAGGTCAACATTTGCATTATGAATGAGATTCAGTGGAGCAGGGATTGTAAAATGCCATTCCCGCAGGATGTTTTTCCTCCGACAGCCGTCCAACCTGCTCAGCGCTTTTGTTAATAATGCAGTAAAGTGTGTGTGTGTGTGTGTGTGTGTGTATATGTATATGTATATGTATATATATGTATATGTGTGTATATATATATATTTTTTTTTTTTAAAGAGCCGGTTTGACACCTTGAAAAAAGCCCCGACCTGCAGAGTATTTCGATGTGAATAAGCCGACATAGTCACAGGTTGCTCTATCTGCTGGATAACTTAGCCCCAGTGCTGTCTTTTTCACTTCATGACTTTTAAACGTGTCAAGTGAGGGATTATAATCCCGTATGTGCCGAGCCGCTGTGAGAGTAAACAACATGGTCTCGGTGACATTTCCCAACAAAGAGCACTTCCTGTTTTTCCGCTGTGCACACGATGAGACGGGCGCCCGCCGTGCTGACCAAGCGTATTATCTGCTGGAGCCGCGGAGCGCTCCTCGTCCAGTGGCGTGAAAAGCCTGGTTCTGTAACGGAGGAGACGTGCCATTTGACCTTGTCGCTTCAGTTTATTTCAGTTTTTTCACGTTCAACAGCTTCTGTGTGTAAATATACCCCTTCACTCTGAAGGTCCACTCGTGTAACATGTGTAACATGTGTAACATGTGTAACATGTCATTTCACTGGTGCTCAGAAACTGCGATGCATTATGCGCTCCAATATTTATTTATTTCACATAAATGTCGCATGTGTTGGTAGCAGTTGAAAGCAGTAAAACAACCCAACCTGCAAAAGAATGTAGACATTTTCTTTCTGCTGCTGCTGGACTGAACATGTCGTGTGGGTAATTGCATCGTGCATCATGCTGCCCACCTTTTCATGCACATTCCATGCTCGAAAGTGAACTTTCCACATACGAGTATGCACTTCGTTACGCAATAACGGTGTTAATTTTTATTTTTTTAACCTGCCAAGTTCCCTGTGCAGACAAAGTCCTCTTTTGTCTGGTTGTTGGCAGGCGGGAATTTATGTCTCGGATAAATGTGAAACATAAATAACTTGAAACTTGGCCAACGTGAAGCTGCTCAGTAACCAGCTGTTCTCCACTAACAAAAGACTTTTTCCAGAAAAACCAGACGGGGAGCGCATGTGCCTCAGCTGTGGCGTCTGTGTGGCTGATGTCATTGCACCTAATAACTCTCCCTTCTGCCCCAATAACATAGACTCACGATGCCCCGTGCATGTTTCCATCAGTATGTTTTGACCACTTCCCATCAGCTCAGAGTTTGCTGATGGGAACTGTGTGTGTGTGCGTGTGCGTGTGCGTAAAAAGTTGCTGATAGTGTCGGCGCAAGGCGACACCTGACTCGTTCACCGGGCGTGGGTGACGCTCTCCTCTCCTCTCTCTCGTAGCAATGGGGAAGGCAGGAAGAGGACCCTGTCCGCCTGCAGCGGCGACTCGGTGAGCGGGGGCCTCCCTCCGACCCCACGCAGGGTCTCCTGGAGACAGAAGATCTTCCTGAGGGTCGCCTCGCCCATGAACAGGCCGACCGCCTCGATGCAGCACCCAGGTCCGGTAACGCAATCCCTCCACGCACCGAGTAATCCACACGCGCGTTGGAAAATGAGGACATTTGATTCTTGTGGAAAGATTCGGACGCTTTAACGTTTGCATGCGTCTCTGGGGGGGAAAGCGGTAAGGGCCGAGAGGAAAGGGGCATTTTCCCACTTCGTGCTCCTTGTCAGATAAACGGTGATAACGGAGCTTGTGGGCCGTGAATCTAAACTCACTTTAGATTCACGTCAAAATATTGCGACGTTAAAAAAAAAAGAGAGATTTATATTTTCTTCACGTGCCTTCTGTTTGATGTTTCAGACCACCATGGCGGCAGGGAGCTGTTGCCCCTCTCTCCTCGATCCGTCCTGGACCCTCTGGGGCGTCTGCTGCACCCGGCGGGCGACCCCCTTTCCGGGGAGAGGCCTAAGAGGACGGGGGCCGACTACCGGGTCCTCTGGAAGACCGCCATCCACCAGCAGATCCTGCTGCTGCGCATGGAGAAGGAGAACCAGAGACTGGAGGGTGAGTTGAGTTGTACTGCTGTGCACATGAAGGACGATGACAGGATGAATCCTCCCTTTGGTCACATGAGGGACAAATATCTCCCGACTATGAAGAAAATATTAGGACTCTTCAGCGCATCGGTTTCTCTGGAGACACTGGTGGTATTTAAGAATTGTCACGGGGCTGTCCATGCTGAAACCTCACACTGGGCCTTATTGTTAAGATATTTATTACAGTGGGTAACTTCTACTCCTCCCCTCCCCCTATCATGAAAGTTTTACGCCCGCGGCCTTGTTGTTCCCCGCTGGAGCTTTAAGAGCGCCGGCTCCTCCTCGCGCCGCCGTCTGTTTATTTTGAGAGGTCAAATGTTGCCGTCTCGGTCGGAGGTTGTGGAGCGGGGCTATATTTAGTGTGGGTGTTGCGTATGCAGGCAGTTATGAACACTTGCAGAAATGCAAACGTAGGCGAGCGCTCAGTGGTTTTAAGGGCATGTATGAGGACAAAACAACTGTGATGGATGAAAAGGCATTTGTAAATATTGCCCTCTAATGGCTCAAGTTATTAAGGGTGTTTCCCAGAATGAATTTTAGCACTCTGTTTCTTTTTTCTTTTTTTTTCTCCTACCCTCACAAGCACTCGTCTATAAACAGGAAGTTAGCGTGCAAGAGGAGGAATGGAGAGGAGGAGAGGAAGTAGAGGCCATTTGGGACACTTCATTAGCTACTGCATTATCAAAACATGCATCTTCACCGTGAAGTGAATAAACCACACGTTGTAAATGTGGTATAACGTCAGATTATGTACATGGCCATTAAATTATACTACTGTTACATTATATTACTATAATATACTATACTATTTGATATTCTATTACCATACTAACTTATTTTATATTACTATTTTATATTCTATTACTATAATATACTATATTAGAATATACAATATTTTATTCTATACCAACACATCTCTTTCCTTTGTTTGTTATCATGACACCAATGCTGGTCTGAGGACCTAACTGAGAATAAGTCTTTTCAATAGAAGGTAAGCGATATAAAGCAGCCCTTGGGATCCCGGCAGACGGATGTTTTGCATGGTTTCGGGTGTTGGTTTATTATATTTCTTCAATTCCGGCTTCCTTTGTTTGCATGTTCAGGGCCGATGGTGCGCTCATGGTGTTTTTGTTGTACCTCTATCCCACTACCTTGATGTAGCCTCTCCATGCCGCCAGCATAATAGAGATGGATCTTTGCTGTTCATGTGGGTATTGTGGCTTTTGTGTTTACACAGCCGGCTTTCCATGGCATCTGGTGACAAACGGTGCGAGGCACTGTCTCCACACTTGGTTCTTGATCTTCTGGTGCGATCAAGAGACTCTTAATTGACAAAAATCATTTTGAATATGTTCTTTTGTGTGTCTCTCTTTTTCTTTCTTTTTGTCCCGGTGATTGTGTTGCAGCGAGCAGGGATGAGCTGCACATCCGCAAGATGAAGCTGAACTACCAGGAAGTGGGCCAGTGCTCCAAAGAGGCGCATGCATTGTGGGAGAGAAAGCTGACGGCCCCGGGCAGAACCACGGTCCCGCAGGACAGGGAGGAGGTGTGTCGCGCTCTCCGCCAGGGTGAGAGACCGAAATGGTTATTTCCAGGCCTGGTCCTTGAAAAAAAAATGAAATCCCAAAACATTTGGAAAAGTCATGTAAATGTGTCATATTCATTTGTTCATGACGTTCATTTACGCCGAGTTTGAGATAATGAATATGCTTTTAAAAGAAAGACGCTCAAAATATAAGCAGGCATACATACAGGCATCTATATAAATGTTTATTCTTTTAATCAAACTATTGTCTCATTCATTTGTGTCATTTAAGGTTTACTGTATGCTTTGTATTCTCATTGTTAGTTTAAATACTACATTTTCTCACTTTTTCATGTTTACACCCAGATTTCACTAAATGTTTGGTCATGGACATTTGGTTTAAAGTCACGGAAATCCATTGGTCAGAATATGTGTGAACCCTGTAAAGAGCGCTCGTGCATGCGGTGCGTCTGTGAATATTGACTGAGTGTTTGTGTGCAGGCGTTCCCAAGAGCCGGCGCGGGGAGGTCTGGCTCCTCCTGTCCCACCAGCACCGGCTGCGTCACCGGCTGCCCCAGCGCCAGCAAGCCCCGGACACGCCCTACCAAGACCTGCTGAAGCAGCTCACCGCGCAGCAGCATTCCATCCTGGTGGATCTAGGTGGGCACACGGCTGAGGCCCTCCTTCCTCTGTTTGTTTGTAAATGTTCAGATGTAAATGTTCTCTCCGTCCACCCCGCTCAGGCCGGACCTTCCCCACCCACCAGTACTTCTCGGCCCAGCTGGGCGCGGGGCAGCTCTCCCTCTACAACCTCCTGAAAGCCTATTCTCTGCTGGATACAGAGGTACACACTGTAACCTTGTTTCCTTTCCCTGCCGTAGTCTGGTGACTATTCTGATTTTGGGAGTACATTCTCTATGTGTGTGTGTCACTCAGGTCGGCTACTGCCAGGGCATCAGCTTCCTGGCCGGAGTGCTGCTGCTGCACCTGAGCGAGGACCAGGCCTTCGACATGCTGAAGTTTCTCATGTATGACCTCGGCATCCGGCAGCAGTTCAGACCCGACATGGTCTCTCTGCAGGTGGGTACCCGGATGGACTGTGAGACTACGAGGGATCATTTTCAGCTCCGGAGTCGTCTGCGATAATATTTAGGGATCGCATCAGACGTCGTTACTCGTTGCACCAACATTCAAATTACTAACTTCACCCACCAGATAGTTTGGTACACAGGACCGTCTGAGGAGGAGTCGATGGAATCTATTTGGAAAAGGACAGGCACTTTTAAAAAGTGCATTGCAGGTGATTGGATGAACCATCCGTCAATCAAACTTTGGGAAAAGAGAGAAAAACATATATTTTTTTCATTGGGGGTAAAAAATCCTTCAGTGTCGTTCTTTGCTCTTCTTTAATTGAAGAAATACTCTCCAGTTCTGATAGAAGTGATGCTACTGCAGCATCTACGCTATCAGCCCAGACACATTTCAATATGCATTCTCATAACTAACGCATTACCTGAAGCCTGACCAGATGGATGGTCCTGTGCTGTGTAAATTAACCGTGTCCACTAGACCAGCGGTCCACAACCTTTTTTGCGGCATGGACCAGTTTTGTCTAAGACAATATTTTCACGGACCGGCCTTCACAGTGTTGGCGATAAATGTGACGTAATAAAATTATACGACCGGCATCAAAACAATTATAAAGTGCTTAAAATACAACTCACCATTACACCGAATTAGTGGGAGCCCTGGGCTTGTTCCTCTGCAAGGAGCCGGGTGATGGGAGACGATAACACCCAACGTGTGTTATTTATATCCGGTCTACTGCTTAACTTAAGCCCCACTTCACAAAGACGGGATGTTGGAAATGGAGACAGGTTTTCAGAGCTTTTTTAGCGATCTCAGAATATTCTGCCATTCTGATTTTTAGACCAGAACACCGGCAGAGTTGAAACTGACTTTTAAGTTTTGTTTTTGGGGGTAAGTATCACGTGACCTCATGACATGTGTCAAGGCTCAGACGCACAGATGGATGTATGCGGTCATTTTTCAAAAGAAAACATCTTCCGAACTTTTTTTTAAATTAATTCATTTTTTCCTACACATTCATTCTTTCTGTGCGGCCCGGTACCAAGGGACCCACGGCCCGGTACCGGTGGTTGGGGACCGCTGCACTAGACCATTCGGTACAGAGGAAAGTGAAATCCT
Source organism: Myoxocephalus aenaeus (assembly GCA_038501785.1). Lineage (NCBI taxonomy): Eukaryota > Metazoa > Chordata > Actinopteri > Perciformes > Cottidae > Myoxocephalus > Myoxocephalus aenaeus. The sequence continues at coordinate 9,863,019 of JBAMJR010000154.1, read as the reverse complement.
CCAAACATTATTGCCACTGTGACTAGAAGGGCGAAGACTGCTTTCAGTTTTCACCAGGAATGTTAAATATGTGTCAATAAAATATATAGAATAATATGAGCATTTCATTTTGGTAATAATAAAAGAGCTCTAATCACATAAAAACTCCACACAGTGGCTTTAACTTTAATGTGTTAAATGTTATAATGCATGGGAGTGACAACCCCACTGGACTTTACTGTTGAAGTCGTGGCTGTCATCTGCCGGCTGTAAAAGGCAGTTAGCAACAGAGGTCTCCACCTCTTATTCAAACCACACCTTTGTGCCCGCTCTGTTGGCTTCTGTTAAACATCAGCTGACCTCGACCGAGGGCGTGGTAATGTGTAATCTCTCAGGTAAGCGTTTAGCCGAGCGGCTCTGCTCTCCTGAGGACTAATTCCAGAGTTTTGCCCAAAGCGAGGAGCGACCCGTTAGCTCAGCGCGAGGAGGTAAAAGTGTGACTTGTCTTCTTTGTAACAGTCAGGAAATTGTAAGACTGATAACAGTCTAATTTTAGCCCGGGCTAACTTCTGCTTCTCTCGTTCTGTGGCCTGTGGCGTTGCACTGTGGCACGCAGGAGCACTGTAGCGCATTGTTGTCTGAGCAGGCCCTGAACACAACACTGGCAATGCTGAAGCAGCTCCCAGCCAGGAGGAATGATCCTCTGCCAGCTAATCATTCTCAGGCTGCTCTGTTCCCTTCAGATCCAGATATTCCAGTTGTGTGCGCGTGTGTGTGTACGTGTGTGTGTGTGTGTGTACGTGTGTGTGTGTGTGTGTGTACCCGGGCTCACTTGCCTCTGTGTCTCCTCCCAGGTTCAGATGTACCAGCTCTCCAGACTGCTGCACGACTACCACCGCGACCTGTACAACCACTTGGAGGAGCACGAGATCGACACGAGCCTCTACGCGGCGCCGTGGTTCCTCACCCTCTTCGCCTCACAGTTCCCGCTCAACTTCGTGTCCCGCGTCTTCGGTATGTTCCCGGGAATAACGGCTCACTGGGTTATCGCTCGCACACAAATGCCTCGTCTGTGAGAAATGGCAGCTCGGAGGAAAAAAGTGTGTTAAACGTTTGGTGTTTTTATTTGTGTGTGTTTTCAGATTTCATATTTGTCCAAGGGACCGGGGTGATCTTCAAAGTGGCTCTCTGTCTGCTGAGCAGCCATGAGGGGGAGATAGTGGAGTGTGACGGCTTCGAGAGCATCGTGGACTATCTGAAAACTACACTTCCCGCCCTCACTCAGGCCCAGATGGAGCAGACCATTGCCAAGGTACAGAGTGGGAAGTGGAAATGGTTTGATAACTGGCACAATGACGCACGTGATTGTGATGCTACTTCTGCACGAGTGGCCACACCACCCCCCGTCTTCACTGTAGTGGTACAGTGCACCGAGATGCACGATGCAAGGCACGGTCTCAAGGAGGATACTTATTGAGATATAGTATCGGATGACAAATAAAAAGTAGCATTTTGATTCCATGTGTTTTTATAAGTGGCGACAGTATTCAATGATCCGATAGAATCCAGTGGACTCAACCCGCATATAGAAACGTGTATTTTAGTTTAAATTAGATTAGGGTTAGGTTTGATCTCTGTGTCAGTGCTTTTTTTTTTAACAGTTTTTTTACAGTTTTTCTATAGATACATATATTTTAAAGCGACAGTACACCCCATATGCCCCAAAATACATAACCGCCCTCTTACCATGTTTTTCAATCCAATTTCAACCCCTTGAGTATCAACACAATAGTTTACTTTTTGAAAAACTTCAACTCACTGAGTAAACTCTGCCTTTATTGTCCTGCAGAATAACGGTAGAGGTTACCAGTGTTGTATATTTCTATTTTGTCATTGAATCCCAGTACTTCCCCAGACGGTGTGTGGCTCTCAACCCCAAGTCCATTTGTTCTTACTGAAGATGTAAAGCTTTCAAGTCATACACTCACCCTTTTTAAGCTGTCTACACAGACTCCTGTAGCCGGCCCTTCCAGTTTCCTCTAGTTAACCGAGCCTGATGACTGTTGTAACCCGGTGTTTGCCAGGTGATGGAGATGGACATCTCCAAGCAGCTGCACGCGTACGAGGTGGAGTACCACGTCCTGCAGGATGAGATGCTGGAGGCCGGGCCGCTGCCCGATGACTCCGACCGGCTCGACAAGCTGGAAAAGACCAGCGTGCAGCTGAAGAAACAGAACATGGACCTGCTGGAGAAACTTCAGGTAGGGAAGGGAGGAATCGCACAGTTGTTACCTTGCAGCCACATCAGTGGGAAGGATTTGTTTTTTGGGGAAACCGCAGCAAATGTAAAAATAATTTGCAAGGATATTGTTAAGTTTAATGACTTGTTGAATTTGTTGAGGGAGCCACGCTGATGCCGCTGGTAATGCCTCAGACTGCCCGTAGATGGCACTAAAATACAAGTTAAAAACCATGAAAGTGATGGGAAGACAAAGAGCTCGAACACTTAATGGCTCTCCGAATCCTCCTGACATTTTCTACGAGTTGTTTGTGAATCTGCGCAACGGGACCGGTGAGGTCACACCAGGTGTTCCTCACATCAAAGAGGGTCAAAGAGGTATTGAGCTGCTCTCGTATCTGCTGTGACTAAGAAGAAATAGTGGCTCCAACATCTTACAAGTGAATTATGCTGTCAGGCTGGATTCCGCGTGAACTACATGCCGACTTCTAGCGGGAGTTCTCCGAATCCGTAGCTTCTGTGCTTGTTGTTTGTTTACCCTCCCTGTACTCACTGAGGCACGGCCTCTCTGTTCCTCCAGGCTGCCCGGCAGAAGATCCAGACGCTGGAGACGAGCGTGGAGAGCTTCCTGTCTCGGGAGAGCAAAATGAAGCACATGATTCGCACTCTGGAGCAGGAGAGGGCAGCTCACCAGAAGACCATCGAACGCATGCGCTCGTGCCTTCCCCCGGACGCCCTGACAGATGTGGAGATGACCCAGATCAAGACGGGGCCCAACGGGAAAGCCAAAACTGCAGCAAAGAAGCCCTGATGGCGACCAGGCTGGGGGGGTGCAGGGGTGGGGGTGGGTGGGGTGAACAAACGGAGACTACGTTAGCAGGGAAGCTGCCGAGCTCCAAGGCTATATTGTTGTACAGCTGCACTAAAGTGGCAGGCTCTTGTAAGCGTGTGACGTGTCCGCGGCGTCCGTCAGCATGCGATGGAGCAGCGGGAGGACGTTTCGTACCTTAGCGGAACAGACTGTTCCAATCGGGGTGCGTCAAGCGCCGCCTCTCCGTCTCGTCCGTTTCACTGCCAGATTGAAAGGTGAGATCAAGCTGCGCAACATCCTCCCTTTTCAGATCTTTTTTTAGTAATCACAGGGGGGGGGTTTCTAGTTTGACAGAAGTGAGAAACGTGTCTGCCTCTGCGAACCTTTGAGAGCGCCGCCTTCATGTACCGGTCTCTGTAGCAGCACACAAGCAGTTAACAGAAGTTGCCTGTTGGCAAACAATCCTTTGGACCTCAGGTTGTGTGTGTGCGTGTGTGTGTGTGTGTGTGTGCGCCATTGTTTTTGAACTTGTGTCTGTAATGGAAACCCTGCCTCAGAGTGCTTTGTTGTCATTTCCTTGTGAGTGTCATTTCCCTCCAAAGATCTCAAGTTAGTTCTGTTATATTTGTTGTTGTTTTCTTCTCCCCACAACAGAGACACTTGAGTCATATTAGGCGTTTTACCATCCGACACACCTGCGTGTATCTGGTCGCTCAGCACCGCACCACTGCCTTCGCACGAGAGATCTTATTAATACGTGCACTTTGCGAGGACGAGCACGTTTTTCCGCCAAATCTCAAGGGCAGGATGTGAGGTCGTCTGCCTTCTCGGTTTCCTGTGTGAGTGACCGCGGTGTCGCCTCGTTTTAGGCCGCCGGCTCCCGCTCCCCAAGTGGAGTGATCTGAATGAACGTCACACACTCGTTTTTTAAGTCTAAATGACATTTCTTGTATTTGTCAGCCACGAAGTCTGATAAAACTGGCCACGCCCTCTCTTCCTGTCGGGCTGCTAGATTGCAGTTGCTTTTTCGCATTTTTCGTCACGCGGCCGATTTTGATGTTTGCAGCGACACTCAAGTGTTTTGAGTAGAGAGACCGCAAAGGAAACGAGAGGAACTTCAGTTCACTTCCCCTTTTTGAATGTGGTCGAGTCTCTCTTGATGCTGGGTAATGTATACAGTACATACACAAAACACACACACACACACACACACACACACACACACACACACACACACACACACACACACACACACACACACACACACACACACACACACACACACACACACACACACACACACACACACACACACTTGCATGCAAACAGGCTGTGCGTTGAACCGTCTGACTACATGGGCAGACGGTTCAGATGAGTTCAGAGCCCGTCCTTGGCTCCCACCTCAGTTTAGTTTTCATCCCACCTCCGTGTGTGACTCACCATCGCCGGTTCTGATTGAAAGCAAAACAGGCCTGGGCTTCACTCCGCTTTCATAAACAAATAAAATAATAACACCCTTACATTAACAACCAAGGTAATGTCATATCACAGTGGTGGGAGAAGCACTTACCAACGCTGTCATCAATCTTCCTGCCCTGGGTGGCATGTCGTGGTGACGCATTTTAGTGTCCGTGTAAGTTTTTATTGTCAAACTTTAGCCCAATCAAGACGCAGCCTTTGGCATCCAGTGCGATGCGTTTGGTGTTGAGCAATCCGGTGCGTGTGCGTGCAGAGCAGCCCATACGTCTGATGGCGAGCTGCAGTGACTCGCATGAAAAGCTTGACGTGGTGATAGATTTCCCCATGACGTTCTCCGTCACGGTGAAATGTGAATTGTGGAGATCGAGGTGATGCAGTTGAGGTCCGCACCAATAAATAATAGAGAAACGGTCACCCCTGAACGGTCAAACAACTCATTTTGAAATCTGTGGGCGGATACGTAGGACGCAGCCCGACACTGCTCTCCTTCACCGACAGTATTTGTTTCAGAATATAAATTGACCTTTGAACCAAAGATTTGGTTGCTTTAAAAAAAGAATGATTTCATCCTAAATTCTGAGTTTTTTTAATTTTTTTAATGTTTATTTTAAATCTTTTTCTTTTCTTTTTTTTGTGTCACTAAACCTTTTCAGATTTCTTCTGGTATGTATTAAAATAAAAGCTTGGAAAGATACCAAATATTAGCCGTAATAACTTAAAATACAAAAAGACTGTTGGCCGACTTGTTTACTCACTGTATTCCTTTGTGCCAAAAATAATTGATGGCCTTTAATCTCCATTAATCGGAGATATGAGACCATTTTGTCAATATCCAATGTGGTCAGCGAAGGGTGTGTTTATTTGACATCAGGTGCTCCGAGTCCTGACTACTAAGTAGCGCTTGTATCGCCGTGTTGTGAGGAAAGACTCTTAATAATAGATGGATTGTATTATTTTTTTCTGTCGACACGAGGGCTACGCAAAAAACAAAGACACTGTCATGAATTCTTCAATAAAATTCACCTTGCCTTGTTTTCTGTCTACTCATGTCTGAATGTCTTCCCTCCTCAGAAAAAGCTCTCATAAAGAAATCATGTTCCTTTCCAGCTCTACAAGGTAGCACTTCAAGTGTAGGACGTAGCCTCAAGCTGAAATGGTATCCGTGTGTAGACGTAGTATTGCGTATTAAAAAAATAAAAAGGCCAAGGTGGGCTTCGATAGTTTTAGAGAGTCTATATAAAGACCTTTTTCAAGAGTTTTACTTTTGTCAACGGCTTAAGCGAAGAGAACTACAGGTCTCCACTGGAGAAAAAAATTAAAATATCCTCTGTGAAATTTTACCTTTTTACAGAGCGTCGGAAACATTCAACCGACTACATTTCTAGTGTCAAGTCTTCTTCAATACAGCATGATGTTCATTTAGTCAATTATTGTCAATTATGGTCAAATGGATCATAAAGCAGAGTATCCTTTAGGGCGGGGCTACAAGCTGATTGACAGGTCGCTACTAGAGCCATATACAGTTCTCTGCTTCCAAGTATGGTCACTTCTGTTCAATGGTTGCAAAAAGTAAAGATGGCCACAGCCGTAATCCAAGATGGCGAACTCAAGGCTTCAAAACAGCAGTACACAAACCAACGGGTTATAGTCTATGGAGTTAACTAAATTTAAATGTTTGAGTATAGCAGCTCATCAATAATATAATATAAATAGTTAAATGTATGTACTGTACACAACTTTAAAAGCACATCAGAATTGTACATATAAATATGTATTCATATAATTATGATATGCTTTTACTTACAATACAGATACAATGGGTTACCCCACAATTGATTCTTGCATTACATTTAATATTATATTCTGGCCCTTATTAGTGATAATATGTATCAAGTGTATTATAACCTAATGGTCTCTTATATCCACAGATGACTAGTGTATTTCAAGTAGTCAGTTATGAAGGGAAGTGTAAAAATGTCTACTCTACGGGATAAATAGTGAAAAGGTTTACAGTACTCTGATGGTTGAAATGGATGAGTTGGCTAATTGATAGACAGTTGAAACTACTGGATAAATGGTGAAAAGGCTAGAGCTGTCAATAAACAGTTGAAATAGTAACATTAGAAGTATAGCCTAATGGAAAGCTGTCAAAAAAACTGAAAGTAATGCTTAAAATAGCAAGCTTCATCTGACGGGGCTTTAGGGGTGCATGGTTGGGAACCACTGATACATCCTGAGCCCTTTGTCTAACCTGTAGTCTGAACATGAACCACGGCGAGAGCCCAGCAACATCTCCGCCAGCCAAGGAGGGGCTTTGAAAGATAGCAGCCGTAAGACCAGTCATTGTTTTTCCTAAGGAGGGCCTTGCCCAGAAAGGTCTGTTGAGTGTTGCGATCAGCCTCTGCCAGGCCTGGAGCTCGTCACGCATACAGTAAAGACGCACACAAGCGGCCGCCAACCAGGAGCCTATCGCGCACTAAACAAAAGGGGCCACATTCCTTGTGTATTCCCACACGAGGACACATCCTGCAGCAAAGGGGGGAGGAAGAGTGGGATACATGGAGTCCACTGGGGATTGGCTGAGAACGACACTTCCTCCGCCGAAGGTCTTATCAGCTCTGTTTGTGCTTTTCTTTCTCTCTCCGTCTCTCTCTCTCTGTCTTCACCGTCTCCGTCTTTCAATCCATCCCAACCTCCCACTCTGCTCCCCGCTCTCCTCATCCCTCCCATTGGAATTGTGAGGCTTGATCTGAGGCTTAGCTGTGATATTTGCTGTATTGTGTAGCCTATGGAAGAAAATGTAGCAACGCAAGAAGACGGCTATGAATGACAGACTTGAGAACACAAAACGACAAATATCAGCACTCAAACTGATAGAACCGCCAGTGTTTGACACAGGACTGTTGCTGTCAGGCAGCCCTGTGTTAGATATTACATGTGTGTGTGTGTGTGTGTGTGTGTGTGTGTGTGTGTGTGTCTTAAGGGCATCAGAGCACGGTGTTAGCAGAAAGGGAAGAGTGAGTGTGAGTTGCTGGAGTGAAGGGGTAGAGGAGGAGGAGGAGGAGGTTAGAAAGGGTCCTCCTGCCTTATATGGGAATTCATGCTGCTGTGGCGCAGTCTAAAAGCTGGAGTTGCTTCAGCGGAGAACGCTGGGCTTCAGCCATTAGTACAAAGTATCACAGGTCACAGAATATCTACACACAACTGCTCCGCTTTCACTCTGCAGCGCGGCTATCAGGTTCAAATGGAAAGTGCGGTTCGGAGGAGAAAAGCTACAAAAAAGGCAAGACGTTTACACGAGCACACAGCAGTGTGCAGTGAGCGGGGCCCATCTGAGCGGCACCGGGGATTTGTGGGTTTTGCAGACAGATTTGTGAGTTACTGAATTTGGAGGATGGAGATAAGGGTGATGGGAGGGCGGGGTGTTTGGAGATGAGAGGGGAAACAGCTGGAGGGATGGGGGGAGAGACTCAGGTGGGCTCAGGCTCGTCCAGAGAGAGGAGCTGGCTCCCCAGAGGCCAGGAACACACACACACACACATTTCACTGCATCTCATAGTTCAGCCCCACCCCCACACACACACTTCACCGATACACCGACTGCTCCAGCTCTTTCAGAAGCTCCTTCCTCAAGTCTCTTCCTTCTCCGAAGCTATGAAATAAACTCTAAACTCTTCGCTCCGGCTGCAGCCTCGGATTCCAATCAGCTATCCACACACACACACATTCACATACACACACACCCAGCACTGCCACACTGACATGTTTTAGTTAGCACGGTGACAGATTTGCTTCCTACAGAGTGCTTTTCTCTCTCTGTACCTGTCATGGATGGAGCTGCCAGAGGGGCTCATGGTAAATGGCCAGAGCAGGAAAGGCTGAAGGAATAGGGGATTTTGCAGTAATGAATCCGCGGGAAGAAACACAGAACTAAACACACACACACACACACACACACACACACACACACACACACACACACACACACACACACACACACTCTTCCTGTTCTCGTCCAGTCCGGTCCTTTGGTTTCCCCCTCCATCGAGAGCAGGTATCCACGAACACCGCCTGGAGGATCTTGTGATTAATGACACGCTTGTCATGTCTGAACCCTCTTCATCTTTTTTTTTCCTGACGAGAGCCACACTTCCTCTCCTCACCTCACACCACCGATACACTTCCCAGCGGTCTGGCAGATATACCGCTCCAAAAAAAAAAAATAGATCCTCCCCCGGGGGCCAAGCTGCTGTAGCACATGTTGGGCAGCATCGCCCGGCTTACCTGATCCGACGCTTCATTCATCTGTGTGGCCTCTGGAGGCCTGGGAAAATACACACGGCATCCTTAGACGCACACATGTGGGGATTCCTAATGTATATGTGTGTCACACACACACGCACACACACAAACAAATGCCCTTTAAACCGCCACGGCCCCAAACCCTCTATTCCCCCCTGGCCTCTAATGCTCCGTGAGCGTTGCTCAGTCATCTCGTGGCGGGGCCGCTGCACACTCTGAAGCTTTAAAATAAAAACATGAGAGGTGAGGCCCAAACAACCGTAAGTAACAAGAAGATCTTATCGAGGCTTTTTCCCCTCTTCTCCAACCTGGAGATCCCCGGCAAAGTGGTGACAGAAGTCCCCCGGGGGGGACTTGGGACGATCTGAGTGGAGACTTTGTACCCGGGACCCCCTTCTAATCACATTATCGCTGGCCTCCGCCCGGCCCACGACGCCTCAGCAATGATTCAAAGACAAACACAGGCGAGAAGAGAAGGAGGAGAAAGAGACAGCGAGAGACACAAGGAGCGCTGGCAGGCTGGAAGGAGGGGGTGGTCAGACAGACGAGGAGTGAGTCAGACGGGCAGATATCCTCCTACATGGAGGCCCGTCCAATAAAAGTGCAAATGATATGTCTTTGAGCTGACTTTATCTGTATGTGCTCGGGGTTAAGCCCCTTTAGGCCTGGGTGCATGATGTCAGCGATAAGGGACTCTGGGTGTGAGGTGAGGTTGGAGAAGTACATCTGACATCATGCAGGGTGTGTGTGTGTGTGTGTGTGTGTGTGTGTGTGTGTGTGTACGCACATCCTTTTTCCACAAGGCCACCAAGGGGCACACAGACGAGGTGGTGGGCAGAGCCTCTGTGTGTGTGCGTGTGTGTGACTCAGGCGCGCTCTGGACGCAGTCTGACGTCAGCCTCTGGAAACATAGATGAAAGCTGAAGGGATTTGTCCGAGCCGAGGGTTCAAGTGCCCGCCGCCCTCTCCGGCTCCTCTTCTGAACTGCCAGTCTCCCTCCGAGCTCGCCGGGCACGAGATGACGATTTGGCGACGCGCAGTCCTCCTATACTTTTGTTTTTCTTTCCACCCAGAGCCACCCAGCTGTTCCTGTGAGCGCGGGCCGACACACTGGGTTTGACTGTGTTTGACTGTGGGCTGGGGGAGGGGGGGGAGACAGCTGTACTCGCGCGGCCCAGGGCGCACCCGTCATTAGTGCCAGCCTCACTCCACTCTTCCTCCATCCACTCACTCGTTCCAGATCTCTCTCACTCTCTCCCTCCTCCACACATTGTTTCCCAAACAGCACCGCACCCTTCTGCGATATCCTCTGACCCGGCTCATGCCCAGTCTCCACACACGCGCACACACACACACACACACACACACACACCCATCTCCACCAGACACTGCACATCTTCACCTCCCTGCGCTATAGCTGCCACCAAGGTGACACACACTCACACAAAAATAACACAAAACAGCATTCACTATGCTCATAAAAGGCTGAGTGCTGTGCGCTCGCCCTCTCAAGATTCTTCTTGAATAGATCATTTCCAAATTGATTCACGCCGGGCTCGCGTCTAATGGCCTGTGTGGGCTCTGATGTGAACAGGAGATGATAAAACACCCGTGGTGCTTCTGAGCTCTGTTTGTCAATCACTTTGTGTTAACATGACTTTTTTCCCCTTCCCTGCATCTCCTCATTGCATCTCCATCACCTGCATCCTTTTTTTAACAAGACCCGTCTTCTATTCTCTCCCACCCCCTCTATACACCTCTCCATCCCATTCCTTGATACCCAGAGGTTGATTTCCCACTGTGCGTCATTAACCTTTCTCTCTCTCTCTCTCTCTCTCTCTCTCTCTCTCTCTCTCTCTCTCTCGGGGAGCATGCTGTTCACTCAAGTGGGAAGTGGGATGTGGGGTCTCACCAGCCATCGTATAGCTGCATCCTTATTAGCCACCGAATGTATCCTGTAAAAGGCACTCCTCTCTCTTTTCCTACACCAATATATCCTTCTCCTTTGTTACATAATTCCTCAAAGACACCATACCTGATTACAATCTCCCCTCCCTTGTCTCTTCATGTGACATAACACCCGTGCAAGACATGAATGCACATGCCACATATCCGCCACCGTGGATGCAGTCGTGACCCTTGCAAGTGCAGAGGGAGGCGAGGGAGGGGCACAAGAAAAAAAAAGAAAAGGTAATCTTTGTGCATGCATAAAGAGTCTGTCGACTTTGCTCTGAAAGTGTGTCTCATCACAATGAGTGAGGTGTAATTAATGCTTTGTGTGTGTGTGTGTGTGTGTGTGTGTGTGTGTGTGTGTGTGTGTGTGTGTGTGTGTGCCCAGGGCCGTGGGTGAGAGGATGTAGTGTGTGCGGTCTCTCTCTAACAAGCTCCCACTCACCCCGGTGGAGGCAGGCGAAGGGAAGGCTGGAGTGACTGCGAGGCTGTTAGAGCAAGTGGGTTTGCGTTGGACGTGTCTGTGTGCTGAGCGCGGGTGTGCTTGTCCAGTGAGTGTGTGTGTGTGTGTGTGTGTGTGTGTGTGAGAAGGAAAAAAAAAAGCGTGCGCGTGTGTCCTTTTGTGTGTGCTGTACTGGGATGTGGAAATTGAATGGAGCCTTTCAGTTCTACTGCTCGTCTCCCCGGGGGTGAGAGACTGGTTGCCATGGTTATCCTGGAATCCTGCCGCTAATGGGTGGGAGTTTGTGTAGCTCTGGCAACCTGGCCTGTCTAGGGCGGAATACGTGTGTGTGTGTGAGTGAGTGAGTGAGTGTGAGTGTGTGTGGGTGGGTGCACCAGGGGGGTGTGGCTGGGTGGAGGCAACATTCTAGGACACAGGAGGTCACATATTGTGAGAACACAAGCTTCCATTCCTGTACGCTACATGCGCACGTGCATAACAAATAACACGCAGACTCTTGCCGCGTGCACGTGCACTTCACAATGGATGCTCTGCATGCAGAAAACATCAGATGAAGCCTCCGTGTCCACCGAGCACATCTCCGCGAGGCTCTGAATCAATAGCGCAGCGCTGCTTGATGTCATAGTTGCAGGCTGAATCCACTGTACATCCCAATCCACCGTCGCACCCCTTTTACTCACCCTGCAAAGTCAACATTACAAGCACGGTGGAAATCACAATTGGTGATGAAATAATCTTGTACTTTTACTGCATTATTGCAAGTGCCGAAACATAATGCAGGGGAAATGGTTAAGCCCCGCTCCCCCACCCCCTGTCATCCCCATTACCACCCTTCCACCCTGGGGCTGGTGGGACTCTTAACTGGGCACAGAGAACCCCACTGAACAGGAACACAGTGGAGAGTTGATAATGAAAAAAGAAGAAGAGAAAAACCCGTCCACACACAGTAGATTAGTGTAGGGGGAGAGATACACCCTCACTGAGTGTTTCTCTCTCTGCTACACAATTCCCAGATATGATTATAAATGCTTGTCCACCTCCCAAATATGTGCACACATTTAGCAGTACATGCTAGCTGGGATGTGTTATTCCAAATACATTTGACACAGAGCACTTAATGGGGAGGGGCATGTGCTATTGTGCAGAGAATATATGCCCGTGATATGCAATGTGACCAGATAATCCTCGGTTTCCCCATTCCCAGTGTTCTGGAAGAGGGAGGAGGGGGGATCAGTCCCCGCTAGTCACACAGATGTCTTGGCTCCTGTTCCTCTCCCAAGACTGAGCCATATATACGTTGCGTGAACCCCTTGTGGATTTAAAGGAACCTCGGCTTGGGAATTCGCTCTCCTCCGTTCCACTCGGTAGCGTGTGGCCAAGTCACTGTGGCCTGGAAACATTAAGGCAAATGTTTCTCTTGTACGGCGGCCAGCGTGCATAAAAATAGAGAAATAAAAGCGATGCTGTGATGATTACAATCATGCATGATGCGTGCAGTGTGCGCTCTTGGACGAGGGACCGGGGGCCCAGGGAGATGAAATCATCTGTGAGGAAAACGTGCTGCTGACAAGTTTGATGTGGTTTGATCCTGGGTTTGTTGTTGTTGTTATTGTTGTGCTGAGTCCCTTTCAGAGCCCGGCCCCCGTGAAAAGTGCACAGAACCCCTTCCAAACGCACCCCGCGGTGGCTGAAGAATGTGGGCCGGACTTGTGGTCAAAACCCCAGCTAGTCGTGATGGGGGGTATCGAGGGACATTGTGGATCCACCCCTTGCTCCTTAGCCCAGATTTATGCCAAGCAGTTATATAATTAAATAAACACTTCCAACCCTGGGGCTGAAGTCCAGCCGCAAGCCACCTCAGAAAACACGATCAGCATTTTAAGTTGTTTTTACTACCAACTAATTATTGAACAACTGGTTTAAAAAAAAGAAGAAGCAATTATTACATCGGGTGACATGTCTTTGCATTGCAGTTGGATAACATAACAGAAGGTATATATTTATTCGTAAAACACTAACAAATACATTTCGGCCTCTCGTGTTTCCTTTTAGCCCTGAACATGCTAACCTCTGTTTGTCCTGTTGAGCCAATACCTTAGCATCTTATGTAATGCATTCCTTCCCCAGCGTGCTGCTATACAAGCAGGCGAAGGAGCAGTGACAGTACATTGAGTGGATTTGCAGAATACACCCACATCCATTTCAGAGCTCTCCCTCCACACCAAAAACCTCAGAAAACCTTCGAACCAGGTCACTGTGAGAGTTCCCTCTAATCCTTTACTTTGCATGTTCCCCCTCCCCAAACCCTGAGCCTTTTTTTATTTTGTTGAGATTTCCACTCACTAGCCCAGACAGCCTTAGCCTTGACTCTGGGCCACCTCATGCTCTCACTGTCCAACTATTTAACTAACCGCAGTGAAACAGCTTTAATTTCAGTTTACTGCTCAGCCTGGCCGAATGCGGCGTCGCTTGGGGGTCTTTCTGGAGAGCCGTGGTATGGGGCGCGACATCAGGCCGCTGTCTCTATGTGTCTCAGCGGCCCCAGAGACACATATGTCAGTCAGGGAGGCCTCCCTCAGGAGCTGTTTGGGTAGTTAGGGGTCTTTTAAATGCTGCCCTGCACCTCTGCTCGGTACACAGAGGAGAGAGTTATTGGGAAGCCAAGAGTCAACATCTGGATGAAAAAGTATGAAAGACTTATTTATTTATTTTGTTGTCATACCTGTTCTGCTGTATTGCAGCTAAAAATGACTTAGTTAATGTACCTAAAAGGAACACTCTCTTCCACTTCCTGTTTTAGCTACGGCCATCATTCCAATCATCTACATTGCACCCACCACATTGTATTGCATGGACACGGGGATGCACTGAAATCTTCTTTTTTAACCAATCGAATCAAAAAGGAAAGTGACTGCACAGAAGACATCTGTCGTAATCAAATGCGGCATTGCAAGTAAGTTGTAGTTGCACTTCTTGAAAATACACTGTAAGGTCAAAGATAAATCAGGAAGTAGCTTTGCATGTTTAAATATACTGTAAGGAACTTGTCACTGGTTATGAAATAGTCCCAGTGTAAAGCAGATGCCTCTATGTGACCCAGATAAGTAAAGACCATCAGAGAGAATAGTGGCTCTTTATATAGTTATTGTAAATGCTTGTCGCTGATGCCACCTGGGTCGGAGTCCGTGCAAAAATTGGAAACCAAACCCCTCCAGTGAAGACTCCACCGGGGGCTTTGCCAGCGACCGGCGGACAGACCCAGATCTGGCTTCCCTACCGCCTCAAACCTGCAGTCAGAAGCTCCGGCGGGAGATGGAGAGCTCCATGCCCAACAGCGTCTCCTCCTCCAGCCAGGAGTAGAGCTTTTCATGACTGCTCTGCAGGTCCCCACTGGGAGCCGACACCGGCACCACGCTGCTGGAGGCCCAGGCCGCATTGTTGGGCCAGCTGGAGGGAAGGGAGGCGCGGGAGAACCAGAACCACCACTGCGAGTGGTAGACTGTCACGCGCCTGCTGCAGTAAAATGAGAGGTTTTCTAAAGGGATTCTGGTGCTCAGAAACACTACCACCTTTGTCCTAAGCGGGCGCCAAAATCAACACAAAATTAAAGTAATAATGAAGTGACATTCAGTGTTGTTCACTTACAGCATCAAAGAGTAAGAATTGTTCAACATTTTGGGAAATATGCTTATTTGTTTCCACGCAGAAAGCACATCACTTTGCAACTGGAGCCAGTAGCTGTTTACAGTAGCTTAGCTTAGCATAAAGAATGGAAATAGCTAGTCTGGCCCTGTTCAAAGGTCAAAAAACAAATCTGCCCGTTTTCTTTTAGCTGAGTTGTCCTTTTTACACTAATCTAGAGAGATATAATGTATTTGTGAGCTTAATAGATGCTGCCCAGTCTACCTGGTCTCAGTCTCAACGTGGAAGTTAGCTAAGCTAACTGGCTGCTGGCTCCAGCTTCATAATTATCATACAGACACATAGTGGTTTCACTATGAGCCAGGCTAGCTTTTTCCCACTGTTTCCATTATTTATGCTAAGCTAAGCTACTGTAAACAGCTCCTGTCTCTGGTTGTATATGTATTGTAAAGACATGAGAGTGGTATCAAACTTCTCATCTACCATAAAAGCCGGGTTACAAGCCGCTAGCGCTGCTGCTAGCTCCCCACTGCTGCTGCTACTGCCCACGTCCCCTCTGCCCGAGTTGGGCATCAAGCCGGGGCTGGTCACGCTACCTTCGGTGGTTGTCGGGGAACTAGCGAGAGCTAGCGGAAGTTAGCGGGGAACTAGACTTTTACGGTAAGTCTCTGCATGGAAACAACTAAGCATATTTCCCAAAATGTTGAACTATTCCTTTGAGTTACTCTTTAAAGCTGTAAGTGAATAACACTCAATGCCACCTTTTTCTTCATTTTTAATAAAACATGTCTGATGCCTCCGTGATCAATCTTTGGGCTATAGCCCGGAGCTGGACCCCGGGTGGGACTACGGGGGCCGACTGCAGACCCATTGTTGGACTGACATGCTTCAAGTGACACACCACGCACACACAAGGTACTAAAACACATTGACAACGGACCTGTCTATTAAAAAAACCAATATCCAAATCCAGAATTTGAACAAATTAAAACCTATACGAAGAACGAATATCGGAATAGTCAAATATTCAGGTCCAGGCCCGAGAGGTCAGAGGTTGACTCTGTGTCACTTTAAACCAAAGACCAGCCAAAATTGATGTCACAGTGCACTGACATAACCTGGAGTACATCGCTACATCACTGTACTGAGGCGAGAAGCCAAAAATCAAGGTCTGTGATCCGTGTTTTGGACAATATGGTGTGTCTGGTATGCTTATTTAGTTGCCCTGCAAAAGTTTGGCAGATTAAAATAGTTCCAGAGTACAATGTTACTGTTTCGGATAAATGAAAAAATAAGAACCAGGCTGGTGGAAAAATATTTTCTTATCCTGTATTTCAAGTTATGACCAAAGTATAAGGTAAAAACAAAAAAAAGTCCAACAAAGGTGGATGTGTGTGTGTGTGTGTGTGTGTGTGTGTGTGTATATTTTTGCTGACACAGTAGGCTGTGGATTTGTCTGGATGAAGGGGAATACATTTATGGTTTTTGAGGAGTGAAGGCCCACACCAGCCACCCTAGGGTCTTGTTATCCTTCTCCTAGGCCTGTGCTCTTGGGGGCGACTTTAATGAACACTCCTGTTCCAGCCCTCTTCAGGCTCCAGTCAGGCTATCTACAGGGCTGCCCTCATCCTCCCTGTCTGCGCCCGGCCTGTACGGCAGAGCAGGTCCCTCTACAGCGAGAAGGAAGACTGAGACGGAGACAAGCGAGGCGGCTGGGTGATCGAACTGAATAATTGATGTGCAGGGTTCACTTGGGAACACCTCAAGAGTTTGTCTGAACACACTGACTGACCACCGTATATGCGCACTACAGATTTTTGGAGAGAAATGCCACGGTGGGGTACGAGTTAAGAAATTTTTGGAGTACCATGGGCATTTAAAGCCAGATTTACTGCACTTTACATGAACAGTGAAACAGAAGTTGGCTCGTTAGAAAATGTCACTAATAAATATCAAATTGCCACGTGCATCAGATTAGAGTATACAGTCAATTAATGTAAACAGCAAATTAGGGAGTGAAATCATTACAGACTGAGAAGAGACAGAGTGTCTCACATGGGCTCTGCTAATGGGGCCGCAACAAGTTGCTGGGGGCAACTCCCATTACCTCACGGGTAATGGGAGTTGACAGCGTACGACAGCCAAGAAACATGAGGCAGCAACATGAAGCGGAAAAAAAGCTTCAACACAGTCTCTCCCCCTTTTTTATGATAGTCAAAAGCCATCTCACAAATGTTCTCAATAAAAGTGCTGCACTAAGTCGAGGAAACATGCTTCATCTACGAAGTCAAGAGAGAGGTGAAGCAACAGCTGTCGGCAAACGTGATGTTAAAGAACACGTGAACGCTCACTTTTTTGGGGGGCTATCAATAGTTTGCGGGCTATAAAAGATCACGGACACTTTGATAGTAGATCCCCATTTGACAAAATGGATACGCCTGACCCCCAAAAAGCAAGAAACACATGCTGTTACTGATTGACACCACACAGCCGGAAAGTGCATGATTCCTGTCTGCTACCCGCTTAAAAGCACATGTGAGGCTATTACTTCTTCTTCTTCTTCTTCTTCTTCTTCTTGTATTTTAGAGCAAGGGTCACAGCCCGGTGCAGTGTGTCTGCATGCACGGTACATGTGTACATGTGTGTGTACATGTGTGTCTCCTAATGGGCAGAAAAGGCTCAAGCGGACTAACGCTCCTGGAATGCCCCCTGCAGAGCGAGGACTTCGATGTGTGTTCATGGGAGTGTTCTTGGCAGGAAGAGGGAAGGACCCGGTCCAGAATAACGGCACAGGAGTGGAATGTGGTGCAGCGGGGAATATCCTGAGTCAAACACAAGGCAGTCCTGGGGTCTGAGGAGGAGCAGGTTTTTTAATTTTTCATAAACAGACCCTTTTTTTTTTTCCCAAATGTATTTTAAGACAGATGACACCCCGGCACACCAACCCTTTGTGCGGCTTGACAGCGCCACATGCGTGCCCCGCAATCGGGTTTTCATTTGACTCTTTTCCTTTCACACCACAACTAAATTAGAAGACCATGTCCCGTGGAATATCTTTCAAACCTGTGACTCATTCACTGAAGAAGAAAAAAAAAAAAACTCTATCCAAAATGTGAGAGCCTCAACTGTGGCAGTGTCGAAGTCACAGTGAATGTGAAGTGTTAGTATTTCTCTCCAGGCTGTGCATTAGGCCGGATGCCACGCACCTTCGCCCACATGCCTCCCACGACCCAGCGCCCGTATACACAGGGCAGAAATCGGAGCCCAAGCTGCAAGCAGGCAGATAAAGACAATCTCATTGATGTAGGAGCAGCTCACTGGTTAAAAAAGAGACATCTCTGACACAACCCTGCTTGCGTTACCCTTGCTACAGAATCAGATTAACCACCGCAAAAGAAAATATTGTGCTGAGGCTCGAAGGCGTAGAGTCAGCTCCTTCCATACATATCAAGCAGTTATGGTGGATCTGTGCATGCGGATATATGTGTGTGTCTGTGTGTGTGTGTGTGTGTGAGCACGGCCATAAACCTGGTGTTTGTAGGGAAAGACCTTTAAGTGAAACAGTGACAAGCGGCTCAATGCATCAATTCCGTCAGGAACCATGTCTGCGCTTGTAATGCCATAAATACACGCCGTGAAGCCAGTGAATGACACGATCCACCCACCATGCAGTCTACAGACTGCGCGTTTTCATACTTTATGGTGTGTCTTTTCTTACGGGAAGACATGAGGATTCACAAAGGAAGCTGATATACCAACCTGAACATGTCTTTTTGGGGAACTCGAGGGGCATTTTATTCTTCCTGTTTAGCTGTGCCCTGTTTTCTTTTTTCTTCTTCTGCCGTCTGTGTAATCCACACAGTGAGCCTATCAACTCCACAGTACCACCCACAGTCCACCAAAGGACATTTGACAAACACCACCAGCATGTCTTGTATTTCTCACGCTCTCCAAAGTATCCCACCTGCTTTGTCTGTTTGTTTTTTTTCATTTTTGTTATCATTATGTACAAGATTTGAGCATGATGTGCAACAGTTTAGTCTGAGCTAAGACTGGGCTGGCTCACTCAACTCCTGTGCTCTACTCTCTTTCTTCTCCCCCTCTCACTCCCCGTCTGTTTCGTCTCACTCTCTTTGTCTTTGCCGTTTTTCTCTTGCTCCGTCTCTGCCAGACCTCTACTTTACACTCCCCCTCCTCCCTCGCCTCCTCCTTGAAACCAATTCCTTGGCAACCAGTTGCAGCGTCTCCCGGAAAGGTAGACAGCCTCTCTGCGGTGCCACAGCAACCCAAATGCAACATCAGACGGCGAGGCATGCTACATTATTAACCAAGAGGGGCTGTCGAGGACGGCGTTGTGTGGACACGGGGGAGGGACGGAGAGAGGAGGACAATGTGGGGGTTACTGGTCCCGAACTGCTGCTTGTTGCGTTATGAACGCCCAGAGGGGGAAACATGACCGTGCATATAAGCACAGAGCAATGCATATATGCAGAGAGAGAGACGGAGAGGGAGAAAGACGGAGAGAGAGAGAGAGAGAGAGAGAGCGGTTACATTCAGCCAAATCCACAGGGGGATCAATAAGGAACATCTGGGTCTGGGGTGGACGGTGTGTGTTTTTGTGTTGTTGTTGCAGTCAGTACATCGGGCTGACACCTCACCCAGATTCTCTCCGGGTTTATACATGAGGGGAGGGAGAGGGAGGAGAAATTGCTTTGAGAGTGCGATCGTTGGGTAAAGGTGTTTGCTTTTCTGCAGGCAAGATTTGCCTGCTCCGAGGCCAAGGGTATATATTGCAGAGAGTGCTCGGGCTGTAGTATTTGGAAGAAAATGGGTTCTATTTTTAGAGAGTAATCTACATTATCTTCGTCCACGGCCGTCTTAGCAGCTCTGTGGGGCTGTGTTTAGGCACCGCGTTGCTTTGAGCTACACGCTAACGGCAGCGCGATAGCATGCTCACACTGACGATGCTAACGCGCTGATGTTTAGCTGGAATCCTGTTTTCCCAGTTTACAGCGTTAGCATTTGCTGATTAGCTCTAAACGCAAAGTACAAAGTACGTCTATTGCCGTATATCGTTCCATACTCAGCGGTCGGGACGTTCCCTTAAAACCACACATGTGAGCCAACATCACCAAAGTCAAAGGCAAACTTCTGAAACGTCATAAAGGGAGGCCAAACATTCATTCTCTCTAATGTCCATTAGGGGACGACTCCTCCGTATAGAAGTCTATATAAATGACTCTACTTCTCTCTTGATTCATTCCCTCAGTAAACATTGTAAACATGAGTTTATGTCTCAATCTCTAGTTTCAAGTCTTCTTCAATACAACATGATGTTCATTTAATAAATGATGGTCCATTTAGAGTCATATAGCATGGTATTCTTTAGGGCGGGGCTACAAGGTGATTGACAGGTCACTACCGCTTGGAGTTGTCCATGTTTTAGTCTCACAACTTTAACCCTTTCACAGTGTGTTGTCATTTCGTGAAATTATAATTGTAACGTCTTGGTCGTCTAATATCTAATCCAGCATTCGGGTGAATTTGGCTCCGGCCTTTCGTGTCACTTCTGGTTGCAAAAATCAAGATGGCGACGGCGAAGATGCCAAACTCGAGGATTCACGACTAACATCTTATATATACAGTACAGTCACTGGTCATGGAGGCATCATCTGGGGAGCGAGGCTGACAAAACAGTTGAGATATGTGGTGGACCTACAGTCTGACCATAATGCTTATGTGGCTAAAATAATATGAATACAGAAAGTGTAAGGTTGGGTAGCTGGAGTGAACAACGATAGCCCTGGTGGAACCGACCAGGGGTGGATTAACCTGCAAGGGGGCTCCAGGGCACGAGTGAGCTGAGACCCCCTATTGGCTCCCAACTTCTCCATAGTCTCTGTGTATCCATGTTGCCTTTAAGAAAGACAAAAAAAACTTTCTTCTGCAAAACAATCACACAATTCAATGACCCACCGTTGTGTGATTGGACTGCTGGCAGTGATGACAGAAAATGACGATCATGCACAGTGTAAAAAAATGGTAATAATGTCAGTTGATAGTTTTTTTGTGTTTATTAGCAAACAAATTGGTCAAATAAGTTGAATATGATTGGCAGACTCGAGGAAGCACTCGAGGAAGTCCCCAGAACAGTTGTCCACCCTGGGAACAGACAACAAGAAGAATGCCAACTATATACAGTATATTTAAAGGCACACGCCAGAATATAAAAAGTATTCTGTAGTTAGATAACACAGGGGGGAAAAAACTCTTAAAACCCATATGCATAAAGAGGCTGTCAAAACAAACAACACATCTATATGAACTGTACGAAAGCATTTACATGCTTCATTGTTGACCGCGACTCACAAACAGGCATTGTTTGCTGAAGCGCAGCTTCCAGGAAAGGGAGTGGACGTGATTAAAAGGAGACACTGAAAGGACTTCTCTACTGTATTAGCTGAACATTTCACTTCGAATGTTCCGAGCTACAGAGCCCCGCAGACGTCAGAGTCACGGCGACAAAAGGAAAACATCATCTATTCTTCATCAGGTAGTTGAGTCTCTGGCAGCCCGCTTCATGTGCCTGGAGATGAATGCGACTCTGCTCAGTCTGCTGCGCACTTTAAACACGAGGGGGAGAAAGACAAGGAGAAAAAAACACAACACACACACACACACACACACACACAAATGTTGAACCGGAGAGACAGACACAGAGAGCACAAATAAAGGCGAGGGAGGACTGAAATGGAAAAAAAGTTGATGAGATGAGAGAGGCTGAAGTGGATAGAGAGAGGGAGAGAGAGCGGGGAAAACTAAAGAAGAGTTGGAGGGTGGTTTTACTCAGCGAGAGAGAGAGGGAGAGAGAGAGAGGGAGCGAGAGGAGGAGAGAGGAGAGGTAATGAGGCCAGTGACTGGCTTTACACCTCGTCTCTGTGGAAACTAATTGGGAGAGAGCTGGAGGGCACTAATTTGAGCACTCTGCTGGGTAAATGTAGTGCAACGAACTATGAAGGGTAAATCAATGTACTACCTCTCCCTACACCTCGCCTTCTCTCTCCTTTTTCTCCACCTCGCGCCCCCTCCTCCCATTATTGTTTCCTAATAAAAATTCCATTGACTTCAACTGTGCTGGTGGGCATAAAGGTATCGACCTGGGTAGGTTTCAGGCGTGCTGATGAGGCGCTGCAGCTCACCGGGAGAGGACTTGGGTTGGTTAAGCCGTGCAAACAAAACACACAAAAACGTCCCCGCACTGAGCTCAGCTCAACTTTTCTACATATACTGTGAGGTTGCAGCGCTGCGGGATCGGCCGGCGCATTGCCCATCCGTCTGGAGACGCGGAGAGATACATGTGCATGTGTGTGTTCTCTCCCAGGGCGGCTGTGCCGACTGATGGGAGAAAAGGAAAACAGAATGTATAGTTACCCCCCGTAGTGAGCCCAAGGGTGGCTGAACAGGGAGCCAGATTATGTGTGTGTGTGTGTGTGTGTGTGTGTGTGTGTGTGTGTGTGTGTGCGTGTGTGTGTGTGAGAGAGTGTGTGAGTGTGTGGAGGGGAAGTCTTAAGGGGAATTATCCTCGCCCTCAGGCCCGGGGATGCAGCAGGCTTTTCAGCCTCACATAAGAAAGGGGCTCTCGTACACACACACACACACACACACACACACACACACACACACACACACACACACACACACACACACACACACACACACACACACACACACACAAACAAAGACTCAGCTATGTGTTTTAATAAAAGAGAAGTTTGGTTATTCATCAGATATGTGTATTTGTGTCGGTTTATTTCTCAATTGTTGGGAATGTGTTATGAAAAGGACAACAAAAAGTTGCCGCCCGTGAGGATACACTCAGTTTATGCGTGTTTGTCTAACTCCACCTTTCATTGTGCTGCTCTAAAGGATTCTGATCTGCTCTGTTAGCCCCCACCCCGCCCTTCCCTCTCTCTCTCTCTCTCTCTCTCTCTCTCCGCGACTGTGCCTTGCAGCTCGGCCCCCTGGGAAATAGCTGTGGATAAGTTATTCAATTAGAGGGGCATTATTGGCCCCGCTCTCTCAGAGGACAGAGCTGATGATGCTGTGATTATACCGCTCTGCATTCCTTTATGGCTCGGCACCCTCTGTCTGCGTGCACGGCCGTGTGTGTGTGTGTGTGTGTTTGGACTTCACACGTGCACACTCCTGCAGTGCGTGAGTGTGTGCAAGTCGATAAACAGTGTTTGTAGGGGTGAATGGATGCGGCGGGGGTTAGAAATAGGGCTCCATCAGAGATGCTGACCACGCATGGTCTCGGAGAGGACGGAGACGCGCACCCTATGAGTTCTAATCGGTGTCAGATGGAGAGTCTCGACTACTCCCACTGGCTTTCGGTGGATTCGGTGGATTCACACCGGGGTCCGGTGATCTCTTTTGTCTGCAGAATACCGGTCGGGACAGTAAACAGCACGGCTCGAGACAAAGAAAAGGAAGGAGGGACATCTCGGCGGGGCCAACACAGAGGTCCCGCATGCGCCCAAATCCAGGCAGGTTCTCTATCTCTCTCTCGCCCTCTCTCTCTCTGCGGACCACTGAGGTGGTCTTTAAAGCGGTGCCATGATGGGTCTGCCCTATCTGCCCGGCGCAGGCCCACAGATGCCCTCCCGAGGGGGACGGGCTTGAGGGGAGCAAGGGCTGCGGGCCTGGAGCCTCATCTGCTCTGCCCAGAATACAAATAGGTCAGTGTGTGGTGAGAGAGGAGGAGCACGGGGAAGGACACACACACACACACACACACACACACACACACGGACACGGACACGGACACGCACATGGACACACTGACCATGAACAAGAAGGGGTCCTGCCAGCTGAATTCCTCCATTGGCCGTGATGGGAAGGGCCATCTGGTATCAATGTGGGGAAGTCAAGCAAGCTTGTGAGAGAGCACACACATTCACACACAAACACACAACCATGCACACACACAACCAACATGATTTAGTGTCTCTGAGAGATTCGGGGCAGCACCTGAACATGGTGTCACGGCCCTCACACATTCAGAGCGTCCCAGTAGTGAGACACCGTGTCACCGTTGACACCGTTCAACTCCGATGCGCTGAGCACACCATGTAAGAAAGGTCTCTGTTCTCTGAAAGGATATCACAAAGGGGCCAAACTAGACTGCATTTTAAGCCAGTTCATTATAAAAGGCAATGACGTATAAATCAGATTATTATTACAAAGCTTCTGGGACAGAAAGCTGGAGCTCGTTAACTTTACACGGACTCCTAACCCCCGTAGATCACAATTCCAAACACCCCTGGACAACCTTTTTAATCCCGTGTCTTGACCCTGCTTATATGACTGCAGTTTAATTCCACTTTTATTTTATTTTTTTCCGCAGCCCGGGGCTCAATCACTCAGATTTCTCCTGTTTTGGAAATTCCTGGAAGTAAGAAAAACTTCAGCCGGGGTTAAAAATAGACATTGTTTGGCCGTGATGTAATCCCGTTGGCTGTATTTTAAAGATGTCTTTCTGCTGCCGGTGCAGGCTTCAACATATTGCTGCTGCAAAAAAAAGGGAAAGTGATTTACTTTGGCTCACTATCAAAAAACCCTGGCCTGATGAGGGAAGGCTTGCACGGGGTAAATAAAGTAGAAAATAAGCGGGGTTGAATTATTTTCAAAAGCCAGCGTGCTTATTAGGCCGGAGCGGGCAGCACGGCTCACGGAAAGAAAACACTTCTGGTTTTTCCATCTCACAGTTCCTCGGTCTCAATATCAGCACCTCTGCACAGAGGGAGGACACGGAGAGCTCTGCATCGGCTGCAGAGGTTTGTGAAACATGTGCGCCATGAGAAGTGTTCTGTACAGTAGCTCAGCCGGCTTGCGAAGAGTTGGAAAAGGTCTGGAGGAGCACGACTGTTCGTGTACTCGGCCCGATATGTGTTCAGAGACTCAGCGACAAGACGCAGAGGTGGACCTTCAGCCCGGAAACAAAGCATTGATCCGCCTCCCAGACGTCGGCCTCCTCGTGGCCATGGCAATGATTCTGAGCCTTCCTCAGATAAGTTGTCGTGCAGCGAATATATCTCAAGCATCCTCGTCGCCACCCACCACAGCCTTATGTCTGGAAGAAGAAATCGTTTGTTGTGCTGCAATGTGAGTCTTTATTTTTTTGATGAACACCCCCACTCCTCTTCCTCTTCCTCGCCCCCGCCTCACCTCTCTTTCTTCCTCCCTCTCCCTCGGCGCGCACATCCATCTCTGTGATTATTTAAACGGGTGCCAGGAAAACACTGTGACCCGTCTAATTTGGACTGTGTGAGAGCGCGGAGAGGAGAAGAGAGGGGCCCTGCGATTTTCCACACTCCCTTTTTTTTTTTTTTTTTTTTTTACCGAGCGGGGAAGTGGCGGGTGAGAGAGAAGCTGTTGCCATGGCTACCTGCTGGCAGCTTCTGTCCTTGTGTTTGGAGAGCACTGGCTGTTCCCTCTCTACCCAGCGCCTGGGAGGGAGGGAGGGAGGGAGGGAGGGAGGTGGAGGGGAGAAAGGAGGTGATGGGAGAGGCTGGGAGGGGTCGAGCTGCCAAAGGGGGGGGGGGGGGGGGGGGAAGATGGGGGGAAACACGAGGTTTCGTCGCGAGGAAACCAAAAGTGGCCGCCGGCTTGGAAAAGAGCAACAAAAGAGCAACACTGTGGGCTCTGGTGGCTGATCAGCCTCTGCTCTACACACACACACACACACACACACACACACACACACACACTGATGACAGCCGTGACAGCAGTGGGAGGAGGGGGGATGGCGGAGGAGTGGCAGTGGATAATTGCTCCAGTACATTTCAGGTGTCTCCACTGCCGTGTGTGTGGAGGCTTATCTCTCGTCCACTGCTCGCTGTAGAAACTCAGCAGAAGATTGATATTCTCATCATCTCAGGTTTTGCTTCAAGTTGCCGCCACCTTTGCACGTGTCAAGGTGTTGCATTAGTTTTTTTCTTTCTCGCACTGATATTTTCATTTGCAACCTTTTTTTCTTCTTTTTTCCGCCGTATTCCCTGCTGCGCTTCCCGCCTGCGTACACATGAGCGACTCGGGTAAGCAGACCCCGGTCATGGATAGCTAGGGAGTGGACATATACGGAGCTAGCAGTTGAAACAAACACACAGGTCTCCTTGTTACTTTCAGAGCTAGCCATTCATCCTCTTAAGCCCGGGAGCTAAAGTTTCTTTGTCAGCTAATCCAAAATATTTCCACCTCCAGATTTTTTTAGTTTTTAGTTTGACTTATCTTCTTTGCAGAATAAAAGCCTGCTACATGCACGCTGTGTCTATCAGCGCGTGCTAGTTTGCGACTTATTGCGTGTCTCCGTATCGGTGTTAAAGTTCATTCTGGGAGTTTGCGAGCGCTTGTGTGTGTTTCCGTGCGAGACACAGCGTGCTGCTCAGGCCCCGGTGGTCATGCTGAAGCGTCGCCCGCCCCCCGCCCCCGCCCTCCTCCCTCCTCCTCCCCCTCTGGCAGGAGGCTGACCTTGGCAGGGCCTGACAGAGAGCTGGCCTGGAGGGGGATCCACGGAGCTCCACGCCAGCCCACTGAGCCAACCCACTCAGTCTGTGCAGGTGTACCGACGCCTGGACAAACACAGGCGCGCACGCACACACACACATGCACACACACGCACACAGATGCACGCATACACTAGACCAGGGGAGGTCCCTTGAGCGAGCAGATGTCCTAACGCTCCATTTCTCTCTATACGTGTCTTCTGGATTTCTCTAGATCGCTCCTATTCGTTGTCCGTTTGAATGCTTTACTCACGGCTGGCTCTCCTTCCTCCTTCTTTCTCCTTTTCGTTTGTCTCTACTGTTTCACTGGCTTCCCCTCGCAGCCCCGTCTTCACTCACTGCAGTGGCACAAGGTGGGAAATCGAAGGGCAATAGAAAGCGTGGCTCAATCACACTTTTACTGGTGTGTTTTTATTGTTACGCATGAGATCATTTCAGCTATTTCTGTTTGTCGTTTCTGTCAGTTTAACGAAGCAGCCAATGTCACAGATTACACAGCGCTTGGAATCCAGTTGATGGCAGATGCACATGAATAAATAGATGTATAAATATACGTATGAATCAGTAATTGACTTCACCAGTGTTCATTTTCATAGCATCCGTTGTGAATACGCCGTGACTTAAAAGAGGCCAATACATATGGGAAGGTGGATGCATCTGACGTGGAGGTCCCAGTGGAGGTATGCACTTAAAATGAGCCACACATTGATGTGGCACAGGAGAGTTATACTGCATGCGCTGCATCCACTGCCACATCCAAAACCCTCACTCGCTGGGAAAAGTTTGCGATCTCTTGGAAAAGAAATCGTCAAGATGACTTTGCGTCGTAGAGGAGGAGAGGTTCAGCAGACATGAAACAAGAAGAAAAGGAAGAAGGCAACTGAATAAAACCCAGACATGTTTGGATTGTGCGACTTCATCAGTAAATAAAAGGACATCATCCCTCAATCATATAAAGCATGCTGCATACACAGTTCACTTCCTGTTAATGAAGCTTTGAAGACACATTATGAATTGATATAAGGTCATGGCAGTTACGTGTCAGACAAGAATAATATGAAAACACGTTTTCTCCCTCTTACTTGTCGTGCTATTTATCAATCTAGATTGTTTTGGTGAGAGTGGTCTAGTGCCTGAGATGTCTGCCTTCTCTCCAACGTAATGGAGCTGAGGTCTGTGGATTATCTTGAGAAACAGGTTCATTCATTGCTGTGGAGGTTTTCATATCTACACAGTCAATTCCCCAGTGTAAAATATGCATAGTCAAAGTACATTGACTATTTCAGAGTTAATACAACTACAGAAAGAGTAAAACGCCCCCCAGTGTTGATGTACTTGTTCACTGCTACAAGAGGTAGTGTACTCTGGAAAGTACTCTGTACTCTGGGAACCGCCGCCCACCTCCTTCTCCTCTCAAACGTTCATGAGTTTCCTCACATCTTGCACTTCTCGAAAGACTGTGGTAAGTTTCTCTAAATCGCTTATGAAACCAACTTTTGGAATATCAGCAAAAGAGAATAATTAGAATACCTTTATATTGTTGTTAAACATACACTGCAGTTGTTTTTTTGTATTGAAATACTGACTAGCAGAGGGCTAACGCGACCGAGTTGAAGGTTAGCTTAAATGTGCTTCACAGTTCAGCCAAAATAAGGCTAACTAGCTAACATCAAACTCGACAATGTGGGCAGGAGAGGTCAATGTGGAGGATTGACAGTGTTGTATTGTTTTAATGTACATAGAGGAAAGTAAAATAGCAAATACTTAAAATGCTCCTTTGACTGCATGGGGTTAACTTTAAAGCTAATTAGTTTCATATGAATCAGTTACTGCGTACAATCGTTTCTTTTTTGTCCAGAATGATCCATTTTAAAGTAATGTGAGCGTTATATTGCTGTCTAATGGCATTTAGTCCTTTCTCATGTGAGTTTATAGCTGCAGTGCACCTCTCAGGCTGCGGCCAGAAGAAGGCAGAGGGAGCATCAAGATGCCAAATAGGTAAATCGATGTTTGTTGTGAGCTTCCTTTGGGGATTGCCTCATTTAAAAAAACAATGTTAATCTTTGTATTTACTGGTCTTTCCAGGTGAGCCCTGCCTTCACCCAATGTCAGCTGGGATCGGCTCCAGCATATGGACCCTGACATATGGATATATATATATATATATAAATAAATAAATATATCCATCCATCCATCTATCAGGGATAAATGGAAACAGCAAATGCACTTGTCACAATCCCCTTTCAGTCAGGGAAGGATCCGTCCCATCGAAGACGTTGAGCATCTGTCACCAGAGAGAACGCATTCACGCTATCGGAAGAAAAGAGATAATTGTATGTATGTATGTATGTATGTATGTATGTATGTATGTGTATATACATACATACATACATACATATTTTTTTTACATTAATATTAAGCAATATGAACTGCAAAATCCTTTAAAAATAAGTATTCAGAAGGCTTGAGAGGGTTGATCACACGTGATGAACACATGACATGCGGCTCAGCCTTAAATGAAGCAGTCGTGCGGCTCTTCTAGAATTTCCACAATTAATTGTGTTGTTGCGCTCAAAGCAACGCATCCAGCATTTAACAGCTGCAGCAGTGTAGCAGCAGAGTAGCCCACGGTGGAGCCAACGACGAGAGGCCGGACTGGAACATGCTCCCGTGTGGCTGACGGAGACGGCCCGTCAACGACACGTGAAGGGGTGTTGTAACTCACGATTAAAACTGCAGACGCTGATGCTTTGCGCTCTAGTTGTTACAGGGAAGGGTTACGCTAAATCCTAAACACTGGTAATGGTGACAGTTTAACTCCACAAAGTCTTCTCACATGCTTTCAGCACCTACTTGCTAACACGTGTAATGTCTTTAGAAACCAATCTCAGATTTCACTCTACCCTTGACTTTAACTTTTAGGAGTTGCCTGAGGGAATTATTGTATATCTTAGGCATAATCCCCCTTAAACAATCAAACTGTTACCATTCAACATTTTTCTCCCAATTCTTTATTTTGACATGCTGGAAGAAGAAAGCTTTCGTTCATGCTCATTATAAAGGGTGCTGGACATCTCTGACACAGAACACTTACATGTTACCACACAAAAAGTGTAAATACTTATTTTCCGCAGCAAATATAACACCTTATTGTTAGTCATATGTGTATTGCGAATAGCATTATACGCAGCTGCGAGATGTGGCATTGGATTCATTACAAATGTGTGATTTTGGGCTCCACAAAATAAATTGAATTAAATTTAATTGAAATAATTCTCAAATGTTAAAAGCCAGAATGGAGCCATCCATAAAACATGTTGTGTCATGTGTGTGTCTTTTCAGCACACAGAAAGAGAGTCACGACATGCATCATGACACCAAGTTTTGGACAAAGGTATTGCGCGTGACAGGCGGGACCAATCCATTGTACTTCTTGGATTGTAAAAAAAAAAAAAACCTTGACTTGTGAAGCTGAGAGCAAGCGCTTCTCATTCTTGTGAGTGCATATGTGTGCGGCCTTATTATAGTGTTGGCCATTCACAGTGGGAACAGAGTGAGACTGAGGGGAATAAGGAGAAGCTGCAGAGGTGAGCGTTTCATAGAACCCAGGGCTGTCTGACAGTCTGAATGCATCCTTGTCCATCCGACTTTCAAGGTTTCACGTTGATTCTTCTCCAGGTTTTCTCACAGACAATTCCCTTTTTTTTCATTTATTTTTCGTTACTCTATTCAAAGCCTGTGTGCAATATATTCGAAAGTGAGCTATACATCCCATTCCACGGCGTGTCCTCTTCTTCAAAATGGGAAGGAAAGCACGTGTTTCAGTGGATATGTATTGATTATGGTGATATCCTCGAACTCCAGAGAATGTCTTCAGTTTCTTGAGTGTTTCTTGTCTCCCCCCCTCGTTCCCACTCCCTCCCTCCCTCCCTCCTTTCCTCCCTTCCTCCCAGCCTAAGCAGTAACAGGTTGTGTTTAGCTCCTCTGCTCCTTATTTCCTCGTCTGGCGTGTCTGTTCTTTCTGCCCGGACTCTAAAGTTCAGCCAGAGACAACAGGAAGGGAGCATCACATCGCTCACACACACACACACACACACACACACACACACACACACACACACACACACACACACACACACACACACACACACACACACACACACACACACACTTGTATTTGTTTCCATCTTTCCTCAGACAAATACAGGCTTCCTTTGCACAGTATAGATACTCGCCCCCTCGGTGTCAGAAATGTTGGAGCGTGTGACCGAACGATGAGCGGTGTTACAATAATTTGATGAGATTGGGTTCAGATGATGCAAGGGGAGAAGTGTGCGACGATAATGCTCTTGATGGTGTTTCGCGGCTTATCGTGGCGCTCCACAAAAATGATGCCCCCAGACACCCACGCCCGTCTTTGAACCGCTCCCACCCCTGGGTGACGCATCGGCAACCCTATGTGCGGAGGTGGGTGTAGCCTTCGGGAGTCTGTCTTCAATAAGCCCCACTAGGTGCACCAGGAGGAAGCTCAGACTGGAGCGCCGTGACGCCGCCTTGTCCCTCAGACAATCTCCCATCATCCCCTCACCTCAACAGTTCCTTTTTCTGTCTCTTTCCTCCCTTCTTTTTCCGCTCCTCACTCCCTCTGAGCGCCTGTTTTGCGCTCCAATCTGCCTGGCTTGCTTCAACACATGCCAGGACTCCCGGGGCACCAGTTACACAGCGAGGGTTTCATTTGAAAGAGCTCCTCAGGACGTCATTATAAGGATCATCACTGGGGCCTGCGGCTGGTGTTACATTAGTGTTCCATCACACACAGGACCTTCAAAGCGCCGATTAAATGGCCAGCCCTCTCATCACGCAAATCAAAATCTTTACTCTGAGATTGGTAATGTCGTATTAATCTGCAATGGAGTGTTCTCGTGTGTCAGCGAGATGGGTTACCATATGTCGGTACAATGAAGTGTGCGCCGCATTGTGTGGAATCACTGATTGCTTGAAACAACGTCAGATTATGCAGAGAAGAGAAGGTGGTGTTTTGCACATTGCATTGGCTTCCTCTGCCTTATCTTGCACCTTGCCCTTGTGTTGGTCAGCTAAATGTAGCTTTCTGTCACTCTACATGTTCCCCACATTGTGATGGGTCATCTCTTTTGTCTGCAACACATTCCTGCTGATGTCTGAGAGACAAATTGAGTTTCGTCATGCCATGAAAGGATTTGTGCACTGACCATTGAAGCACTCCCACTAAAACAACAACAACAACAACAACAACAGTTTGCAGTGAGCATTTAGCAGTGTGTTCAACAGCAGTTCAATTCTGTGCAAGTGCTTCTGTTATGGTTTCTCTTCACCCTAGGAGCTGGTTCCTGCGGTGTGATTGGTCGGTAGGTGGCTGTGCTTATGGGTATTGTAGTGGGTGTCATGGAAACACACACAAAAAAGAAGGTTTTTTGAGGTCTACTGACTGATAGAAATTGTAAAAGCCTTTTTTCACCGAAATGAATAATACAAATAAAATATTCAATAGAAGGGTGTAACTGATGTAAAAACATTTATTCTTGTATCAGCTAAAATATAGCTTTTCAAACATATGTCTTTATATAACAATACGCAACACCACTCGCCATCATGAAACTCAAAATGCATTCACACAACTCTTTATCAAAATGCTTAAAGATGACACATTTAAAGCAATATTTCACCATCCCCCTAGTGCTGATGTTTTGTAGTCTACAATTATATCCCATTACAATTGACACCAGGACCATCTAATTATAGATCCTCATCATTCTGCCCATCTATTCATTCAACCAGCCTCTTGTGACGAAGACTATAGCAGGTGGACCCAAATGCAGTCGACCGAAGGCAACAGAAACTTGTTTATTCAACAGCCGTGCCGGACAGGTAAACCTGAACCAGAACAGAACCCAGGACCCAACAGAGACTGGACTAAAAACCAGGACTTAAATACAAACTCGCAACAAACCCTTGAGGCCCAGGAGACAGGGAATGAGGTGATTGGAGCTGATTGGCAGGGGGAAATCTCCTGGGGGACAAGTGCAGGGGCTGAGCAAGAGGCGTGAGGTGGACGGCCTGGGGGCCTGGGGCCCTGGGGCCAATGGGGGCTACAGACCTGGAGGGAAAACACAGCAAACCAACATGTTCTCCCTCTCAACTTGTCAAATACCGACGCTCGTCAGTGTCCCTATAGCCGCTAAGTGCCGCTGTATAGCGTCTGGTTTGAAAAGGTCAGGGTTTCTGTTTTTAAATGATTTCCGTCCATACTGGCACACCTGAAAATGAATATCCCATGACTACGTAAACTGGGCATGCCGGTGTGAACAGGAAGTAAATGGTTGCTTAGTTTCAGAGAGTATTATGTTACTCTGATTATAAAAGGTCTTAATACTTCCTCTATATACTCAAACACACAAGTTTTATTTTTCAAACTTAGTTACAATGCTGCTGGTCTTGCTCGATCTCTCTCTCTCTCACACACCACACACACACACACACACAAACAAACACACACACACACGCGCATACATACTGTACATAAAATATACTTAAAAATGAACACTTACAAATCAAGGTTTATAGATTATGGGTCAATAGATTTGGCTCGTTTCCTCGGTTTCGTTGTTGTCTGTCCCTCCATCGTAACTCCGCTTTTGTTTGTTTACAGTTTCTTTGTGAACTTCACAATAGTTGTGCAGAACAAAA
Organism: Myoxocephalus aenaeus; assembly: GCA_038501785.1. Classification (NCBI taxonomy): domain Eukaryota; kingdom Metazoa; phylum Chordata; class Actinopteri; order Perciformes; family Cottidae; genus Myoxocephalus; species Myoxocephalus aenaeus. Next base: position 9,829,864 of record JBAMJR010000154.1, on the reverse strand, counting down.
TAAGCATTATTAGAAAAGGACATTTGTGTCACGGTTTGGGTTTTTGGGGTTTCCTGTTTTATTGTGAAGTCCTTGTCTTGTGTGTCCTCTGTGTTTCTGCACTTCCTCCCCCTGTGATTGCCGTGATTGTCTGTCTGCCCTGTCTCCTGATTGCTCATTCCCTTCACCTGCCCTCCTGGTTTCCTCCTGTGTCTAATCGCCCACACCTTCGCCTTGTACTTAAGGCCTGTGTGTCTTCTGTTCCCTTGTCCGATCGTACTGTGTGTTGCCTGTCCGTGTTCCTCCGTAACGGTTTGATTATTAGTGTTTTTGAAGCCTTGCCTTGTGTTTTGTTTGGAATAAATTGTTATTTTGAACTGTTGCTGTGGCTCTTGGGTCCTCCTTAAATCACCACGTAACAATTTGTGTCCATCGGCCTCCTCAAAGTGTCCAACTGGGACTTCAGGCGTCCGCTCCGTAGGGCTGATGACGCCGCTGGGCGCCGCTCGCTCCAATGGCGGCGTACTTTCTCCGCGTGTTGGCAGCAGTAGAATCATAACAGCTGCTAGTTTAGACAACAAGGCCAGCCGTGCCTACACTCCGTTATCGTGGTGAATTAACCTCAGGTCGGTTGGTAATCAAGTTGTTATTGTTGTTTGTTTTCTTCCGGCGGCGTGACGAATCAAGGAAGGACACGTCGTTCAAAGGTCTACGTTTCCGCCCGTCCGCACTACGAGTCAATGCTGGAGTTTTCAAACTAACCAGCGTCAGTAGCCATTTTAAACCCTTTCGTTTTTGGGGGGGTTAAATCTCCGGAGTAGTGTGGACGCTAGGCGATAACGTAGCTGAAGATATGCGTTTTAAAATGGAAACGTAGTCGTGTGGATGTAGCCTTAAAAAAAGAAGAGTGATTAACGTTAACTTTCTTGACTTACGACTCACTATCAAGTGACAAACGAGTCACGTGACGACCAGACTGACCTTATTTTCAGGTTCGAACTGGACACCAACAAGGACATGGAGGTCTCCTGGATGATGCCAGATCAGTCTTTTAAAGACTCGCTCCAGTCTTCACAAAAGGTCTGAAGCATCTGGACACAGAGCCTAGAGCCCTTCCTACCCAGGCAGCCACAAAATACACTTCTCAATTCTCCGTCGCACAATCAGCCAGCCATCCCTCTATCCTGCCCATCCAACCTCATTAATCTCGTCCTCCATCCCTTTCGCTCCATCCCCTCGTCTCCACCCAACCATTTTATCCTCCATTCATTGCGAACAGAAGACATACATTATCTGAAGTGAAACAGAATGAATATTAAGTGGACCAGGCTCACTACTGTATACTACCTCTCTCCCTCCCTCTCCATCATCTCTGGCTTCTCCAACTCCACCGATAAAGCACCATGTAGAGTGGTACGAGCTCCATCAGCCATGCAGATGAGCCCCGCTTCCTTTACCTTAATTAGAGGTCCCGGGGGATTGGCTGCGGGCGCCCAGCAGCATCAGCCTCTCAAGCCACAGAGATATACCTTTCATCAAGCCGCAGAACACCGGGAGGAATAACTGACATGAGTACAGCGGCTCAGGCGCCACACAAAAGAGGTTTTTTAAAAGCAGTCATTATTGGGAAATGTTCCAGCGTGGTATTCAAGGCTGGTCATTTAAACAGCAGGCACAAATGTTCACTGTCGGAACAGAGACTAAAATCCAACCGAGAGGAGAGAGACAATGGAACTAGTATTCATGCAAACATAGACATAGAAATATCTGGTGAGTATTGATGGAGTTCAGCCAGTTGCAGCTGTAACGATTAGGCCATTAACTGATTAGTCGATGAGCAAAACAATTATTTGCAACTATTACAATCGTCAATTAAATTGTTTTGGTCATTTTTTTTACAGCACAAATCCCCAAAATCCACTGCTTCCAGTTTCTAAAAATGTGCTGCTTTTCACAGACTTCCATAAAAGTGAATTGAATATCTTGATTTCAATATCTATCTTTTAACTGACTGAAGAATCATCACTATCAATATCAAGCCAATTTAATAAACCAACAATATTTGAACTATTTTCTGACATTTTATTGAGCAGGCGATTAATCATAATAATAATAATAACTCATTTTGATAATTAATGTAATACTTAAATAATTGATAGTGTATGCATAGTACATTATTTGTGATCAATTACATTTTTCTCGAGGTTAAAGCTGTGATCTTTGGAAACACAGGTGTAAGAAAAATACCTATACCTATTAATGTATAGGTACCTATAGGTATAGGTACCTATTCATAATTAAAAGATAGATATATTAAAAATCCAATAATTTTTCTGCATGAATCAAAAATCTCTCTTCGGACAAACAGGGCCCCAATAAATAAACAACAATAAACCTGCTTTTATTATTGAATGATCAGCAGTCCAACAGATAAATTACGTTTTTTTTAGTCCAGTTTGCTAAAAACATGACTCACATTGGGGCAACTTCAATTAACTAATTAAATTAACTAATCCAACTAACTTTCTGATCCACAATGAAGACCGACCGTTTCAACTCCGATCAAAGTCAATTAAAATGCTTTCAGGAAAATATTGGATCCAATTAGATTGTATTTACGATTGTCATAACATTTGAAATTCCCATTCGCGCAAAAAAAAAAAGAAAAAAAAAAAAGACTAAACTTGTAGTCTACAAACCAAACAGTTAAAATAATGAACTTGTCCCCCCCACCACTCCTTTTCTTTCCCGTCCACCGCCTCCCCGTCCCCTTTAAACGGGGAGGCGCTCCGGCCGGTCCCCCCCCCCCCCCCCCCACACACACACACCGGGGCTGTCCGCCGCGCTCCGGCAGCGGCAGAGGGAGTGAGGAGCTCGGGCTGGCAGAGAGCGGACGCGTCGGAAACCTCCTCGGAGTGGCCCCCGTGTAATTCGATGCATGCTGTTAAAGCTTAGAGTATATTGTCTTCCCCTTCGCTTATGAAGCCTCCACCCACCGGCCCACCCTACATTTAGCGGATCATGTGACTCGGGGTAAGTCGTTTGCAAGTACAACAGTTCTCTGTGCGCTCCCATTCATTTCCTGAGAACTGCCTGAGCCGAGCAGCTGAGAGGCAGAAGGGGAGGGAGCTGCTCACTCGCATGCACTCACACTCACTCACTCACTCACTCACTCACTGTCACACACACACACACACACACACACACACACACACACACACACACACACACACACACACAGAGGAGGAGAGGAGACAGAGGATTGTAGGAAGGGAAAAAACAGTCTCCACCGGCTCTGCAGCTTCTGACAAGGTCTGTGCATTTCTTTTCCGTCCTGTTCCCCTGCTGGCTGGCTGGCTGTGTGTGTGTGTGTGTGTGTGTGTGTGTGTGTGTGTGCGCGCGCGTGTGTGTGTGTGTGTGTCACGTCGCTGGGCTTTGTGCTTGTTGTTCAGTGCGTCTCGTTCAGCTGTCATTTCCCTGTCAAAGCAGACGTGACAGCTCAGATCACCTATGGCATTGTGTTTGGTGTCTGTCAGTGTGTGTGTGTGTGTGTGTGTGTGTGTGTGTTTGGGGGTGGGGTGTGGGGTGGAGGAAACAAGAGACCCCGGCATGGTGCTGACTGGACCTGAAACACACATTTCCCCAACGTGAATGTGTAATAAGCTGTCATGACGCACGCGTGAACGCACGGCGTCCTGACCCCCAACCCGAGCCCTCGCACCACTTATTCTACCTCGAGAGAAACTTCTGAACATATCAGCCCGAGCAGAGTGGCGGCGGTGTAGAACGGTACTGACTTCTTGGTGGTGGTGGTGGTGTGTGTGTGTGTGTGTGTGTGTGTGGGGGGGGGGGGGGGGGGGGGGGGGATACAAGAGGAGTGCAGTGAGACGGCACCAAACTCTCAACACTTCTCGCTGTGAAAGCAAAAAAGAAAGAAAAGTTTGCTGCGTGTCAGAGTTTCGTGTGCATGCCTTGAGAGAGTTGTGTGTGTGCATATGTGTGAAGCATTGTGGTGTGTGTGTGTGTGTGTGTGTGTGTGTGTGTGTGTGTGTGTGAGAAAGAGAGAGAGAGAGACAGGCTTGTTTGCCCACCGTTGCCGATACTGTAGCAGCGTAGAGACAGAGAAACGAGGCTGTTAGCAACGGGTTAAACATTAGGAGGCTCGGGTAGCGGAGGAAGGACACTGGGGGTGTGTGTGTGTGCGTGCGCGCGTGTGTGTGTGTGTGTGTGTGTGGGAGTGTTGCAGGGGTGGTGTCTTGGATGTCATCGACAGCGCTCTCACTTCCCGGGTATAATAGTCATTGGTATTGATGGCTGGCTGTCAGAGAGGCAGGGGAGCCACCAGGTTGGGGAGAGCGGCCGGGGGGCTGGCCCTTGGCTGTTATTTTCAATTACAGGGGACCAGGGCAGAGCTGACAGCAAAGGCATTTGTACATCCAGCAAGGGGAGGGAGGGTGTGTGTGTGCCGAGGGGAGGGAGCAGGAGAGAGGGGAGGAGGGGGGTGAGACTCTGGCCTCTGCTCCTGGGTTTGATGTGGAAACTGAGCACTGACCTCTGTGACTTTACCCCCGCGTTGCAGAGAGGCCCAACCTTGCCTTTAACTGTGTGACAGAGAGAGTGTGTGTGTGTGTGTGTGTGCATTTAAGTGGGGGTCTCATCCAGTGGGGGTTTGGTCATGTGTGTGTGTGTGGAGGAGACCCCCTGCAGCTCACGGATGTTCAGCGAGTGAGATTAGAGCCCATTTAAACTCTCACTTAAATCCATTTACAAAGGGCCCTTCTCCCCGTGCATGAATAAGCAGGCTGACATTACCACACAAGACTCGGTGAGCAGCGAGGGAACAGTGGCATCGGGGCTCCGGAACGGGGCGAGACCGGGGCATGTCGGCGTATATCGGCACGCTGTGTGGAGGGTCAGAGTTAGATGGTGGTCGCTGGCACTAGCGGCGTTCCGTACCTGTACGAACAAACCGTTAACGCCGAGTCTTCAAACCGAACTGACTCTAATGAACAGTCATTGTCACGTAACGAATAGTATGTTCAAAGCATATTGAAAGACCACAAAAGCCATGGAAACAATCTTTATGTCATGACTCGCAAATAGGTAGCTGGAGGACTATTATTCTTAAAAACTGATTTTACTACCAACATTTTTTACTGAAATTACAATAAATGCTTGAAGCTGTATATAAAAAGTGGGCGAAGCCGGCGTGTCCGTTGGTTTGTGCACGATGGGTTTGAGATCTCGAGTTCAGCATTTTGTAAAAAGTTTTATGGCGACCAGTTACAGTTAACCTTCATGAACTGAAAACACACTGTGAAAGGGTTCAAGTTCTAAGAGTGAAACTCAAACAACTCCCAGACCGGACAACGCCGTGACAGCGACCTGTCAATCACCTTGTAGCCCCGCCCTAAAGCACACCCTGCTTTATGGTCTGTTTGACTCTAAATGGACCATTATTTACTAAATGAACATCATGCTGTATTGAAGAAGACTTGAAACTAGAGATTGAGACATAAACTCATGTTTACAATGTTTACTGAGGGAATAAGTCAAGAGAAGTAGAGCCATTTTCTTCTATACTATCAGACTTTTTTTTTGCATCCTAAGGAGTCGCCCCCTGATGGCTAGGAGAGAGAATGCAAGTTTTAAGACGCTTCCTCCTTGGCTTCACTTTTCAGACGTGCAGGTCGCCGGCTGGCTTGAACTAGCAGCAGACTGTATGTACTAGTGAGCCGCAGCGGCACGAACTGGGATGCGTTCACTTACCGATGTGTTTTCTAAAATTCAGCGGAAGAATGTTAATTGGCTATCTTAGAATCAGTGATTTGTAATTTCCGCTCCTAGCTGCCGTCTTGTTGTTGTGTCCTCTTCAAATGTTTCCTCCGGCATCTTTAGCAAAAATAAATAAATAAATAACCTGAACCACTTTGTCAATTTACCTTTTTTGTCACATCGAGTACATTTAGTCAATACTTAAAACAAACACATTGTGTGTCCGCTTTTTTGGGGGATCGGACACCCTGATCGGCATGTCTTTATCGAGACATCTTAACGCTATTATGGAGATCAGGTTATTATATGATCAGGTTAGGTTTAGCCACAAAACCGGCTCGGTTTGGAATTGGAGAAAGTTCTGGAGTATTTGCTGACGGATGCTGTCGTTTTCCTTGTTAGGATGCAGCGATGCGTTTTGTGTGTTTGCCGCTCTCTCTCCACACAACACCCAACCAGGGCCTTCACCTTGAGATGATAACGTCTAACTGGCTTGTTAATGCTGTACATACGCTTGTAAATCAAACTGTACCGGTATTATCACAAACAATAAGTCATGGTACGTAGTTGTCCCCCCACAGCAGCAGCATCAAGCTGCTCCACTGCCTCTCTGATTCCTTCAATGGCTCAACCCCCCACCTCAGCCAAGAGCTTACGATAGAGATCGGTGCAGGTGGGAGGGGGGGGGGGGGGGGACTCAATTAAAAAGCCAATCACCAACAGATAGACTCTATCTGTCCATCATCGCCGCTGCGCCCGGCACACTTAATTGCGCGGCGGGATTCCCCCCCTCCACCAAAGGCATCATCTGTCCGCCACAGATCACCAACGCACAAATTGGACGCGCATTGACAGACGGAATCTCTCAGGAAGGAGAGCAGCGCTGTGCTCTAGTATGTGCAGTCCTGAAGGGAACACGTACGCTCCCCGTCTCATCCGGGGAGACGGCGAGCGTCCCACCCCCCACGGCCCCTAATCGGCTGGGTTAACCGCTGCCGTATTGACTGACTGCTGTACCACGGATCCATGTGGGTGTTATGGAGTGTATCGGCATTGATTGCGGATAGACTGCAGTGCAGCTGGACTCATTCGGGGTCTGCGGCTGTGAAGCCACAAAGGGAGCGAGGAGGGTCGTGGAGGTCGGTTGTGCTCGAGGTGCAGCGCCACAGCGTTGCGTCAAACCCTGGAAGACCTCCGACTGCAAAGACCCCCCCCTCCCCCCAAACACATGTACACAACACACAGCTCTTACAATAGACTAACGTGTCAAGGACACGCAAATGCAATGTGTGAGGCAGGGCGATGGATGTACGTATATATACCTGTCAAGAGGGTTCAAAGTTTTGCAGGTATACGTTTTGTCTTCGGCAGTTGCACGCGTTGGACTTCCTGCATTCATAGGCGGCGGCTGTTGGCTGGCCTCCCCCCGGGGTGCTGTTATTTCACCATGTCAGAAGATGACAAAATGTTCTCTCCCTCCGCTATCTCTCTTGTGGATTCAACCTTCGACCCTCCGGTGTCCAGCCCACGTTTGTTTACCAAAATTTCAGTTGAGGTTGTACATGGAGTGCCAGAGCGTGCGCGTGTGTGTGTGTGTTGAGAGAGAGAGAGAGAGAGAGAGAGAGAGAGAGGTGTTGTGCAACAGTGAATCTGAGGCTGCTAGTCCAAAAAGTGAACCCAGACAGAGGGAACTACGATGTAAAACGGGCGATTTCCGCTTCTCAAACGTCACCGTGAGTATTCAGAATTTCTCCTGCGTTGCTCTGTTGAGTTCCTTCCACAGTGAGAACCCTCTGGAGAGCAACCAAGCTTGTCTTTCGATAGAAAGAAAAATTGCCAACAAAGGGAGGCAAGATAATGTTGCCTGACCAGCTCAGCGATCCAAGTTTTCTCTCTCTCCAGTAATGACACCATCTCTAGAGCAGCACACTCAGTGCTTACTGGAAGTGACTAATTTAGCAGAAGGTTTAAGGTTGCTCGACATGTTTCCACGGCGAGGAGGGAAAGGTATGTCAATGGAAGGGCCAAGAGTGTGTTTCCCCCTTTAGCCGAGTACGGCTGGTGGACGGCAGGAAGGAGAAATGGAAGGAAGCCAAGAAAAGAGGATGGTAGAGCGTTCAACGTCAGCATTTTCAGAGGGTCGGACCCTTCAGCTGGTTTTACATGAAGAGTTGCAGAACCTTTGGGGAGCCGCGACCTCTCCAGCGTCAGCGCAGATGGTTCCAGCAGACCTGCGTGAAGGATGCTGCAGCGCACTTTGTTTCCAGTTGTGTTGCACGTCAAGGAAATTACGCAAACAACATGTGGAATCCATTTTGTTAGGGGGGGGTCGTGGCATTCCACAGACTCCTTTGGCCGTAGAAATGTCGGGCCGAGGTATCAGCGCGGCGCGGCTATCGGTCGAGCAAGGCGAGGGTTAAGATGATGGAGGTGAAGGCGTGAGCGCATGAGTAATGGAGGTAAACACAGCCGCCAGCTTTTATTGAGTGAGAGCTGGCGAGCTGCAATGGGTCAAACCGAGGGGGAAAAACTCAGTGCGGGCGTTTGATGCAACAACGACAAAACCCCACAAAAAGCCCCAGCGCGACGGAAAGGTTTTGGTCGGCCCGTTATTGGCCGTCCGGTTGTGTCAGGTCGGGTGAGCGTGAGCGTGTAAAGTCAAACGCACGTGTGTTTGTGTGTGTGTGTGTATACGGCCTTTTTTTGTGTCTCGCAGGAGATAATGAGTGAGAGAAAAAAAAGGGCACAGGAAGAAATGCAAAAAAGAAGAAAAAAAAAGAAAAGAGCGTGTTTAAGTGCGTTTAAGTGCCTGAGCTGATATTGTTCTGATGCAACTTGCACACAGTGTGGATAGTAGATGAGTCAGTGTGTCGGTGCCTCTGCACGCTCGCATTGTGCATCGCTATTGTAAAACATCTAGGTCGAGCTTTGAGAGTGCATGTGAGTGCACATGTGCCGCGATGCATTCAGTAGGCTAGGCCATTGTGAGTGGTATGCACACAGTGCATATGTTGGGGTTGGGGGGGTCGCTCAAAAAAACACACTCACACACACACACATTCAGACATACATGTTGTAACACAAGCGAGCACACACGCATACACTGTCGGAGCCTCGGGGGATAGAAGGCAGTAGCCTACTCCCAAGAATCCCCCATTAGGGATGGAGTGTACTGGCCTCCCCTCGGGGAAGGCAGGAAGAGCAAGAAAGAGAATATGAGAGCGAGAGAGAGTATATGTGGGTGGGTTGGAAGGATGCAGGTTATTGTGCGGCCGGCTAATCTAATGCATCCCACCTCTGCCCAGTTAGGACCAGAGCCGAGAGCGGGGTTCCCCTCTGACCCTCCGCTGCTCACTGAATGGCAGCCGTGACCTTTGAGCGCGCGGGGGCCTCCACCTCGTTACACCTTCACCACCACCTCGTGGGCTTTTATTCTTAACGTGGGCTTTCAGCAGCAGTTTGTTTTTTCTTTCTGTGGTTTCCTCGCGTAAAACTGTATTCACCGTTTTTTTTGTTCTTGTATTATATTCCCTGTGAATTCTTTCTGGGGCCGTGCCCACAATGCACCTCTGTCGGTTTCAGACGATCATTAAGCGCTGCAGCGTGGTCACCTCAACCGAGGACCTGTGCACTGAGAGTAAATAAGGGGACTCGGAACAGAGTCCCTGAGTGCATTTCCTTTCTCCTTCTTCTTTTTGTAATGATTCACCGGACTCGGCCTCTTTCTCTCTCCGTCTCCCTCCAGTTCCTACTGTACACACTTCGCCATAAACATGCAGAGAATATCGCAGAGTCTCCCTGAAAGCCCCGCATCCACCAACGGGCGATTATCCCGCTTCGCTCGGCTGCACCCCACCCCCCCTTGGTCCAAGTGAGGTTTTTGTGTCAGAGGCTATTTTAGACACACAGCCACTGACCCTACTGCATTTACAGAGGTGTGTGTGTGTGTGTGTGCGCGTGTGTGTGTTCCAGAGAGGTCACCCGATTTTACATGGAGGCGAGGCGACCTCGTGGCGTTATCGGCTCTCCGAGGAGCCGTTTCGTGGCATTTGTTTGCGGTTTCTGTGGCACCGAACCGAATCCAGCCCTCGCACGGAATATTTAAGTCGCTCCTTCTGATTCCATGACATGAAACATTATCTTCAATTGGTCATAAACCGGTCTGGGATTGTGTCACAAATTGCTTTGACTTCTAAGTGGAAGCTCGCTCGGTTAATGCCACCTCACTTTAGAGCCGTCACGGTCACAGCTTGTTTAGCTGTTTCTCTGCCGCATTTGAGGCAACATGATGCAAGAGGATGTCAGACTCTTCTGTTTACCTCTCTGTGGAGCACTGTGGAGGAGGGTGTGTGTGTGTGTGTGTGTGTGTGTTTTGTTAGCGTGTGTGCGCACACTGTAGGTGTGTGTGGGTGGCTGTTTGTGTTGAATGGGCATCTATATTCTTCTTTCACGAGCAGAGCTGAAACGTTGAGCGACAGAGTTGTGTGTTTGTGTGCGTCTGTCTCTTAATCGAAGATAAATATGGTTCACTGTGGTTGCAGGCAGAGGTCACAAGGTGTGTGCGCGTGTGTGTGTGCGCGTGTGTGTGTGCGCGTGTGTGTGTGTGTGTGTGTGTGTGTGTGTGTGTGTAGCCAGATTGCAGAGCGGGGCAGGGACTCAGGAAGTCAGATCTGTAAGAAGTTGGTTTGACACACAGACTGGAGACAGACAAACCAGACAGTGTCTGACTCTTCTCTTTCGCTTTGAGTGTTTCCTCTCAGAATAAGCGGCTTCTTCATTTCCCACAGTTTCACAAGGCCTTAGAAAAAGGACGGAGGTGGTATTAGCGGAGGTGGGGGAGCTTTCGCAAAAAGCTTAAAAAAAAGAAGAAAAATCACAAAAGATTTCCTCTTTGACCTATTGAGAAAAGCAATATTTTATACAGGCTAATAGAAAAATTCAAGGTGAGTTTTTCTTTTTTTCTTTTATCCGAGCATTTTACGTTTTAAAGAGACAGGGGAGACATATCTGGTTGACGTTTTATTATTGACACAACTTCTATTTAACTCGGCTCTATAAAGTGTGTGCCAGTGACAATACTTATACGTGAGATTGTTTAGCTGCGTTTCCGCCCACTGTTTGAGCACCTTTTATTAAAAACATTGTTGTAAACATACTGACACAGCGGAGGCGCTGTATGTAGTGTCCACTCAGCCTCCTACAATGTATGTCCATGTGTATATATGTGTGTGTGTGTGTGTGTGTGTGTGTGTGGTAGTGAAGGCAGTGGACATGAGCTGCATCCGGCAACCTCATCCCCCTCATCCCCCTCATCCCGACAGGATTACTGACACAGGATCCTCCTGCCCCTGGCAGAAATAGCAAGGACCCAAGGGCAATCCACCAGAATATGGGAACTACCGCAGGCCTTACTGGTGTGCAAATGTGTGGTGTTTGCGTATACGTGTGTGTGTGTGTGTGTGTGTATTATGTGCATTTGCATGGTTATCAACTCTCTTTTAAATGCTGCTGGTTTCCTCCCAGTTGCTGAGCTCAGGAACATGAGTTCGCTGCTCTTTAATCAAACAGCAAATTTACTTTCCATTTGAATGCAGACCGTAAATGAGGTAACACTTGTTTGGCATGACATGCGTTACAGGACCTCGCATTATGACGTCATTGTGCGGGGATAAGAAGAAAAAACTTGGCGCTGCATGTCGTCGCTGAGCCCATTTCCACACGGACACGGCATCCAACCCCTCTGAGCCCAGGCGCTTGAATTTAACATGGCGCCCGATGACTTGCTGTCCACCATGAAATAGATCATCTCAACCTGTGAAGGCAGAAGGGCCTGTTTTTTCTTCTTCTTCTAAGCTTGGTTCCAAATGTGCGTTTTTTGTATTAAATGTTTTTCCCTCAAAGCTAGTTTTCTCCACAATGGGAGCTTGATTTGTATTCTGACAGACGGTTCAATGCGATCAATACTCCTCCGTTCAGCCTGCATGTGCACAATGGTTTAATGTGCATCTTTTCAGGCTGTCTCAGTCCGTGACCCTTTTTCGTATTTTTTTACCACCATTTTTGCCAAGTCTTAGCATACTTTGTTGACGGGCTCTTTAAATAAAATCCCCCTCTATTAAGTGTTTTATCGTGCTTCCCAGTTTCTTGTGCCGTAAAGAGAAGGAACCATGATGAGGTGGGTCTTGAGTTGTCTAGAGTGCGCCACATCAAATCCAAACGACAAGCGAAGCCTGCACAGCGTCAGGCAGATAGAGGACGACATTCAGTCTGAATTGATGGAACCTGATAAGCTCCCAGAGTTTGGCAGTATGTCCGAGAGATGAAAACATCTAGTGCACGAGCAGTGTGCTCCGTCTAATAATAACTGTTTTCATGGAGAAAGCTGTTCCCAGGGGAAAACAGGACAGGGTGTTTTGAGGTAAAGTGCATCAGCTGAGTGCATCTCTAAGGGGTTTTTAACCCTAAAGGGGTAGCGCATGTAAACTGCGGTTTGGTGCCATTGTGTGCTTGTCGGGGGGTTTAGTGAAGTCCGCGCTTCGGCGAGCGGCGAGGCAGCAGCATTCTGCTCTCTTGAGCCGCGTTCAGAAATGTCCCAGAAGCATCCAAAAGAGTCCGCTCGCTGCTCCTGCCAAGGAAAACACGGCTTATGAAATGGAAATTCTGAGACCATTCACAGAGTGCCAGGACCGACTAGGAGAAGAAGAGGAAGAAGATGAAACAGACCATGTCCATCGCAGTACGTCCAGGAGTTGAAGTCTGAGAGAGAAAACACACACCTTGCTCACACACTGGAAAACTAACTGTTTACCTGGTGTTCACTGTTCGGGGTTAGGAGGTCTTTAAAGGGAAACTCCATATATATTTTTTTAGACATAAAGGTCCGTTAACTCGTCGTGGGGGGTCCTACTCATTTATGGCTCTTCTGCCATCTCAGAACCCATCAGCTAGCGGTCAGACGACGGATAACGGGATATTCCTTTCCTTCCAGACTTCCTCTTCCGCGCGCTGCTCCTCGTCTACGGTCCTTTAGCAACCTGAGATGCGACATTTGAGTTTGTAGGTGAGAGACGGCGCGTGCGACCGGATGGTCGGGGTAATGACGAGCTACATCATCGACAGGTTCCTCACGCTGCATTTCGGCCAATGCGTTCCGCCTCTTCTGCACCCCTCAAGGACTGTTCATGCATTCAACCAAAGCCTGCTCCAACGGGATTGGGCAATACCACATGGACAACCGACGGGATCCAGAACGCTCGCGATGCCAAAGTCTGGTCCAGTTGCCGACAGATTCGACATTAATCTGCAGAGTTCACAGAGATGACGTCTTCCTCGGCTCTGGAGGGAGTCATGTGTAAATGATATGTCTGTGTTACAAATGTGGGACATCAATTTGAAAGATGTGGACATTTATCTGTCTGGGACGGTCTAATGAAGAAAAAAAAAGAGGGGGGAAAAGCATTTGTTGCATTCTGGGAGATGTAGTTTTAGTTTCGAGAGACTTTGATCCGTCTCTTTTGAGCACACAACTCTATGTGCCGTACTAAATTGCTGCTCCACACATTTAGGCAAATCAGCACTGCCATTTAGGTAATCTGAGAGTTCATCTGAACAGAGAAGGGAACACAGCGTGGGAGCTTCTTCACTCTGAGTTTTCCACTTGCTCATCTTGAGGAGGGACTTCGTGTGGAGGTTTTGAAAAGCATTGCAACACTCTGCCGACAGCGGTGACATTTGAAAAGAAGAAAGGGTTTGACGTTTGAAGGTGTTGTGATGATGATGATCCAAATGTAGCTTTTAACTTTGTTTCTGCTTCAGTTACATCAGTTACAAATGTTGAATTATCAAAATAGATTTGTTTTTATTATTGCAGGAAACAGTTCAAGAATAGTTATATTAGCTTTTTGCTAGCTAGGTTTTTTCTTCTTTTTTTTCTTCCCTCTACTTTATTCATACTACACATTTCTATGACATCACGTCTTCCACACAGTGAAACAGATGTCAAAATGTCTGATTCTAAATAGGTTGTCTATGCGTTCTGGCTGCGTAGGGCAGCACTGAACTCTGTGGGGTCTTTAAAGGTTCCAAGTCTCCTCGACTCGTTCGACCACTCAAACTAGCCGTCTCTTGCCTGGGCGCAGTCACTCTTTAAGCGTTAACTCTGCAGGGAACCGTGTGAATGGGCTCCCAGGACCGGAATGAGGCCAACGAGATGAGGTCATGAGCAGACGCAGCTTAACGTGAAGCAGACTGAGGTTAGGAAATCAGCTGTGATTCAGCTGTGGCTCTATTGTGTCTACAACGGCAGGAATGTTTCATTCCCAAACACACATATATAATAAACCCCTTTATTTTCTGCAAAGTGCACACTCAAACAATTCTTCTTTATTCTTTTTTTTTTACTTCTTCAGGCATGCGTTCTCTTAGCATTGGTCGTGAACATGGTGGCCATGCACTTTTTTCTGAAAAAGAGAGAGGAGTGTGTTGCCGGCTGAAGCCAGCGGCCGGAGGGCTGCTTATCAGGCCAATGTGTCACGTTGGGGGTGGGGGGGGGGTCCAGGGGCACCGGAGAGGGAAGTGAGCAAAGAGGCCAAAGCACAAGAAAAGCTCATCTCGCGTCACCTCACAGCTCCGCCCCTCTTGGTGCGTTTGCACTCATTTGTTCTATGATTTGCAATATGTTTCTCCCTCGCTGTTTCCTTCCCTTGCGTTTCCTTTTCTCTCCTTCCTCCCCTCTCTTTGGGAGAGGGCCGGGTGGGGGCTGGGGGTGGAGGGGGGCTGTTGGCATTCTTGCACCGTGTGCTTTGCGCTCCACCGGGCCTTGGCTCGGGTCCATATCCCCTCTCTACCCTCTCTCGCTTCTCTGACTCCCTCCTCCTCCCCCCCCGCCCGCCCCCCATCAACCTCTTCAACTCCCCTCGCTCGCTTCCCTAGCCAGCGACTCCAACCAGCCCCCACCCTCACCCACTTCTCTTTGCTATCATCTTCCTCAACACTTCCTCATGTTTCTCCCATAATGCCCCCCTTTCTCCCTTCCGTCGCCTTCTCTCCCATCCCGGCCCCCCGTGGCGGCGGCAGGTCCGGCCTCTGTGACACAGATGCACCCGGTAGCTCTGGGGCGCTCCACATTGGGAACAAAGCACAGTCCGTCTGTTATAGTGCGTTATTTTTTGGGGGGGCGTGCGAGGGGAGAGGGGAGATGAGAGGGAAAGTGGAGATTGTACACGCAGCCTGATACTAAGTTTGCTTGAGCTTAACTTTCGCTCTCACAGAAAATGTCTTCCCCCGGCGCCGCCCAGAGCCGGCGTGAAGCAGGATCTGTCTTCACAAGTCTCATGTGCTGAGAGCACGAGAAGTCACAGCACAGGCGGGATAAAGCTAAAACCCCGCTCTCGCCGACTGGCTTTGTTGCAATTTTTTTATTTTCTTTCCACACGTTTCCCTTGTGAAATATGTTGGGTTCATACGGCGTGCGGACAGCTGCACACGCAGGCGTGGATGATGTCACCGGTGTACGAGGTCAACGTCTTGGTCTCAGAGTTTCACTCGTTTGCCACCTCTAATTGATCCGGCTGGTCTGTTCAGGGTTGGGCTTTATCCTTCCGCTCCAGCTAGTCGCTATCGCCTCCATCGGCACGAGGCCATCAGCCAACGTGGAGATATGGTGGAGCTGAGGTCATGGATGCGGCTGTGCGGTGGTCTCCGTTCACACTTTGAAATGCATTACAAATAAAGCACAACCAGAACAAAAAGCAACGAGATCAGCAGACGCTGACATATATATATATATATATATATATATATATATATATATATATTTTTTTTTTTTTTTCTTTCTTCTTCTGCTGCTCGGACTGGCCTCAATCTTCACCTGCTCCCTTTCCCTGTTCTTTTTTTTTCTTTTCATTCGAGGGATTCGGTGGGGGCCGGGAGGGTGGGTATAGTAGCGAGAGAGAAATGAGATGCCTCAACACTCCACTGCCCTCCTCCCCTCCATCCAACTCCCCCACACACCTGGGATGGCCATTTCATTTCGGAGCGCAGCAAATGGAAAGGTGATCTTAATCTGCCCTGTTTCCCTCTAAACCCCCCCCCCCCCCCCCCCCCCCCCCCGCTCTCCATCTCCCACACACGGAGCCTCACACCGCTGATGGACAGCACTCTGCTGGTTAGCTCAGCAGACCAAACGCAGTGACACTGGATGCACGTCGGTTTATTACCTTGAACAAATTCTCCTCATTTCAAGCTCAATCACTGTTTAATATGATATATATATATATATCATATTTGGGTTTGTGATCCTGTAGAGCTAGCAGGCAGCCGTGTTCCTTCCACGGGAGCAAACGCAGTTGGCTTCGGTCTAAGTGTTTCGACGTGACCTCTTCAATAAGCAGCACCCTTGTTAGCTCATTACTCAGTGTTAGTCGCTCTCGCTCTCTCTCTCTCTCTCAGTTTGGTCATTACAGTCACGAGCAGACGTATGCAGCGGCCATTGATTTTCCGATGAACAGCCCGCTGCAGGCCACTTCATTAGGGAGGTGATCTCACACCACCACTAGATTAGCTGCGCTGTCGGCTCATTGGAGGCAAAGAAAAGGTGCTTGCTCTTGAGAAATGTGCAAAGGTGTTTTGATTGTTTCCAATAACAGGAGTGCATGCTTTAAGGCAGCGTGGAGAACACAATTAATTTGGATGAGGAAAAACTTTTTGGAGGTTTAAACAAAAAAGAAACTCTTGAGAAATCGATCCATCTCATCTGAAGTGTCTCCTTCCCTTCCTAAAATTCTATCGTCTTTTGTTTCTGCCACAACGGTGGTCATCTTGGAGGAAAACAAAAACCTCACTCTGGTGCCTCCTCTCTCCTCCCTCTCCTCAAACACATGGCTCCGGGCTGGACCGAGGCTGCGCCCGCCCAGCCGTTGCCGTGGCAACGCTATCTGGGCCTACCAAGACCTGAAGCCGAAGGACATCCTGGACAACAATACAACAGCAGCGCAGCCGGGGTACCTGAGGGACTTAGACCTGAGAGGAGAGATCTGGGTGGGTGGGGGGGGTTGCAGATTGAGAGAGCAAATCCTCCCTCTTTCTCTGCCTCCCTCTTTCTCTGCCTCCCTCTTTCTCTGCCTCTCTCGCACACGAGCAGCCGGGATGAGTCTTTTGCTTGAGAGTCTGAGAGCCGCTGGAACAACACCTGGCTTTAAACGAGCTTTTTCTTTTGTAGTCCTTGTTGAAATTAGTAAAAAAGAAAGAAAGAAAGAAAAGAAGAGATGTTTTTGTTAACTATCTTGAGTGGATTTTCTGGTGAGTAAAATAAATGAATCTGGATTGCCGGACAAGCCGCATGGACGTTAGAGCTGAGATGGTCCGAATAGTTCGATGCCCCCCACCCCCACCCTGCGGTGCTGCTGACTGCAGGGACCGGGCCACACATCCTGCTGCTGCTGCCAGCCGGGGAGAGCAATGGAGATGTTTAGAGTCGATTTGCCTCGCTTGCATTCCTCCATGTACTGCTGCTAAAATAATAAGAGGAAGGGTTACCTCAGGTCGGCCCCGACTGGAGCGGGGCGGGTGCTGGGGTGGGGGGTACGGAACATGCATTGTTGTCATTGGCTCCGTGTGAGCATCCCCTCTTAAAGCCACAGCGCGGAGCCGAGGAGCCGGGCACCGATGGCCGCTCTGCAGAGGCACAGTGCTGTGATACAAGTGTGTGTGTGTGTGTGTGTGTGTGTGTGTGTGTGTGTGTGTGTGTGTGTGTGTGTGTGTGTGTGTGTGTGTGTGTGTGTGTGTGTGTGTGTGTGTGTGTTCATATTCCATGTATCATCGTTATTACGTCCTATTTCCGAGTATCAGTAATCAGTTGAATTTGCCGGTGGCTGGAGGGGACACGTTGTGTGGCTGTGCTGAATAAGAGTGTATCAAAGCAAGTATTTGTATTCCATTGAAGCCGTAAGTTGTGGCGTAAGTCTGGCGTTGTGAGGCGCCGTGGCCCCGCAGCAGCCCACCAGGCAATTGAAAGTCTCCCTCGCGGAGAAGAGGGAGTCATGCTGCGTGCTGACTGAGTTGACACAGTTTGTGTGCATCTTTTTTTTTAAACATACATTTGTGCCTGATTAAAGTGTGTTTATCTCCCGGTGCGTTGCAGGCACAAGGCCGTGCACGTCCATGTGTGTGTGAACAACACGACCTGCTTAGTCATGCTCAAACACCCGTCTTACACCTCCTCTGTTTCCTTTTCTTGCAGGCAGCCTAAGAAACAGGATGTTAATGCTTGACGGAATGCCTGCAGTCCGAGTCAAAGCTGAGCCCCTGGAATCGGAACAAGGGGTAAGAGAGCAGTTGTTTTCCAGACAATTCTCCCTTTTTCCTTTTTTTCTCCCCCCCCCCCCCCTGCTTTCCTTTCCTCCTTTCCTCCTCCTGGCAATGGGCTTGGTAATTACTCCCAGGCCTGAGCAAGTGAGCGAGAGAGCGAGTGTTGTGTGTGTGGGGGGACTAAGAGGAGTGGTCGAAGAGCATGGTAGTAAGCAGGAAGGGGAGAGGAACTGAGGAGAGGAGGAGAGGAGGCGAGGAGGAGAGCCACAGCTGGAGCAGGAATGCATCTGGCTGGGGGGATGATTACACAGATGTAGCTGCATGCTCCAGGGAGGAGGGTCACACGGGAAAGACTGAATCTTATCTATCTCGGTCCGTCCCTGCCCCTTTACGTCCCTCAACTTCCCTTCATCCTCCGCATACCCTTCTTCTCCTTCTTCTTCTTCTTCTTCTTCTTTACAAACACATGCGTGGAATCTCCCCCTCTCTTTTGCACACTAGTGCTCACAGACGAAAACAACAGTGCTCCTTCCTCTGCAAACACCGAGCACGGCTCCATCTCTTCCTCCGCCGCTTCTCACGCGTGCTCTCTCTCTCTCTCTCTCCGTCACCTCTGTGTTGGGTCTAACGCTTAATACGAATTCATCACACAGAAGAAGTACATTACCCCCACTAGAGTTCTGAGCGTTCTTCCAACTCAAAACACACAACTCCAATCATTGTTGAGTTTCATGTCCAGATAGACTGCGCTTGTATTGACCATGTTAGGAGTAATGGAGGTAAGGTTTCTCTTCTTTTTTTCCACGGCCCACATACAGTATTAGTGCTCTCTGGCCCGACATACCTAGAAATAAAGTGGTCTTGTTATGGAGAAGCTGTTGCTAGGCTACAAGGGCTTTTTGTGTGGCTGCCACAGCTGCGGGTGCAGCGGGTGCAGGCCACTTAATATCTGTAATCACGATGAATTAGTGTTGGGTTATTATTGATTTCCATTCATAACATATCAATAATATCCAACGCATCACGGAGGGCACTAAATAGTGGCCGTCGAGACGGGAAACAAAACCGAGAGCATTAAGCACGTGATGGATGGGAGAAAGAGCCGCTGCTGATAACCCGGCGGGTTGCCTCGGCTGTTCGTCTGCGTGCCGCTGATTATTGATAAGAATCACATCTGTCTCTCCGCATCTAAGGGCTTGACAGAGAGGCGGCAGGTGGCCGCCTTTCTGGGTGTCCTCGCACTCAGCTGCGAGCTCAAGGGTCTGAGAGCCGTGCTCCCGCTACCTGCATGGGGGTTTCAAGTCATTCTCCATGCGTTGCAGTGATGTCAGTCACAGACAGGATGTGAGCGCCGCAGCCCACGCGGCTTCTCTCTTTTTTTTCTTTTCTTTCTTTTCTTTTTTTTTTTTTTTTAAAGTGCACAGAGATCCAAATCTTCACCCCTGAAAGACTGTGCTTCCCTTTTCTAGACGGCAGAGGCAGACAGACGGTTTAGCGTTGCTGCAGAAATGTGGTCTTCATTTGTGTGGCGGGGGGCCAAGGGCTTGCTGGAAATGGTCTGCCTTGTTAGACGATTCTCCCGCAAGGGGCTGGAAAATCTGCCCTGCTAACCAGTATCCCCTAATAAAGACAATGGCATGAGGACAGAGGCAGGCAGGCGGGTCGAGCATATCGTTGTGTGTGTGTGTGTGTGTGTGTGTGTGTGTGTGTGTGTGTGTGTGTGTGTGTGTGTGTGTGTGTGTGTGTGTGTGTGTGTGTGTGTGTGTGTGTGTGTGTGTGTGTGTGTGTGTGTGTGTGTGTGTGTGCGTGAGTGTAGGTTTCGGCGCATACATGTGTTTGTAACTGTCAAAATGAGAGCAGTGGGCGGCTTAAGTTTTTTTTCCATTTGTGCTGGTTGAGATGCGTCTGAGAACCTAACCTGTTTTCACTTTTGTGTAACTCTACACGCTCTGTTGTTTTGACCTTTTCCGCACGAGCGTTCTCCTTCTTGCACAGGAGCCACAAAAAGGATCGGCCAATTTTTTTTTTTTAACAGGTTGTCAGTAACTGACTGTATTCCCAACTGTCTTTAATCACTCCTCCACCGAACAACAGAAGCAATACAATGAAAGTGAGTCAGATAGCACATTCCTTTAAAAATAAAAAATAAAATAAAAGTTGGAATCCATTCGTCTCCTGCTCTCTCCTGTGCTTTCACCACGGTAGCACACAGTCGGGTTGCCACTTTGAATAAATAACACAATTGAACCAACATGTTACTTGATCAAATTCAGTTGAACACACATTGTTTGAAATAAACTGAAATGGGGAGATAAATGTTTCTATCTGCCTCAACTGCTACACTTGATTGACTAGCGTTACTGTAAGCTAGTTGCATTAGCATTAGCTAAAAGAACAGCCGTATCCTAGTTTACTGATATGGCAGCAGGGCAGCAAGAGGACAGTAAGAGGATTTTTTTTATTTATTTGAGCCGATAATTTCACCTTGAATCTAAAAAAAAAATGGAATGGCTGACATTTTGAGTAAAATGTGACAGCTCTATTGGGTACGACCAGTGGCTAAAGTTAGCTAATGTTAGCATACTGGATATAGTTGCTTAACTGTTAGTTAGCTTAGTAATAATAATAATAATAATAATAATAATAATAATAATTTCAACTTATATAGCGCTTTTCAAGATACACAAAGACGCTTTACTTTATGGACAAGAGACAATGACAAACAGAACAGAACAAAAATGAAAAGGCAAACAAAACAAACAAACAAACAGGATTTTTTTTTTGTGACAAAGAAAGAAAGGAAAGAAAAACTGGAGAAGCTGAGGGTCGTAGTGGAGGATAGGTGGAGGGTTTTAGCAGGTGAAAGCGAGTTGGAAGAGGTGGGTTTTGAGGGCTTGCTTGAATGAAGCTAGTGAGGGAGCCTGACGGATGTGGATGGGGAGAGCGTTCCAGAGGGGGAGGTGCAGCAGCTGAGAAGGCCCTGTCCCCCCAGGTCCGGCGCTTGGTCCTGATGGTCTTCAGGGTGTTTGTACCGGCGGACCTGAGGCAACGGGTTGGGGCGTGGAGGGGGAGGAGGTCTGAAAGGTAGGGAGGGGCCAGGTTGTTTAGGGCTTTGTAGGTGATGAGTAATAGTTTGAAGTCTATCCTGTACTTGACCGGGAGCCAGTGGAGGTTGTGGAGGACCGGGGTGATGTGATCATAACGGCGGGTGGAGGTGAGCAGTCGGGCGTCAGAGTTTTGGACATATTGAAGTTTATCGAGGATTTTGTTGGGTGAGCCGTAGAGGATGCTGTTGCAGTAGTTGAGTCTGGATGTTATGAGGGCATGGATGAGGATTTCGGTGGTGGCAGAGGGCAGGGAGGGCCGGAGGCGTGCAATGTTCCTGAGGTGAAAGAAGGCAGTTTTGGTGATGTGGTTGGCGTGGGGGAGGAAAGAGAGGGTGGGGTCGAGGATGATGCCGAGGTAGAGTTGGGTGTCGTCAGTGTAACAGTGAAAATTGAGACCATGACGACGGATGATTTGTCCAAGGGGAAGGATGTAGATGATGAAGAGGAGGGGACCAAGCACGGAACCTTGGGGGACACCGTGGGTGACTGGGGAGGTGGAGGATTTACAGTTATTTATGGCAATAAATTGATGTCGGTCTGAGAGATATGAGGTGAACCAGGAGAGGGCAGTGCCAGTTATGCCAAGGGAGTGCTGGAGACATGAGAGGGGGATGGAGTGGTTGATGGTGTCAAAGGCGGCGCTGAGGTCAAGGAGGATGAGGATGGTGAGGAAGCCAGAGTCAGCAGAGAGAAGTATGTCGTTGGTGATTTTCAGCTTAGGAGTCCTCTTGTGCTATACCTGTAATCAAATCACAGATAAACAGTTTGGTGATTTAATCACAAGTAACACTGCATTACTTACCGTAAGGACACATTTGATGACTAACTCTCAGTCAGGTCTGCTAATTATAACATCCGGAAGACAAACTGGGGGATAATGTTAGGAAATTCGATACGCTATGATTTTGTTAGCAGCTAAGTTAAAAGCGTCAATACTATAGAAACAAAAGACACCTCCATTCAGAAAACCATAGATATTTATACGTAAACTATTCTAATTAATATGTTGTATTAATATAACCAAATGTAGACCATAAATGATAGCCTTCTCAGATAGTTGACATAATTCTAGGACGTCTAGACTTCATGTGAAGATACATTTAGGAACGTTTAAATGTGTCTTTTCAATGAAAACGATTTAACAGTTGAATAATAAATCTCTCCGTGGTGGACGAACTGTACAATGGGGACACTTTCTAAATAACCTCACATATCTTTAGAAGTTTCCGATCTTTCATGTCACACATTGATGGACATGGCCTACACTTACGTATATAAATGCAATAAATAAGTATTGGCCTCATTCAGAATTAAATTGCATTAACAGGTGTCCCTAGTTTTGACACAGCAGCTTTGAACACGGCTCAGCCAATCAGAACACATCTGTTGTGTTAATCACGAAATATTACTGAACAGCATTCAGATTCCACTTGTGGTTGGCACAAATACATTATCTTCAGCTTCCTCCCTTTCCTCTGCCTTCTTTCAGATGTAGGGTGAGCTGGCGATACTGCAGAACTTCCGCAGCCAGCTAGACACACTCTGAGAGCCCTTACTGAGAAAGACAAGACTTCTACACAGAGATCAGCCTCAATGGATCTAATGACTTCAAAGCCTCGAGGCAGTATTGCTCCAGGCGGTCCGTGACACTCACATCCTATACAGAACATGCAAACACTGAAATATCCCGTGCAAAAGCAGCTGGATGATAGCCTGAGGGTCTGTCAAGAAGGGCTGCATGGACTTGATGTGGGAGTTGATGCAAGAGAAGCACTGAGGACATCTGACACCACAAACATGCATATTATAAATCAAGTGATAATTCATTTGAAATGCTTCTCAAGGTAAAGCCGTGGAGCGGCAAATAAGATAAATAGTTAAATGGAAGATTTACATGCTGGGATAAAATATAATTCAAACTTGGATGGTCCAAACTTGGTCGAGAGAGACTACACTTAGAGCGCCTTGGAAGCCGAATGGTTACAGTACATAATAATAATAATAATACTTTTATTTTATATAGCGCTTTTCTGAATACTCAAAGACGCTTTACATAGGAATCATGCACCCACTGATGAGAGGAGCTAGCATGCAAGGTGCCACATCAGGACTATCTAACATTCATACACCGTAGGAGCAGCTATGGGAGCAATTTATTACATGCCACATAACCGCAGTGTCCTGGGCTTGATTCCGTCCATGGGACCTTTGTTGCGTGTCATACTGCTGTTCTCCTCTATTTCTACATCGTCCTCCCGCAAATAAGGGAAAGAATACCGAGAAGGAGAGAGAGACTAAACTAGACTAAACTAGACTAAACTAGACTAAACTAGACGTGAATGGCCCTTTCCAGACCCGTGTTAGGTTTGTCCGTTTTGGGCTACTGTAGAAACATGGCGACCGGCTCCGTGAGGAGGACCTGCTTTGTATGTAGATATAAACGGCCCTTTCTAAGGTCACGATACCACAGCATTCTTTATTTTCAGGTGAAATAAAATATTCCATTTCTGCCAATAGTTTCGCCATAATGCTACACACGGCTCCTTTAAATGCTGGTATACTTCTCATAAATGCTAAATAGAGGAGTATAAAGTAAAGTGTTTAAAACTCATGCTGACGAGGGTCAGCTGTGACTGAAATGTATTTCTGAGCTTGTGAATATTATATACATACAACAACAATGAGCACAACTAATTATTTCCCATGCAAACAATGAGTCACATGATTCTCCACCCATCAGAGTGATAACTTAACAATCACCCCAGGAATATATTAGCATTATGAGTGGGCCAAACAACTCCACAGCCGACATTTGCAACTCGAATGTGGAGCATCGCGTTAGGAATAATAAAGGAGAGCCTGCATCAGCTGATTGGCATCATCTACTTCATTCCTGCTCCACCATCAGTGGCTCGTTCATTAGCAGCCTCCTCCTCCACCTCAGCCTGTTGTGTGGAAGCTTTTAGTAAACTCATTTACAAATACTATATTGTTGACTTTGCCATCTAATCATTTCATATGCCTTAATAAAGGGAAGTTAGGTCTCCCAGAAGAAATCTCATTAAAAAAAAATTCTGCCAACAATAACTATCAGCTATAAATAGTAACGTTTTTTTAAGGAATTTTACTACTAGAAGTTTTTGCAAAGGAAGCATGATGATTTCAACTCATCCAATTTTTCAGGCTGGTGTCATCCAGTGTTCTTAGCAATTCCTTAAAAAAAAAATGTAGATAACCCACATAAATAGTTTAGTTTGTTATCCACGTAATCGTGAATACGGAAGTATAAAGATTGATAACAAAACCTGCGCAGGGCGACAGGGAGTGGAGGTGGATGGGTCCAACACTGATCCACCAGGAGACCGCTGCTCCTTCCCTGAGGGAAGTCAGCGTTGATGGATTTGTCACGTAACTTGTGTACTTCAGTAACGGCACTTCCGTAGTAATTAACCCAAACTAAAAGTATTTCCCGATCTTTTCCTGAACCTTACTAAGTATTTCACGATCGTTACCTAAACCTAACCAAGTATTATTATTGTTGCCTAAACCCAGCTAAGTTGTTTCCAGTGAAGATGGAAGTTTATTTTGAAAAGACTGCATGCCTTAACGAGCTGAAATTAATTGACACACGTTGCTGTCTTTTGTAGGTAAACATGATGTACACTCGTATGTAAAAATAGCCTTAAATTATAATATAATATTTGTAATAAATGTATTCAAATTAGAATAATTGTATACATTGTATACAATTGTGTAAAAACTAAGTAAATTGCTTGGTGGGTGGTATTATGAAGCAAGACATGATGTGCTGTGAACCCTG
Source organism: Myoxocephalus aenaeus (assembly GCA_038501785.1). Classification (NCBI taxonomy): domain Eukaryota; kingdom Metazoa; phylum Chordata; class Actinopteri; order Perciformes; family Cottidae; genus Myoxocephalus; species Myoxocephalus aenaeus. The sequence continues at coordinate 9,804,877 of JBAMJR010000154.1, read as the reverse complement.
ATCTTGACACCACTGAGCTGAACCCTACGGGGTCCAGGGGTCATCGGAGGCCATCTTTCATGGGGTAGGGTTTGTTTTCCAACTGAGGAGAAGAACTTCCTGATTCATGAGGTCATAACACCGACTGTAGGCCGAAAACGAGTATACAAGTCTGGAGTAAAAATAGCAGGCTACTACATAAAAGAACACGGACACACACACACACACACACACACACACACACCACTGAGAATAATTCGTAATTCACCACACATCCACTCTCAGCCAGCATTACATAAGGGGAAAGAAATGTCAGTCTCCAAAACAAAAGTGAGGATGAGACTCCACAGTACAGAGCGTTTTTCAGATCTGCGGCAGCTGCGACTGGAGCACAAGTTCTTAACTTTCCCCCCTCTGCTTCAATGAGTAGTATGATTAGTAAAAAGAACATCTAGGATGTACTCGCTCCCCGATGGCCCTAGATGTGACTCAGCCCTCTGAAAGGCCCCAGTGTGAGGATCGACACCACACACTGGAGCGCAGTGAGTGTAGATCTGCTACATTAAGATTTAACAAAAGACGCGAGGAGCCCCGGAGAAACAAATAACTAGCAGCGCAGCGCGTGTCGCTCTCTGTGCCGCGTGCATCCCCCCCGTCACCCCCAAGTAAACCGGTTCCCTGAAAGTTGTGCGGACAGACGGAGCTCTTGTGTTACAGTGTGCTCCGGTGATAAGTGAAAGATGTGTCGAGGGATGCGCTGAGCCACCAGCAGAGAAGGAGAGAGAGAGAGAGACGGTCAGGAAATTGAGCCCATCTGAATGTTTTTCCACCGTCACAAAGGAGATTTAGGAGAGATACGGGGGGAGCCAAGAGAGCTGCTTTTCTGTGGGAGTGATGGAAAACAGGAGGAAGAGAGAGAGAGAGAGAGAGAGAGAGAGAGAGAGAGAGAGAGCGGCCCACGCCGAGAGGAAAGAAAGACAGAGAAGTAGAGGAGGCGAGTGTGAGAGACACTATCTGCTCCTGCGTTTCATCCGTGTATGACATCATGCTAACCAGGGAGGAGCTGAACGCTTGAATGAACAGCAGGAAATGAGTCGCTCCTTCCCCAATACCTAGTTGTGTTGTCTCTGAATATCATCCACACCTTCTGGCCGGCCGATCGTAGACGGAGGGATTGTAGCGGGACGAGTACGATGTGACGTGTCAAGCCATGAGTACGTTAATTAATGACGGATTGTTCCTCTGATTTCTTTCTTGCAGGTTGTGCGTGTGGCATTAAAAATGACAACTCTAACACTCCTGTTTCTTCTGCTCCCACAGTCACCGAAAGTGCGGCCTTACTCTGCGATGGACGGCGTGCCCTTCTTCCTCAGCAGAGTCAAAGCGGAGCCGCCAGAAGACCTGCTCGCCCACGACCTGCACTTCCACACGCAGACCGAGCCCGTCGACCTGTCCATCAACAAGCCCCGCCCCTCCTCTCTGTCCACCACCCCGACCACCGCCTCGTCATCCTCCCCGCTCCGATACGCCTTCTCGCCGTCGTCCTTGTCGTCGTCGTCCTCCTCCTCCTCCTCGTCCTCCTCCTCGTCCTCGCCGTCGGTCATCACCTCGGCCTCGTCGCTGCTCACGCCGGGGCCCCTGGTGGCCCCCGGAGGCGGGGTGAGAGGTCAGCCGTATTTGCACATCCTGCACTCGGCGCAGCCGCCCCCGTCCAGCCCCCTGAGCCTGCACGGGGTGGGGAAGCTGGCCAGCCACCACCACCGCATCCCGGTGGTGGTGCAGTCGCTGCCCCTCATGTACACCACCGCCGTGCGATCACCGTCCAGCCTCAACAACGCCATCATGCTACCTCTGCTGGATGAGGTGAAAAGCCAGGGCAAAGGTGAGGCAGACCGCGCTCTCGGACTAGACTCCATATTCATGCGGCCGACTGTGGTCTTTTGGGATTTCTATGAAACCTCTTTAATCATTCAGTTAAAACGCTGTAATGTCAGAGGTGCTCCAACAGCTGCAAGGAAATTATGCACTATGATTGAGACTGAGCTCTTTTTGCCTCATGATTATGTTAGTTTTACATAGTAAGTTGAGCTCTCGGAAGTTTGTCAACTCTTTGCAATACACCTCTGCTACATTCTTGCTAAGGGTGAATTTAAGTCCTCGCAAAATCATGAAACACCCCCGAAAATACATTGGCAGCCTCTTTTAGGGATGGAACAACACTTGGTCCAGGTCAAAAACTAGTGCTGACAAAGACACCATGCAGGCAACCGGGCTTGTAAAGAAGCGGTGATGTGATGGAGGCCGAAGAGTTTAACATTTTATATTTGTCGGCCCAGACGTCGTCAGTCGAAGAACTTGCCGCCACACCTCGGTGAAAGCTGCCTGTGTGCACTCTGTTAGAGGCGGCGACATCAGCCAGAGTAAAGATGAGGTTTACAGGTTGAAAAGACTCTCCCATCTTTATTTTTTTTTGCTCTTAAATAGCCTCTGGTGCAGGTAACCAGGGCAACACCGGTCGTTGCCCGTTCTGTTTCTTTCTCTCTCGAAACGCCAAACATCCGACATAGCATTGAGCGTTACTGTCGACCCACGTTGTTGGTTTTCTCTCTGGGTGTGGTTTTACTGCCAACCGCTGGGAGCGAGCCCACAGTAGGTGTTTCTGTCCAACTCTGAGCCGCACACACAGGCCAACTGTTGGTTGGATAACTCCCTGCAGGATGGACGGACACACTCACTGTGTACTGTACGAACAAGCAGCGAACACGTGTCATTAGAGCCTGAAGTCAGAGAGACGCTGGGTGGGGTGGTCCCCTTAGAGAGTGTCGGGAGAGGGAGGAAGAACGGACAGGAAAAACAAGGCTTGCATAAGAGGGTGTGGATGGATATTGAAGATGGGTGGCACCTACGCAAACACACACACACACACACACACACACACACACACACACACACACACACACACACACACACACACACAGTCCAACATCAGCGCTGCCCGCCCCTGAGCACTCAGAGCACGGAGGAAACGGTGAACGGAGTGTTTGAATGTTGGGTGTGGTGGATTCAGTCATTTTAACCAGTAGACAAACAGAACATTTAGCTATTTATTGCCCTTAATGCGACTTAATGAGACCGTTTGCAGAGGAATTCACACAGGCAAAGTCAAATGAAAAATAATGAAGTGCTTCGAGATATCATAGTTTAGTTTGGACATAGTTGTTTCTTTTTTTAGGGGTGGGGGTGACGGGGTCTCATCTTATCTGGATTTTTTTCTTTTTCAGATGTCACTATTGTTCTGGTGGTTTAAAAAATAAATAAAAGGAGGCTATCTAAAGCACACTCCCCCTCCATGTGACGTTTAATGTGCGGGTCAAGAGCCGTCGCGTTGGCCTTGATCCAAACAGAACAATCATGTGCACCGAAGCAAGTCTCAATCATGAGGCTTTCAACACGGATACAAAAACACTCACTCACACACTCACACACTCCCACTCGCCCACATGCACACACAGGTTTGGCCATCCTCTTTAAGAGAGGGCGGGTACCCTTCCTTTTCACTGCTGTCTCACTGTCTCCGGCAGGAGGTTGCCATGGAAACAGGGCTTGACTGGATACAACAGGAGCGAGAGAGAAAGAAATGCGGTGCTCTGCCCACCTCTCCACCACTCCTCCTTTGTGTCCCTCGCTCAAAAATACACCCGCACCCACCTCTTTTTTTCTTCTTCCCATCGCACGATGCATTTCTGACTAATTACAGGTTTTCCATAGGGCAGGCGAGCCGGGGGTGACCACTCTGCACGTCTTAGTCGACAACAGCTAGAGCCCCCCACTCGCACCCCCCCCCCCCCGGTAATAAGACCGTGTCTGCACCCAACTCTAGACCCTCATTATGGGCCATTATGGCCCCGGTCTCGGCTGAGAGGGCAGAGGAGGTGAAGTCCTGATAGCTTTTATAAAAGCACCCGGCTTACAGTGAGTGGGGATGTCGCAGGAAAAATGGATCCCTGCATATTCGCCGTTTGTGTGGAGAAGAGCAAGAATAGTTCTTAGTAATATCTTCGCAGTTCCCAAATTGAATCCAGTGGATTTCCAGCAACTTTTCCTTGACAAGTAGTCTCCGACAGGTTTTAATTTTCTTGAGTTCTCCTGGACTCCTGTGTCCATGGAGACGGAGAGGACAGCATGGCCGCGGGCTCTGGCAATATATCCAATGAGTTGTCCGGGGGAGAAGTTGTCACAACTTGCGGAATAGATGTTACTTTGTCGAGCGGCTCAAGAGACAGAGACCCGCAGCGCTCGCTGGCTCAGAGGCTCACGGTTAAGAGCTCGCCAGTCAAATGTTTAAAAAATATATAATTTTTTTTCCTTTCTTTGTGGCATTTTTTACCTTGTGTTACTTTTTTTATTGGGGTTGCTTTAACCATGTTTTAACTGTTTTTATTTTTGTTCTACTATATATTGGCTCTGTGGCACAGAAAAGTGCGTTTTAAAAATGAAATTTATTATTATTTTATTATTACTGTGCAAAAGATAAGAATCGGTAATCAGCAGGATGTTCTGTGAAGAGGGAGTCCCACTTTTTGTGTTTCGTGTCTCCGGGGCCTTTTATGTGAAAGTCTGTCATTACCACGAATACCATTCTCTGTCAGTCGCACATGTGATGGGGAACAGAGAGCGGAGTGGCACTCATGCACGCTTTTAACTTGGACATATTCAGTATTCACACACACACACACACACACACACACACACACACACACACACACACACACACACACACACACACACACTCAGTAACACATGTTCAAGTGTACCCACTGACTCCGTGTCCCCGTCCTCACAGCACACACGGACCACAGCGGCCTGTCGCCGAGGCAGATCAAGAGCGACAGCGACGACGACGACCTGCCAAACGTGACCTTGGACAGTGTTAACGAGACCGGCTCCACGGCGCTGTCTATAGCCCGCGCCGTACAAGAGTGAGTATCAGGATCTGTACGTGTGTGTGTGTGTGTGTGTGTGTGTTGAGTCACTGCACTGACGTTTCCTCCTCTGCTGACCCTCACTGCTCTAAATCCTCATATCTCTGTCGTTATTTCTGCTTCCGTGTTGTCACGGGTTTGGGAAGTCTTGATCCAAACACTCCGTTCTGTTGGCATCTGCTTGCTGATATGAGAGTTTCAATATGGTCTACAGTACTTACCTTCCTGCACTATTACTCACCCGGGTAGTAAATAGTTACATTAGCTATATAGCTATTTATTTAAACAAATGCTTTATGGCGTCTTGTGGCTACTAAAAGAAAGGTGTAGTAGTTTTAAAGATATTTTTGAGAAACATATTCTGGGAATAAATGTGGAAATGAAGTCCCCCGTGTTGTGTCTAGTTTCAGTCTGGGCTGCCAATAGTCCCCTTGACCATAAACTATTATTTATCGAGCTTTTGAGATTATACAAAGAAAATGTCTAATTAATTTATATATATATATATATATATATATATATATATATATATATATATATATATATATATATATATATATACTGTATATATATTTAAAATAAAACATCTGAAAGTTTTAGGAAGTTTGCATAAAATGTGAGCATTGAACTGAGTACAATGGGCATTCAGTTGAAGGTGCCGTGTGGAGGATTTAGCGGCCTCTAGAGGTGAGGTTGTAGATTGCATTCAACTGAACATCCCTCTGCTCACCCCTCGTTCAAAGCATGGAGAGAACTATGGTGCCTTCAGGTAACACAAAACAAAACGGCTCTCTCTAGAGCCAGCGTTTGGTTTGTCCCTTCTGGGCCACTGTAGAATATAGAACGAACAAAAAACACAATGATTCTTAGTTTCAGGTGATTATACAACAATGAAAACATAGTTATTCATTTTTTATTCCATTTCTGCGAATAACCCACACCCCCTCCAAATCCCACATACTGGCCCTTTTAAATAATCCGAGTTCAGAGTACAGAATTTAAAATGGTTTCCTTAACATTTCCCACTATTCATTTACATACAAACCCAGTATAAAGCCGAACATTGTGTTGTGTGTGTATCTGTGTGTGTATCTGTGTGTGTATCTGTGCTTCTATGAGCCTGAATGCATATGGCCGGGACACACTTAATACCCAGACATCGCAACCCCTGCGGCAGCCGGTCCGTCTGTGTTGAACGTGAAAGACGTCCCTCTCCGGTGAATGGCAGCTCGCACTATCCTGATCAGGAACTGGGAAAACCGAGGCCCCGCCCCCTCCCCCGCGCCATAAAACCCAGAACAGTCTCGGCGGCAGCCTGGCCAGACTCAAGTTAATGCCCATGGGACTGTTATTTAGACTAACTGCGAGGAAAGTATTCCAGGACTCCCGGAGGATCCCGCTAATGATGCGGCAACATTAACAGGGCCGAGGCCCCGACCCGGTCCGGCTCTCGGGGCCCCGCATTGTGTACAAGACGCCGCATTGTTTGTTTGTTTGTGTGTCGCTGGCTGTGTGAACAGCTACAATAATGAAACCAAATGAGCTGTTGTGGGTTTTCACTGTGCAACACATTGCGGTGAAGACTCTCGTCTCAGGGCTGCTCTTGTTTAGTGGTAGCACAAGTAAAGGTTGCCATGTTCCAGGGAAGACACACACACACACACACACAGAGACAGACCCAGAGAGACTCAGAGGAGGACTCGGGTTTCAGTGCGGCTTATTGAAAGGGACAGGCGTGCCCCTGAGTGCCACACGTGGGCACCGGGTGGTCAGAGGAGAACAGAGGTTGGCAGGGCCCGACCTTTCACTGCCCAAGCTTTCACTATGGCGAGAAATCACCAGCCGGGGGCCCTGCCAGGGCCGGCCCCGCACGCTCTCACCTCTCCGTGAGCAAAGTGCAGACTGCACTGTGTGGAAACTCGCACTCGCGCGTGAACGCCAAAACCCCCAAAAGTATGCGCGCGCGCGTCGCTCAGCATTAATCCTCCCGCCGCGTGTTCGCACTGTACGCACGTGTTTCTGGGACAGAACAGCTGGTTCCAGACGGGAGGGTCGGAGCCATTGTCAACAGGAACACAGACTTTGCATGTTTGTCCGGGAAAAACAAAGGCAGTCTGTAGTCTTCTTGAGTTACTTGGCCGCGTAGAGGAAGAATGTGCGTTCGGTATTGGCACCGCCACACAGCGCGGACATCTGCAGCGCAACAGAAGCCGGCGTATCGGCCCTTTTTTATTTTATTTTCTCTCGCTTTTTCTTCTGCTCTCCAACGGTGTGGCGAGATTTGCTTTGCGTAATTTAGTGTCCACATTTGCACAAGCAGTCACCCAGAGAGCATCGGAGGAGAGAAGCGTGGGGGGGGGGGGGGGGGGGGGGCAGGAGGATGGGAGTGCCTGCAGCCTCCAATCCAGGTATCCATGTATAAATAAATGAGTGAAAGGGGAGAGTGAGATATGGAGTGTGTGTGTGTGTGTGTGTGTGTGTCATGTGCTTCTTGGGCAGCCTCCTCCATATTCATGCGTTTCCCTGGGGACGGGCAGATAGGCTATTGTGGGAGAGCGAGAGTGAAAGAGAGGAAGACAGTTAGAGAGGAGAGGGAGAGAAGGGGTGTGTGTGTGTGTGTGTGTGTGTGTGTGTGTGTGTGTGTGTGTGTGTGTGTGTGTGTGTGTTGTGGTTTAAGGGGTTGTCTTTGCTGAAGTCTGGCTGGTCCCCGAGGACCTGGGGGCCACGGAGCAGAGCAGGTGGAGGGAGGAGAGGGGGAGGGGTGGAGGTATAGGTTTTATCCTCGGACAGGTACAGGAATGCCCAGTGGGCAGTCTTCCAGTGAACACACACACACACACACACACACACACACACACACACACACACACACACACACACACACACACACACACACACACACACACACACACTCTTTCTTGTTAAATCCACTATTACTGTGAGTCTGTTTGAGAACTGTTGTCATGACCTTGTTTCCTGTGAGAAGTTTGGGAAAAAGAAGAGAAAAAGCGTGTATTATGTTTGTGTTGGTGGAAAACCCCTGTTGCAGGTGACAAACATACTCTCTCTCTCTCCGTCGCACTGGTGGAGGACAGAGGAAGACGAGGGGAGACAAAGGAAGTAGAAACACAAGTCGGCTGTGTTTCAGATGGTTCTCAGCTGTACTTCCTGTTTCGCTCTGCTGCTTCAGGGGACACAAGCGGACGCATTCACGTGGCCGTGATGCCGCGGTGACTCAGAGTTCAAGGCCCCGCTCCCGGGCTCACATGAGAAAATGCAACCAGTCAATTTATTTTCACAAAACCACCGCAACGCCTTTAACCAGAGATGTGCTGCAGAAGACATAAAGATGTATTGTTTCTAACAATAAATGCACCCCGCCCGCTACTTTTGCGCTTCTGGTTTTCTACGTTTCTACTCGTTGGAGTTATTCAGCCGGGCCCAACATTAAAGTGATTCTGACTATTGAGGGGGAAAAGCTTCAGAATTTTACAGGAACGCTAAGAGATTAAAAGACAACCTCTGAGCATAACTTCTCCATGTTGTAATGATGCACACGGACACTTTTAACTGGAAATGTGAACCAAAACCCTCGGCGTTGGTTTGACACGAACCAGTTGAACCAGTGTGAGCACATTGATTTTGACTATATTCTTACACATACAGTAAGCCTGCTGGTAAAAATAAAACTCCACAGCACAGCAGCATCTTTCAGAAGCTAAGCAGAATAGCATAGTGGTGCAACTATGGAAAGTATGAAAATCCTTCAACTGCAGTTCAAACATTCTGAACAACGAGGGTCTTTTACAAGAGCAACACGTAAAATATTGAATCGATGCTTGCATTCAAGGCTGCAACAAAACATTATTTCTATTGTCGATGAAATAGGGATTTTTCTTTTGGAGTAATTGTTTAGTAAAAAGGTTTCACAGAGTCACTAAACGATGTCTTCAAATTTCTAATTGTATCGGAACAACCACTGAACACCAGGCGGTAACCTCCTGATCTGAAAAGGGAAGACAATGCTGTCCCTTAAAGCTGCATTCTCTCTACTGACCACCAGGGGTGACTCCTCTGATTGTATAGAAGACTATATAAATGACTCTACTTCTCTTGATGTATTCCCTCAGTAAACATTGTAAACATGAGTTTATGTCTCAATCTCTAGTTTCAAGTCTTCTTCAATGCAGCATGATGTTCATTTAGTAAATGATGGTCATTTAGAGTCAAACAATCCATAAAGCAGAATATGATTTAGGGGCGGGGCTAGCTTGTGATTGACAGGTCGCTACCCTGGTGTTTGGTTTGTGAGTTTTGCGTCACTTGCACTCAGCTCCACCCTCTCGTGTCACTTCTGGTTGCAAAAAAACAAGATGGCAACAACCAAGGTTCAGAGTGGCAGTCCACAAACCAATGGACGTCCACTTACTATCTACAGTTTACCCTGATATACTGTAATACTTGTTCAGAATATGTTGTATCTTCTCTCACTGGATTCTGGTACTTCTCTGCCGTGACTGGATTGATTTCCTCACAAGAATCGCTAAAATGTCATCTGCAGTTTGATTACCTTTTGTTTTGTTGGCGAGCGCCTGCACCGTCTGTGTTTCCCTGAGTAATGAAGATCACTAATCGGTAGCATGTGTCGCAGTGGGGACTTTCTACAAGTACCCAAAATGGATTAGACCAGAAATCTGTCACCCAGCTCTGGGAATGGAGCGGCGATGAAGACGGAATAATCACCAGCAGCGGAGGAACAGTTGTCGCGCGTCAAATTAATTGGCGACGAGTCGTTGCTTTGGTCTTTGTTTTGGACTTCCCAAATGATATCATAATCCAGGAGTCTCTTCATGGATGAAGTCAGAATGTAAACATCTGCCTCATCTGCTAGATGTCTGAGCGCAGAGTGTTTCCACTGTAGATCCTGTCCCTCCACACACACACACACACACACACAGTGTACCTCATATTCCAGCCCGTTGTCATTCCCACGTCTGATACCGACGCACAAAGCATCCGCGTCATTAGTGTAGTATAAAGACCGAAACACAAACACAGGACTTTCAATCAATGTCCCAAAGTTTCGTTCGTGATGTTTTGAGACGGGTTTGTTGGCTGTACTTGTGTTACTTTGTTTAATCGTGAGGATTGTCCCTGAACCGAGTGGATCTGATCTGGAGATGCACTGATACCGACATCGGGTCAACACTTGCCCAAATAACTGGAATCGGGGCCCGCTGACAATCCGTCCATTTGAATAACAATTCCGTGTATCTCTCTCGGATCAGGACATGGCCCGATCATTTCTATTTTTAAAAATAACTTGCGGTTTCCCTTCTTTCATGAATACACTTCTCTGTCCAAATGTTGCATTTTGGACATCAGAGAGAGAGAGAGAGAGAGAGAGAGAGAGAGAGAGAGATTCATATCTGACCCGTGTGCTCATTTCCTGTACAGCTTCAGATTGGCAGTACGCCAAGAGCAACAGGTGATCTGTGTGTGTTTCTTCTGTTATTCTGTGTATTTGTGGAGGCCCGCGTGCACATTCTGAGTCGGCATTATGACGGATTGTGCTTCTGTGGGACAGGAAGTGGGTTGTGTGTGCGTTGGAGACGGTTCACTGGAGGGCCTGTCTGTCGGACCCCCCCTCTTTCAAATCCCTCTAGCACGACCGACCCCCTGCAGCTTCCTACCTCCAGCCCAGACTGTGGTAGAAAGGCGACTGCGCTCCATCACCGCTGACCTCGATCCCACAGACATCACTCCTCCCTTCTAGAGGGCCGTTCTCCTGAAGGCTCTCTGCGCTGCTTCTTCCTCTATCTCGTGTGTGTGTACAAGCGTTTATCGCTGTGAGAAAGGAACAACACCAACCACCACAACCTTCTTTTTGCTTTCTTCCACATGTGTGTGTGTGTGTGTGTGTGTGCGTGTTCAACGTTATATTCAGAGAAATGAGGCGTGAGCACATTTAAGATTTGCCTCCGATATGACACAGCGCTACGCTGCCAATATATACTCAAAGTGCTCGTCTAGCGTGCAAATCGTACACACGTGCACGCGCTCACACCTTGCTGCTGCAGGGGTTTCACAGTTGGAAGTGACACGTTTGCACAACCCACGGAGATATTGACTGGTTAATGGAGAGGAAATGTATCGATGACAGGAATAACTCAGGAGTCATTAACCTCGTTGAGATAAAAAAAAGAAAGAAAAGAACCCCTTCACCCCTTCAGTCCATGATTGATGAAAGTGGAGGAGAATACCAGGCTTCTTACCTCATCTCCTCCCTCTGGGTTCAGTACGGCGGTGCTGCACTGCCACCTGCTGGTGAGCGGCTGCTCCACAGCCTCGTGGTGTATTGTGGGTACAGGGAACTTGTTTTATACTAACACAAACTCTTACAAGAACACCGACAAGAATTGTCTTCCAACAAAAAAAAAAAAAAACATTTTTGTTCTTTTAATTAATTAATTTGTACAATAAATACAGGATCCTTGTAGTTTGCACATTGTATTCTTTGCATAGCATTGTGATGCCTCGCAGTATGTGTCACAAAGCAATATGTTTCCGCTTTGTTGTGCTAGAAAACTGTCAACGTTTTTTTTTTAACGCCAACTAAAGACAACACTTTAACAGCTACTTCCTGTTTTCTGGGCTGCTCCATCTCACCCACACCCACCTACTGTTGTTCCTGCAGCTGTGTGTGTGCGCCTCCTGTGTGAGAGCAGTGTCCACCATCAGTCACAACATGCTTTCAGTATGCCTTCATCTTCCCTCGTACTCAAAATCTGCTCTCGCTCCTTGTTCCCCCGTTGCAGCTCCATGTCCCCGTTCAGCATCGACAGCATACGGCGCCCCCGGAGGTCAGAGTCACCCGATTCCAAAAAGAGGAGAATTCACAGATGTGACTTTGAGGGCTGCAATAAGGTGTACACCAAGAGCTCCCATTTAAAAGCACACCGGAGGACGCATACAGGTCAGTAGGTCTCAGTGTGAGCGCTTTAACGCCGTGATTACGTCTCAATGTCCATCGCATTGTGTTCTCATGTGTGTGAGCCGGAGACCTTCTGAGAGTCTAAGAACCTTTGAAGAACCGATGAAGGCACATTTGAACTACGGAACAAGTCAAGGCTGAATAAGACAATGCAGAGTTCATTTCTAAGTAAATCATTCCAACTCAAGTTAAATTTAGCGTACAGTGAGGTGTAAACTATTGTTTCTGTCTGCATCATTCATTAAGTATTCTTTATTCATTATATAGTAAAAGACAAAGGGGCAATCGTGAAAACCCCAAAAACGAGCCAGAACCGAAACAAGTCCAAGGTATCCATGAAGCTCCGTAAGGCTGGACTCCAAACTGAAACCCAAGAAGAGGCCTGACCTCCTCTTGGCACTGAGCTGACGAGTGTCTCACTCCAACATTTTGATGTTAGGAAGGCCGTAATGTGCTTCATTGCTTGAAAGGAATGCTTAAAAAAAAGAAAAACACCCATCACATGTGGGATCGTCATTGTTATTGGTCAGTCAGACACCTTTTGCCACATTATTTTTCTTAAAGGGCCAGTGTGTACATTTAGGAAACGTACTTATTCATGAACTCCATTTCTGCCAGAAATGGAGTTCATGAATAAGTACGTTTTCCGTAGTGTTTGATAACCGCTTCGTTTCACCGCCGTGTTTCTGCTGTAGCCCAGAACATACAAACCAAACACCGGCTCTGGAGAGGGACGTCTGCGCCTTGGCGTCGTCACGTCTTCTCATAGTCCCCCGTAGTCCCTACACCAGGGGCCACTAATAGGTGGTGCACGCCGTGTCTAAGGATCTAGGCCTATAACCGATAAATAATTGAGAATCATTTAATTTTGACGGAGCGCTTCTATATTATTTTATAGCCTTAACGGCACTTGTTCCGCGGTCCAGGAAACACAATGGCGTGCGTTGTAAATCACCTGGTTCTTCTACTCAGCCAATCACATGCGTGTATTCCGATAAGCGTCGCCCTCGACTCGAGTGCGATATTCACACACAGGAGAGAGATCCAACATCATAATCCATTTATTTTACTTGAAATGAGAGAAGAACATTCATTTATTATAAGAGTATATATTATTTATAATTCATCCAGTTCAATTTGAAATCTGACAATAAATATTCAGATCTTATTCAACTGAACTTTCTATATTTGAAATAACAGTCAGGAGATGACTTCATACAGACGTTATACAACTGTTGGCTACTTCAATAATGATGGTAGTAAATCACAGCTCCAGTTAGACATCAGTGTGATGGAGAGGACATTCTCGCTAACCCCGTTGAATTTGAATTGAATGCCCCTGATCTACACACATTGCTTCCTTTTCAATTTCTGTTGCATGCTTTGTGTAACCTCACCACTAGATGTCGCCAAAACCCAACGCCGGCCCTTTAAGTCTGTGTGTGTACGAACCAAAGCCCACTGAAACGCACTCATGACGCCGCATCAGTGTTGCTATCAAATAGTGCACCGTGGTGTCTTATGACAGCCGTCATGACCTGAGAGAATGGCCTATTCTGTCCCATGATGAGCTGGACATCACACTGGCACTTCTTTGGGGATCATGCTTTTGTTCTTTGGTTTCCACAAAACCAAAAAATGAGAAAAGAACGTCACAATCACACCAGACAGCACACATTTAGCATCGAGCGTCATCAGGTGAAAATTCAGATCTTTCACTAAATGTAGTCATCCAGTGTTTCAACCGGGATGCAATGCAATGTAGGTACAGCAATTCATTAGAAATACGAAATTTAGAAATGTTCTAGGTGGTTTTCAATAAATCACAGATCCAGTTTGCAAACCATGCTGCTGTGTTTTCCCATCCCAGATGTGAAAAGACTTTCAAACAATAAAAAAATATACTCGCATTGGACTCCATAAAACTCGTGTTGTCTGATCCATCAGGGTGAGCATGACGTCAAAGGTGCCGCTGATTGTTCTGAGGTGACGAGCGCAGACTATCAGCGCCTTAATTGCTATGCTAAGAAAAGCTCATTTACTTTTTAATTATTTTTTTTTAAAGCTAAACATTGCATTAAAGAAATCATCCGTAGCATGCATTAAAAAAATTGCGAGCAAAACTGTTTTGCATACTTCAATATTACTTTAAGGCGTTTTAGCTCCTAGCGTGCCTAACGAGCGTGGAAGTAAGGACCGACATGTTCACAATGATGTGAATAATTGCGATCACGCGAGACCTTCTGATTGTTTAAATGAGCTGAACGTGTGACCTGCCAGCTCCTGACTTGTTCCCCTTTCTCCCTCTGCAGGGGAAAAGCCATACAAATGCACCTGGGACGGCTGCACGTGGAAGTTCGCCCGCTCCGACGAGCTGACGAGGCATTACAGGAAGCACACGGGGGTGAAGCCCTTCAAGTGCGCAGACTGTGACCGCAGCTTCTCCAGATCCGACCACCTGGCCCTGCACCGGCGGAGACACATGCTGGTGTGACTCGGCACGCGGACAGAGAGGCCGAGAGAAGCGGGAGGGAGAGAGAGAGATCAATGGAACAGACACACTCGCACACACACACAGACACACACACACAGACACACACACACACACACACAGACACAGACACAGACATAGGCAGTCGGGGGAGCGGGATCTCCCTATGAATGTTTTTCAGCTGGCCTGGACGCACACACACACACACATACACATGCACATGCACACGCACTCTCATCCGTCACAAGGAAAGGAGATGGCGAGCACAAAACAGGGTCACTTCTGGATCCTTTTTGGATTGGAAGGAATGGACGGCAGGATCTGTTATTGTTATTCTTTGGAGTATAATAGGGAACTGTCTTTTACCGCACTGTTTGTAAATGTTTCACTTTGATTTTTAAAGAAGAACTCGCACTCTTTATTCGGACAAAAAACTCAATATATATGTATCTAAATATATAGATATATATATGTAATGCAAGGGCAACGGTCTCTTTTTTTTTTCTTCTTCTTTTTTTGTTGTTGGTATCTTTCTTTTCTTTATTGCTGCTTATTCCAGCACTCATAATGTGAAAGACCCGGATGTGTGGAAGTGAGGCCCGGACCGGATCACAGGGAAGAAGGACTCGAGGCCCAGTTGGAGTTACAGGCAGTATTGTTGCGCCGTGACCAGCAGAGGGCACCATTTCACCACAGATGGTTTCCCTTCGCCTGCTGTTACCCCCACCATAATGTATGGAAGCTCAAAGAGGACCTGGACTGTCATCCGTCTCATTGCCAGCAATCAGGACCATTACGGCCACAATCTGAATGGATCGACCTCATCAACCACTTTTACAGACATTCATTGCTTTATTTCCAAACGATGGAAACCGGACACGCGTATCATCACACCAGCAATGACCCTGCCGACAGCGCCGGGCAACGCCCCAAATCTCATCAATGCTATTCTTTATGTGGAGCCTCTTAAAAAGCATTTCCTTAAAAAAAGAAAAAAAAAATCTTTGGTGGAATTTGTGCTGTGATTAGCAATCAGTTAAGTGCAATCTTAAAGGATAAATATACTTTCAGATGACAAAGTTCTGTTTATTGAATCTTGCTTTTTTTTTTTATGCCTGCTTATTGCTTATGTTGGACTCAGAAAAAACACAACCCCTCATGTACAGTGAACTTTGAAAACAATCAGAGGAGATTTCTAGTATGTGAAAAAATAGAGGCACCTTACACGCTTTCATTCTGTCCCGATTTTAATGATTACATTTTAAATTTTTTATAGCATTCAGCTCTGTTTTCTCAGCTGGGTTCGACGGCGAAAGGAACTTGGCGTTGTGGTTTTGCACAGCGGAAACCGAAAATTGACGGCGGGGTTACGTGGCCCGTTACCTGCTGCACAATACAGAAGAGCAATACACACCCGGCAAAGTGACGCCCACGAACCCCGCCCCTTTGCTCTGCTTGCCGATGTCAATATGGCGGGAGACGTTTCTAACTCGTATGGACCGCCTCACTCTTGGATTGGTTTCGCAGCTCCGGCACGAGGCTCCATCTCTGTACTTATCACCTTTTTTTATTTTCTTCTTTTATTTCGTTTGTCTCAAATACAGAAAGTCACTTGAAAATGTTCTCACCTCAGACCAGATATGTGTTATCTGGGTCACCTGCGATTTGGCTACAGAAAATGCTGAAAAATGCAGGAATAGCAAATGCATACACGCATAGTACACGCACATATATATATATATATATATATATATATATATATATATATATATATATATATATATATATATATATATATATATATATATATATATAAAATGCAGACACAGGAATACATTATGAATGCACATTAAGACTACATTTTAGATGCAGTCACTGGCACAATCTCTCTTAGAGAACACCTCTTGACCTTAATCAGGAAATGTAATTAAAAAGTGCATTTTTATAGTCGTAGTAAGAGATATTTTTTAAGGTATTTCCGATACCCCTCGTGGCTGTGTAAGACCTGCAGACATAAACTCAGAGCATCAGGCCGTACCATAATATTAGATAGTGCTGCTAAATGCATTTATTGGACCGAAGCCAGTAAAAACAAATGGCAACCCTGAAAACCAGACACACACACACACACACACACACACACACACACACACACACACACACACACACACACACACACACACACACACACACACACACATTATCTCCTCACTTCTCAGTAAAGTAGCCAAAGCCAGGATGTCGCTTCCACACACGCACCCGACATATGTGACACCCACTCGATGTAATGGAGAATGCTAATGTGTGGTATCATAATTTATGCACATTGTTTGCGCACATGTCATTATGCCCAGTTGTATTATCATTTTGGCAAAAGCATATCAGCACCTTGTTTGTCTCTTAGTTTGATTTTCAAATTATTATTATTTTATTTCAGATGTCAATTTATAAACGAAATAATCTTCGTCGTATTTTATCCTCCATATTATGTATAAGAACATTTTATTACTGAAGGGCACTTCATCTTTTTGCATATAACTCTTCTTTTTTTTCTTCTTCTGTAAAAAGGATCTTTTGAAATGTTGTAATATATGTGACGGTGAAGATGAAACTTATTACAAAGTTCTACAGCCTGTATATACGTTGGAAAAATAGGGCTTTTGATTAGTAGACGCAGGAAATACATTTATACGTGTAAAGTCTTTGTTCTGTTTCTTTCTTTTCTTTTCCAGAGACTGTAATTTATCTAATTTGATATACAGTGAAATGGAGCTAACGGTGTCCGTCTTGTAAATGACCACGCGTGACGTCACAGAGCAGTTTGCTTTTCTTTGGGCTTGTGGTTCAATAAGTTCATGATCAAATCATTTGTACTCCCAAAAGGCTGAACCAGTGTTTGCTATAATCGACAAATTATTTATATACACATTGACCGTATTTAAGGTACTCTATTCCCTGTGTTTGCTATTTTGCTATACCCGGACAAGAAATGATATTGATGAAGCACATATCAACGACGCGCTGGTATTCAGTGTACGTTGCATGCCTTAACGCGCCACTTTCTTTTCTTTCTTTTCTTCTTCGCTCCATTCGATTGGACTTGAACACGGCGCCTCGGCGGGACAGGGTGTGTGTGATATATATTTCCCTCCAGCTTCTCTCTCTCATTTCAAAGCATAATTTTGTAACGGTAACCAGGGTCAAAGTTATGCAATAATAATGAATAGTGCCTCATATTGCAAAACTTGTAATATCAGCTGCTCTGTGCAGAGTTCTTTTTTTTCTGCTTTGTTTTTTCAACGCGCGTGCTCAAATTAATAAACATCCAACGGGGGAAAAGCATAAATTCTGGACGAAACAACAAAAGCACAGACGACATTATGCAAGTGGGACCTTTAATGTTTAACTTTCTCCTCGCACTGAGCCTTACGCCATTGTGTGGGATGCAGCATCCTCCCGGATCACTCGCACAGCTCCGTTATTGCTTTCCTCGCAATAAGTCACTTCCTCTTAGGGGAACGGATCCGAGTGACGAAGGCCTCTCGCCGCTTCAGCTCCATCCCATGAATTCAACATGAAGGATGACGAGGACGTTCGTGCACACACACACACACACACACACACACACACACACACACACACACACACACACACACACACACACACACACACACACACACACACACACACACACACACACACACTTTTCTCTATTGGTTCAATATCTAGTTTGACTTTCTGTTGTAACATCTGCTTCTGATTTCCTGGTTTTTGAAGATTTAAGTAGTGGAGCCTATGTTTTCTTTCCAAGTTTGCTGATATTACGTACAGTAATCGTTGTTCCTGTATTTATGTAAAGTGAGTGTAGTGTAAATATATTCAGATCTTTTCATTCTTACCGAGAAAAAACAAAAATTCGAAGAAAAAAATCAGAAAAAACAAATGTGATAATGCTCAGCGTCGCTTCGAACAGGAGATTCTGCTCACAGAATTCCACATCTGTAAAATACATTTTTAATCCTGATATTTTTCAAAAGTTCAAAAACAGGTGTCCTTATTTTAATTTTTTTTTTTTCTGTTACGCTTTTATTTTATTTCTTATTTTTTTCTCTCCAAGAGTTGTTGAAGTATCCAGTCAGTGTTTTGCCTTTTTTTTTTCTCTCTGTATTTTTTCAAATGGATGGAGCTGTGAAATTAAAATAAGTTCAAACATATACATGTATATTAATATGAATGGAGGCATGAAGGTTAATAAAGTTGCATTTTGTATGTAACACACTGGTGTGGGAGCTGGTTGCTGTCTGTGACTGAGATGGATGGTATGCGGGTTCCGTGTCGCAGATGACACCCGAGTCCTGAACTCCCGTTCGCCCGGCATTCAGGAACCTAATCTTGGTATTAGGGCAGACATTTGAAGTTATGGATGATATATACGGTACAGTCGCTCGCACACAGAGTACAGTACATCCCGTCACTGCTCCTTTTTAAATTCGCCGGTTGCATGCTGGACCTGAAAATCCTCCCTCGCAAACATCAAACAATCCACATTTAAAAAAACATTCTGTTCCCTCTGAGTGATATCACATTGCTTTGTTATCGTCTGCGTCGAGTGGTATTTTAAGAGCCGCGATGTTTTCAGCGTGTAGTGACAACAGCTGGATCTGGATGAATGTTTCTGTCAGCTGGCAAAAAGGGTTCGGATGATTACAAGAAGCAGGTTTCGATTCCCCCTGCTTAGCGCCTTCCCGCTTAGCGCCATCCCGCTTAGCGCGTTCCCGCTTTGCGCATTCCCTGCTTTGCGCATTCCCTGCTTAGCGCCTTCCCGCTTAGCGCCTTCCCGCTTAGCGTGTTCCCTTTTAGCGCGTTCCCTTTCAGCGCGTTCCCGCTTAGCACATTCCCGCTTAGCGCATTCCCGCTTTGCGCATTCCCTGCTTAGTGCCTTCCTTCTTAGAGTGTTCCCGCTTAGAGCGTTCCCGCTTAGCGCCTTCCCGCTTAGCGCGTTCCTGCTTAGCGCCTTCCCGCTTAGCACGTTCCCTGCTTAGCGCGTTCCCGCTTTGCGCATTCCCGCTTAGCGCGTTCCTGCTTAGCGCGTTCCCTGCTTAGTGCCTTCCTTCTTAGAGTGTTCCCGCTTAGCGCGTTCCCGCTTAGCGCCTTCCCGCTTAGCGCGTTCCCTGCTTAGCGCGTTCCCGCTTTGCGCATTCCCGCTTAGCGCGTTCCCGCTTAGCGCCTTCCCGCTTAGCACGTTCCCTGCTTAGCGCGTTCCCTGCTTAGCGCGTTCCCGCTTTGCGCATTCCCTGCTTAGCGCCTTCCCGCTTAGAGCGTTCCCACTTAGAGCGTTCCCGCTTAGCGCCTTCCCGCTTAGCGCCTTCCCGCTTAGCGCCTTTCCGCTTAGCGTGTTCCCTTTTAGGGCGTTCCCTGCTTAGCACGTTCCCTTTTAGCGCGTTCCCGCTTTGCGCATTCCCTGCTTAGCGCGTTCCCTGCTTAGCGCGTTACCTGCTTAGCGCGTTACCTGCTTAGCGCGTTTCAGTGAGCACTGCATCACAAACGTGATTTATGGCTCGTGGGATCCCCATGCGCCGCGTCGGTGGTACTACTGCAGGAGCAGAGCGGAGCGCGTTAGCGGGTAACGGTGATACTGGAACCGTCTCCATGGGGCGACTTCCTCCACCGCTCAGGACAAGCACAGACAACTGCTCTGCTTCGAAGCCGTGACTCTTTCTAGCAGTTAGCGAAACAAAAAGAAGAAAGTGGCAGCGTTTTATTTTGTTTGCGCAGAATTGTTCGATGACGAGAAGACGTGCTCGCGCGAGCCGCTGTTATACAAAGAACCAGAAGAAGAACCCGAGCAGTCTCTGGGAAATGTGAAGCAGGGGGAGTAACATTAGTGGGCCGGTTTTGTTACAAATCGCAAAACTACGTTTGTCAGATTTCTTCCAGACAAAAAGCAAGAATGCAGAGGAGAATACCTAGCCAACAAGTCCCGCTTGCTGTCTTCTTCACTTGCATTCAAAGATAATTTTAAAAAGTGACAACCTTTCGGGTCGTACCGAAACGTTTACAAGTAGTTTTCTAGCAGTCGGCCCTTCAGAACCGTCTTTAATAAATCTATTTACAACATGTCACTTTAACCTGTACCTTTAAAAAACAAATTGCATAATTCATACATCCGTGCTATTTTCATACAAAATGCAAAAAGTTAAGAAAAAAAAGACAGACATTTCCAAATCTACTTTCCATATCCCTACTGATAACTAATCCACATCAGTGCCACAAAGGTTGACCTTTAACAATAAGCATTTGCGTATGGATGGGTATAATAAAATGCTGCAAAGATGTTGCAAAACAGCGGAAAATACAAACAGAAGATAAACATTACTGTCATCTTCTACAATCTAAAAGTGAGCAGATTCAATATGGGACCTCGCATGGACACAAAGCTTTTTTACAATATATATATATAAAAAAATAAAAAACAGACATTCAAAAAGCAATATTCAACACAAAACTTTTATTTGTACTCTGAGGGTCGCATTGGCTTTATAGCACATTTTGATCAATTTACGCTACATCTTATGAAGCTATGCCAGAATATTTGTGTGTACATATATCTGCTTTAAAAGTATTGCAACAATTCTCTGGCACGTACTCCCGCTGAGCTGGAGAAAGTGATGACAGTGTAGACTGTAACAATATTCTATCATTGGATCCTTCTTAGCCTTTGCAAAAATATTAATAATAATAATAATATTAAACGGTCCCTGCTATAAAAAAAGTTTTTAATCATTATACACCCAAAGACAATCAATGGATTGTATCCTTAAACAGCAGATACAATATATATATATATATATACATATATATATATATATATATATATATATATATATATATATATATATATATATATATATATATATATATATATATATATAATTTTGTTCAACCTGAATCAAATTGTAAAGAAAGTTGGTCATAAATAGAGATTGCTATGTGTGGATCATGAGGAGGGGGCCGCCAACACACACAATAATTTAAGCAGAGTACCTGATAAAAGAACATTGTCCCAACAGGGCCAATCGGTATTTAATCCCCTCCCCCAAAACAAACAAAAAAACAAACCATTAAAAAGGCACTTAAAAGGTTGTTTTCGATACGTGGAGCGCAGTCAAAGAAACCAAAAGCTAAACACAGATGTTCAGGCTGGCAGATGTTCAGTCTACGTCTCTAAAATAGAAAAGAAAAAAAGACATCCCTTTGAAAGCACTCACGGAGACATATCATCAGTAATATGAGAATCCTCTTACAAAAGTTTGAAGTCTGTCGTGACAGCTGCTACCAGCATGTCACGCTGCACTCGGAGCTGCTCTTCCACCACCTTTCGGAGTGAAGTCAACAAACAAATAAGTTAAAACCTCTTCGACAAAAGTAAATAAGTTGAAAAAAAAAAAGCTGGAAGTCCTGAAATCCCCAAAATGCACCATTTTATGACTTACCTCTGCGCCTGCCTGAACGCCATTCACCGCGTTTCGTTATGATGGTATCTACGGCGCACTACAGGGGAGCATAGATACGGGACATTCAAAACCGTTTAATACCTCATACCCATTATCGCCCTTTCATTTCAGTGCTTTGAGAAAAACCATAAACCTGGCAGTGTTGAAGTCGCTCGCCACGCGGCTCCTCCCACTATTTATTTCTCCTACCGCGTCTTTAAATAAATCCACACATACGTAACTGCTGTTACTTCCTATACTACATACACACACACACACACACACACCATCCTTTGACCTTGCTGGTTAAAACGACACATTCTCTGACCTTCTAGTGATCCCTCATTTGCCATATTATTATTTTTGAAAGTTAATTGACACCACGTTGATATGATCTGTATAGTGAAAAACTTGAAAAATAAAATGTTGACATTTTGAAGTTGACCGCGTACTTTGCAGCGCGTGAATATTATTCCATGGAGACACCTGGCTAATGATTAGATTTGACTGACATCTTTGCAAATGTCCCCTGATATCGGGGGCACGCGTGTGGAAACAAAAATAAGGCGACATTTTGATCTTTTCATAATAAAGGAAACAATTAGGTGCTCGCCGGCACTGCTACCATCGTGTCTCCCCACTGGGGGAGAGAGAGAATGAATCCACAGTTTTTGTATTCGTTTGATTGTTGATATGCAAGTGCCTGTTCTTGAGAAGAAAAAAAAGAAGAAAAAAAAGAAAATCTCGGCGTTGCTTTTGGCAGGAGAAGGTTTTTTGTTTTTTTGTTTAGCTCTGGTGTCGCTTCATGTGCAGGGCCAGGTGATCGGAGCGGGAGAAGCAGCGGCTGCACGTGGCGCACTGGAAAGGCTTCACCCCGGTGTGCTTCCTGAAGTGGCGAGTCAGCTCGTCGGAGCGGGCGAAGCGCCACTCGCATCCCTCCCAGGAGCATTGGTACGGTTTCTCTCCTTCAGCAGACAGACAAGGGGGGGGAGAAGCAAAATGAAACCACGCCATTTATATACGCTTCAATAAATGACATCACTCCAAAAAAAAGCACGGAACATTCGCAGACGTGTCGGACGACCGACAGAAATGAGTTTTGATGACGAAAAAGGGGGCGAGACTTTTTTTTTCTCCCTCCGCGTGCGTCAAACTGAGTCATGAGTCACAGCGTGCCAGCAGTGAGATGCGGGCCAGGATGCGTGTCTGCATGCCAAGGACAGGTCTTTCTGCCCGGCAACGTCCCGCCCCCCCAAAATAAGAAGTGCAACTCTGAACATTTTACCTGTGTGGGTCCGCAGATGGGCTTTCAGATGAGAAGACTTGGTGTACACTTTCCTGCACCCTAAAAAAAAGAAAAAGAGAAAGAGATCAGTTTGCTGTGCGCCGACTTGGATCTGAGTGTCAGTGTTGTAAACGGACCCTAAACGCCTCACCTGGAACGTCACAGTGGTGAATCCGCCGTCTCTCCAGATCCGGATTATTCCTTCTGTTCCACTTAGCGGAAGCCGGCTGGGCCAGCACCGGGGACAGCGGGCCGGCGCCCGGCGCCAGGCTCGAGCGCCGGCCCGGCTCAGGACCTGGGTTTTGGACTGATCCGACGCTGGAGTTCTGGTCCGGGTTTTGGACCGGCGCTGCGCCAGGTGCGCGTCCCGGATCGGCGGGATTGCGACGGGCCTGAAAAGTTAACTTGGAGGCGACGCTGGCTTCGTAGGAGGGAGGCGGGGTCAAGTTGTGAAGGAGCTCTTTACCCGCGCCTGGACTCGGGGGGTCGGAGTTCGGGGGGGAGGGCGGCAGGTAGGTCCGCCTCTGCTGATGGCCCCGGTGCGGGTTAAAGGGCAAACAGTCACGCTGGGGGCCGCCTGTGGGTTTGGCGGAACTTTGCGCGGGGCCCGGGCGGCCGTGTGGAAGACTCAAAGGGGCCACGGGGGCGGAGCTCAGCTGGGACCCGTGAACGAGCTGCTCCAAGTCGGAGTTCAGGAGCTGATACAGGGGCACATCCTGGTAATCTGGCACTTCCTGTTTGATGAAAAACCTACCGCCGGCTGCGTCGGCTGCACCGAAGACGCCCGGGTACTCTGGGAGCGGCGGCACCGGCGCCGGCGCCCTGTGGCCCTGACAGCTGGGCTGCATCAGAGAGTGCGACGGCTCCGTTTTGATCTGTCTCACGGCCCTGTTGAGACCCGGGTGCAGGTACGGGACGTCGGGAAGGAGCAGGCTCATGTTGACGCTGTACGGGGGGCCAAAAGCCTCGGTGAACGGCGCCTCCGGCACCAGGGCCCCCGTGTCCCTGCACAGCATTTTAGAGTTCGCTGTGTACTGCTGGTGAGGAGACAGGTAGTTGTCCATCTCCGATTTAAACTGAAAAACAAGAGACATTTGTAGAGTGGTGTTAAAACACACACGAGAGATTCAGGCTCTCGTGTGTGTTAGCAATGAGTACGTTTCCTTTCACACTTGAAGGTGGGCCCTGAACGCCTCAGCTGTAAAAAAAAAACAGCTGCTTAATGCAAAGAAAACAACAACAACAACAACAGAACCCTAAACCAGAACAACCTGCTGGTGGACTTACAGAACAACTAAACCTAACTGGTGTGACTCCATGTGATGCATTCAGGGCCCTGCACTTGAGTACACACACGCTGCCACATCAAAAGACGCCACCCCTCCCTGCCTTCTTCTTCTTTTCTTTAACAAGCAGCGGGGCAGACGCCCTAATGAAAACGCTCCAGTCATGAGCTGTTTTAGGGAGGCGGAGGAAAAAGGACGCGGCTGAAATGAGCGCATCCAGCGGCACTCTGCGGCGCTACGAGCATCTCTCCCCCCGCGCAAGTTTCGGGCGCGGGCGCAACGTTTGCACGCCCCGCTCGCGATCCGGACCCGCTCGGTGCACGCCATATAGCAGCAATAATAATAATAATAATAATTAAAACAACGTGCTGGGACGTTTAGATGTGGATATTACAAGGCATTGCAATGAACGCGCGCGGGCCTGCCTCCGATGTCCCAGCCTCTCGCATAATTGCGTGAAAACATGTCTTTCTGCGTCAAAAGCAGAGAGCGGGGCATCGGGCAGAAACAACGTGACGCTCGATGTGAAGCGAGAGCACAGAGTACAAATAAATAAATACAAAGCAGAACTACCCCTACCAGGTTATAGTCGTGGTAGGAGGAAGTTCCCGGGACGGCATCCCTCGAGCGACAGAGCACTTGTCCGGGCTCGTCTGCTGGCGGCGCGGCGCTCCGGAGGAGGAACTGCGCGTCCTGCCCCGGAGCGACCCACACGGGGCTCCTCACGGCGGCGGCGGCCATTAGGACGCGGAGGTGCTGTCCCGAATCTCTCACGCAAATAAATCAAGCATGTGTGTGTGTGTGTTTTTTTTGTCTTTCTTTCTTTTGTTTCGACCCGATCGGCGCAAAGCAAAAGAGCCGGCTGTCAAACGTTCATTCTCCCCGTGTTTTTTTTTCTTTCTTTTTTTTTTGTGCGCTGGCTTCGTCAAATTACGCATCTGCGCGATATCGGCCGCGTCTGCAGGGGCGGGGCCGAACGTGTGCAACATAAACAGGATCAGTAGTAATGGATGAAAGGGAGAGGGTGGTGAAGATGCGTTTGAGGAAGCGGCCTTAAAAGAGCAGGCGGCTCGCGGAGCGGGTGAGTCAGGGTGATTGGTTTTAATCGCGCAGGGCGGCTCATGGATCACGTCTAACAGGCCGAGTGGGTTCTTCAACCGCCGCGTGTGACTCATGTGACCGCAGGGCCAAAGACCTGGAGGGCCCGAAAGTGGAACTGTTCCAAAGTCTTATTGTGTTGTTGTTGTTGTTACCTTTTTAGATTTACAACAACAATTTGGATCCATTCAAATTCTGTCCAAAAGTTTCCGATCAGTTTAAGCACTTCAAGCCCCGCCCCCTGCAGTCCTGGTCTGGCATGTTAGAAACGCCACCGCGCTGCAGCTGTCTGTCAGGACTGCGCATACTTGATGCCCGGCATTCCCGAGCCGACAGTGAAGCCTGCACACACACACACACACACACACACACACACACACACACACACACACACACACACACACACACACACACACACACACACACACACACACACACACAGACAGACAGACACTGGCCAGTGGATGTTTCCATCAAAATAGCTCAGCATTTCACTTAAATACACACAATGTGTGTGTGTGTGTGTGTGTGTGTGTGTGTGTGTGTGTGTGTGTGTGTGTGTGTGTGTGTGTGTGTATGTGCGTGCGCGTGCACTAAACACACATTGATGACCTGCATTCAACTTTTCCCAATTATAATAACGCCTATAATGAAACCAGAATGCTGCATTCAGGTACTCTTTACATACCTTTAGTCGTGACCTTGTGGGAGCTTTGAAGTAAGCTTTTGCTCTTTACATCCTCGGATATTTACTCTGGATATGTGGCTCAGCGATGAAAAAGAATCGGTAATCCGACCTCCTGACAGCAGCTTTGTACCTCAGCTTAACAGAACAGAACTGACTTGTTAGAGTTGGTTTTCTGCTCTTTGCCCCACGCAGGTGTATGAAGTCAGAGTATCAGCCGCGCCGATGACAGTGCCAGGGCAACATGCTCGGACTGGAAACACAAGTATGCCGCAACGACGAGGCTGTGCAACATTTCATTATGAGAAGATATCTTTTTTTTTTTTATTGTGACATTTACTGCCACTCCCATCCATGTTATTTTTTTTCTCCAGGCACTTTTTGTCCTCTTATTAAAAACGCTGTGACTGCACCCACTGCCTGACTGAACACGTTTATGTAAATGCTCGGTCTGGAACTCTTTTTGCACCATATTATTTATGTGAATCAAATGAGACGATAGTCTAGGAACTACACCATTATTTGTATGTCGAATTAATTTAAAAAAATACATTCGCAAGTAAAGTCAACTTAACTTGACCATGTAGCTCGAGCCAAACTGGTGTTTTACAGTGGTATGCTGTGTGTTTGTGACGGTGTTTGAGTTGTTTCATAGCACACACACCACAATGTTCTTTAACATGAGGACAATGCTGTTCCAGAACTTACCGTCTCAGTGGCTCATTGTGGTCTGTGATCGAGTACCTGAATACCTCTTGTTCAAGATTAGAACAAATGCAGATTACAAGTATTTTTGTAATCTATGAATGTGTTGTATATACATTTCTTCCCCTACCAAGCCATACAAATCATATCCCCCCTCTGCTTGAGTGACAGGTCATATGTCCAGGCCCCTCAGCTGTGATCCACACAGGATCTTATCCCTCCTCATAACAACATTTTTATCTTATGACCTTCTGCTACATGTAACTCACCGTGTTGTATGTGTTTGGACATTAATCTAATTTTACTTCCTTTCATTGTAATATGACTTTCTTTTTTTCTTTTACCTTTCTCTTACTGTGTTATTCTAGCTTTGCCAGACTTCAGAGCAGTTTCTTTCCTCAGAAATTCATAATCCACCCTCATCATTAAATATAGTTTTGTTTTCTTTGTGTGTGTGCGTGTGTGTGTGTGTGTGTGTGTGCGCGTGTGTTTTCTTATGAAGCAAAAATTGGACCGCAAACAGCATTTTTGTTGCGCAACGCCCTTATCCAATGACAATAAATGAACCCTGTTAACTTGTAAAAGCATAATAAGCATAAATAATAATAATGTTGTTCTTTGAAACAAGCATTATACACAAAGCTTATATTATAACTAGTTATTACACACTACTTTGTTTCATTTATTTTGACCATGTGATGACGTATTAGGGAGGCCACACTATCAAAACTTCTTCAAGGCACTTATATTATTAGAATTAGAAAAAAAATGTGCTCTCATATTCATATTCCCTTTATGATGCAGTAAAAGACAAATTCAGAACACATTCAAATGACTGCTGATCATCCAATTAGGGGCTGATTGATTGCGTGTCATGCGCTGACCTTTCGGGGTGCAATTCAAATCCGTGGATGTCTCGGCTCCAAGAGGAGCAACTGTCATTCTTGGCCGCGGCTCTTCCTGCGCTGGGGCGAATGTGAGCCCTGCAAGCCCTCCTCCATAACCCCCCCAGACCCCCACCCCCGCATTAAAAAAACCTCACAATATGCCCAACAACTGCACAGCGGAGGAGAGGGAATGCCCGGTATGTGCTCACAGCATCGCAGCTCCTCTCACCATGGACTAATATGGCCCGTCCACGAGGGGGGACAGGACAATAAACTCATGCCACTGTGAGCACACTGAGGGGCTTATTATTATTTGCATTTTATTATTATTTTGCTTTCAGTGTGTGGATCATTGGAGTGTTTTGTTTGCGAGGATGATTAATGACTAATAGTGTGCAGCTCCGTTTGTCTGGGAATAACCAGAAATTATCTGACGTTCAGTGTAACATCAGAAATACAAACAGATCTCATGCTCTCTCTCTCTCTCTCTCTCTCTCTCTCTCTCTCTCTCTCTCTCTCTCTCTCTCTCTCTCTCTCTCTCTCTCTATATCATTATATTTATATCCACCTTCCAGCAGGTGCTTGGCACTCCCACCAGAGGGCAATGGTCAGCTGCAGTGGAACATCAATTGTGCATTTCGGTTGTGTCGCTTTGTACTGCTGAACCATCAAATTAACACTGCTAATGCATCCCAGTCTTATATCGGCTATAATTACCTTCAGTGAGTGGAAACAGCAATGGGATGTTAGTTTTTTTCTTTCGCCGTGCAATCAATTGACACTTTCATTTAGTGCGATTAACATTATTCTAAATGTCTGAATGTGTTTTTGATGAGACAAACAAGTTAATTTGAAAACAGCACCTATTGTTTCCTTTTGTGCGTGACGGACGCCGACACAAGAAGCGTCGCTTTAAGAAGCATCGCTTTAAGAAGCGTCAGTACATCTTGTTTGACTTTCTTATATATTCTCCATTAGACCTCAGAGTGGGCTCTCAGAATTATAATTCATCTGATGTCAGCTTTACAAAGCTTGCCCTTGAAAAAAAAAAGAAGAAAAAAAAACTACAATCAATAATTTTCTTCTTTGGCTTTATTATTTGGTCTCAAAGTTTGGCCGTGTTACAAGCCCGGCTTGTTGACTCTGTGCAGCATTTATCTGATCTGACACAGTTTCATTAGGCATTAGCAATCATTTCCATAGCACACAACATTAGAGCACTCCTGTTTGTAAAACAGCAGATGAGGCGAATGCCGTCCTCTGGGGAGAAATTCAATATAATTCCTTAATTAAATGGAATAATTTAATTACAGTAACTTTCGAAAGCATTCATCAATATAATTGTTTCTGGAGCCACCATTATAATTGAGGTTTAAGTGAAAACAAGTCAGTTTCTAATGTTGGTAATGTGCTGACATAGTTCTCCCGCCCCTCCATTTGTTCCTCTCTCTGATCTTCCACCGTGCCGGGTTTCTTTTTTTCTCCGCAACGCTTTCGTTTGATGGCCGGCCATAGCGCATCAGCGAGACCAAAACATTTATTACAGCCATTTAATTTAACCTCTCTACAGGCACGGACAAGAAGGCAGGGATGATAGCGGCGGCTGCGGCGGCGCTGAAAGACTCTCGCTGTTCGCCTCCTAATCTGATCCTCTCTGCTGCCCTTTCATAAAGACACCAGAGTATTAGCCCGACTCCGAAAACATACCTCCGCCATTTAAACTGTCTTGGATTTCACCACAAAGGGCGACCAAATAAGAGTCTGATTCATTCGTCGGGGGGGCCAAATAATAAAACATAATTTCCAGTCTAATCTGCCTGAGGAATGTCCTCTGTTTGAAGTTGACAGTGCTCTATCTTCTGGGAGGAATAATTGCCTTTTGAGTACAGCAGGAGAGGCCACTGAGGTAAGCCTGTCGAGGGGCCTGCACCTTACAGGTGTGCCCTTGGACGGACAACCTCCTCGTTGTCCTGGAGAGAGCGAGAGAGAGGGGGGAGGCAGACGGGGATACTGAAGGAATTCATCTGCCAGTTGAAACTTTACATGGCAGCGCCGCTCTGCACTCTCGAAAAACCCGCCGTGTGGCCCGAAAGCGGAGCGAACAAAGGCAACACTGATCTCCAGAGTTGTATGATTTTGCTGGGCAGGTTTCATGAAATTGACCTGGTTGTAATCTGTTTGAATTGGACAACCGCGTACGGGACGAAGTTACTGACAGTTATTGTTCAGAAAACCCCTCTAGAAACAACACACCACGCTCCTCTTGCGGTGCAGGCTCAGTGTGCCGATTCCAACGCATAAACCGGCGACCATGTTCAGTTCAAATATTCAGTTGCTCTTATTCCGAAAGAGACAATATTATTCCGATTGCATATTTCCGATTACCGTAAAACGACCCAATGCTGCATCCTCATCGCTGTGAATCCTATAGCGAACCCATCCCTCCTTCATTCCTTCAACCATCTTATTGTAAAAGTAATCGTTGCGATATTTGTGCACATTCCAAAACCTGTTGATATCCAAGTCCTTCGTAATGTTTAAAAGTAGGTGTTTCTTTTTGCGCAGGCATCTCTACGCCAGCTTTGCAAACGGTTGGCTAGTGTGCATGTAAACGTCGACTCCTTCCAGTATTATTCTAAATATGATAAGAGTCCCAAATTGGATATGGCTCATGTTAACATCATATTCTGAACTGGTCCTTACTCCGAATGGAGAATGTTTCTGATTGAGACATGTGTGATGTGTCGATATTATTCTGGGTTTTAGGAGCCTTCGTTATGTGTACAGCGCGTTCAGAATATACTCAATAGGGGTTCCTGCCATTCCACTTTTCGGCGGGATAAACGGCACGTTGTGAGAACGGCGGCGACGTGGGATTCGCTGATCCACGCCGATGAGGATGCGGCAAGCTCCTTAAATGGACTTCTGCTTGTATAGAGACTTTCTAGTCCGATCAAAGCGCTTTAATACTACATATCATTCACCCATTAATACTGATGGCAGGGGGCGACCCTCAGGTCTAACTAACATTATTCACGCCACACGTTCACCGAGCCCAAGGACACGTCGACAAGGGCCAGAGGGGCCGGGGATCGAACCGCCAATCCTCTGATTGGAAGAGGACCGGCTCTATCCCCTGAGCCTCTTGTTTAGCTTAATGAGTTCAACGTTGATCGGAATACGCCCGAGACTATTAGTGGAATATTCATTATCATTAGCCACGTAAACAGCTTTGTAGGAATATTGTCTTTTATTCCAAAACTGGGCCAAAATTGGAATATTTAATGCATGTAAATCCCGCGTAGCCATTGATTTGGAAGTTTAACATCCATTTTATTGTTAAACTGTAGCTACAATGTCAGCTGCACACGCCACAGTTATTTCGAAGCCTTCTGTCTAAGACAAACTGAATCTCTGCTTCATTCGTCAAACTTCTCCCCCTGATTTTTAATGGGGCCTATTAATTGAGCAGAGAAATCTGTCCCCTTCCCCGAAACATGGCGTCGAAAGCTGCTGAACAGCTGTCCCAGCTCCGGAGAATCATATGGAAGAATGCATTATCGGCCTTGTTTGAATATTCCCTTAGATTTGGAATAATCAGGCAGCTATTCAGCAGCGAGATGGCCACGCGCAGATGCCAAAGCACAGCTGAGGGGAGCACAACGGTGTAATGCCGCTCAAACACACACACACACACACACACACAGAACCGACGGCGTGAAGAAAAAAAAAGAGGGCGAATAATGCAGGTGTGCTTTATTTCTGTGGAGTGTGCTCAACACACATGATGGCTGAGACACTTTCTCTCAGTCCTTTTATCCCCCCTCCCTTCTTCTTCCTCTTGTTCAAGGTGATCCTAGCTTTGCATATGGCTGATTAATCTTATTGCACAGCAGCTAGCATTGATCACAGAAATGATTAGAAATGCATTAGTCAGCAGACTGTTTTGGAGTGCTCGAGGTTTAAGTGCTAGTGCCAAGCCATTTTCCATAGGTGTCCGTGTTTTTAATTTTGTTATATAGAATTTTGCAAATGGATGCATGCACGCGGCCCAAATACGGCATCAAAGCTTTAATGCCTATGGACATAATTTAATCTCCTAGATGGCGGGCCTGATGGGCTGTGTGGAGAAGGTATCCCCGCTAAATTCATTATGCTAAAAGTTGCGAGATCTGGAGAGCCGACGAGAGGGAGAGGGAGACGGCACGGCCCGTGTTTGTTTGGTAGTCCTGGCTCGGCGGTGGATGCCGATGACAGCAGGCTCTTCTCTCTCAGAGCGGCCGCACTTGTTACCGTGAGAGCTTTCATCGAGTTAGAAAAGAAAAGAAAAAAAGAAAATTGGTAGCAGCTTCTACATATGCAGCAGGCGTAATGTGATATGTTGTTTCAATGTCAGACGTCTCTTTGTCTACGTGTAGTGTTCCCGTGCAGCACGTTGACCACACTGATTTGTTTTTAAAAAGTGCCACCGAGTGAATCACCGTAAGGTGGACCGCTATCCGCCATGCATCCATTTTCTTAAAATAAAAGTTAAACGCAAAACAACACACCTTTTCAAAGCCTTTCTTTATTTCCCCTCGTGACCTCCTGACTGCAGCCCCTCCTCCCTCGCCCTTGGCTCAGATGCCTCCTTTAATCACGAAACAAAGTCCCTCTTTATCCACAAAATGTCTTTTCTTCTCCTGATTTCAGAGGTAATGGAAGTTCAAGTACACTCTAAATGGCCTTTTTTTGCTTTTATATCTACTGTACACTCCTGTGTGAGTTGCGTTCATTCGTTACGATGACCTACTAATAAACTACGGGAGGGAATGTAAGCAGGAAATACATTATTACACCATCGTTTTACGGGTACAAAAGAGGAAATGGCAAAAAGAACTGACTGGCATGACATGGCATGTTATTAAGAGTTTATAAAAAATAGTCAATCACTGCTGAAACGAAATGAAATGTAATGCGCTGGATTACCGAGCAAAAGGGATGTCTTTGCAGTCAGAAAGGCATGGCGTCCCTTCAGCAGCAGGGGTGCAACTCATGAGGGTCCCGCCAAGACAACTCCTGCCACATGTTCAGCACTCCCCATTAAAAACCTGGGGAAATTAATGAGCTTCCATTGGCACCCTCACAACAAAGGGATCTATAAAGCAGCCTTAATGTTCTCGGGGAAACTTTACTCTTCAGTAGTTCCCAATCAACCGGTAGCAGCAGATTTTGTTTTATTTCCCTTGTAACCTACAACGGGAGCTAAAGAAAGAATAAAAACGCCGCTCACTGCAACTTTACATAAATGTTGTCCCTGATTGAAATCGCTGTACGCTCATTCTTAATCAAAGAATCGTCAATATTTAACCATGTCGGGTTGTCACAATCTAATTGTGTAAATATACTGTCTAGCTTTTAATAAAGGCTGAGCAGTGGGCTTTTTGAAAAATCTATACATGTGTAAAATATTGCCGAACAACGTTTAGTTGTTTTACATTCCCCGTTCTACTCGAAGAGTTATAAAACTAATACCACAAACGGCTGTACACGGGGAACAAAACCCTCTCATGCTGTGAGCGTTGATTCCTACCTGCTTGTACACAATTACCAACACTTAGGAATCAAAGAGCGCGCCGGTTTGCAGAAAGGTATTAATTAGAACTTTATTTATGCAGATGCTTTGTAAATTTGCATAAAAAGCAATTCCACAGATGGGTTTATGGCAGTAATGACTGTTCCAGTCCGCAATAAAACATCTGCTTAATCACAACAGAGACAGTCAATGGCTGCCGTGAAAACAGGCTGTCCAAGTACATCTCAAAGAAAGTGGCGGGGGTGAAGAGTCGGCGTGGACAGGTAAGGGGGGGCGGGAGGGGGGAGATAAAATAAATAAAAAATAGTAAAGAGAATTAGGGGGAGAAGAAAAAGCTGTTCAAAAGCGGTGTTAGTTAAAAAGAGACACACTTCTCCCAAACATTTTTTTGCTGGTGGTACTTTGAGTGCTCTGATGTTGAGAAAAATACCCTTATCGTGTTGGCAGAACAATCCACTTACTGTGTCTAAGAGAGGAGAGAATTCTGTTCCAAGTCCAGCCAAGTCTTTGTCCGTGGGTGCCAACTATTTTGAAAATATTCCACTTTGTGTCTTTTTAATCTGCCAAAGCCACACACACAAACACACACACACACACACACACACACACACACACTCTCTCGCTCTCCATCTCTCTCCAACACACACACACACACACACACACACACACACACACACACACACACACACACACACACACACACACACACACACACACGTGCACGCAGCAGTGTGGCTGCAAGGTCACTCCAAGTATTGATAAATCACCCAGCTGTGATTCCCTCCTGACAGCTCAAACTAACATCAAGCTGGATGGGGGAGAACAAAAGACCATCAAGCGGCCCTTTTCCTGACACTTTTATTCAATCACGGCCAGATTGCTTACGACAGCACCAGCAGCTGTTTCGTCTTCATCTTTCCCCATTTGATAAAGCGTGTCAAGTCATATTTCTGTAAGTACTTCACCTCAAACCCCATACTGTGCCGATCCGCGGCGATTCGGCATATGCACATTCCACATGAGGGGATCGTCAAATGGGTCAGGGAGTAATGACACCCCTCTGAAGGTCGCAGCACACTGGCGTGGGGTGGGGTTTGGGGGGGGGGGAGCAGGTAGGGTGGGTGGAGGGGGGAGCGGAGGGGGTGGGTGACGACAAAGCAACAAGCTGAAGGTCAAAGATAAGAACAGCCGCAGAGATATCTAAGATAGCCGGCAGAAATTAAACAATGAGGGAGAGGCAGAGACGGGATTTGATTGCGTAATTGTGTTGTTTAAGAGAGAAGGGGAATGAGGGTGTGGGGGATTTGTTATTTTGGGATCTGTGTCCTATTCAGAGCTCGTCCGTCGACCTCGTTCCTTGCACGGGGGTGGGGGTGTCCGACAGGACATATCCAAAATATCGCAAACACGTCCATTGTTTGTTTGCGACCGCAACGTCGTCCCACGCAGAAATGAGATTTCCATTTCGCAAACCGACCTTTTTTCTTCTTTCATGTTTACGTTTCGCAGCCCCACCCCTCTCCCTCCGGGTTTCCTGTGCAAGTGTCTGATAACAATCACAGGTGTCTGAGTTTATCGTAGGGAGAATGAATGCCATATTTAAAATATTATGAGTAGTGCTCAACACAACCCTAACTCTTGATTATTTTTCATGCAATCATTTAAGGTCATTAAGTTGGGCAAGTGTTAAAGCTACAGTGCGGTATACCCTTGTCACATATTATCAGGTGATAACCTGCAGAAATGCTCTGGAAAAAATGAATAAAACATACCAATATATATCCTGCCTTCTGCTTTTACTGGTGACAAACAGAAATAGACTTATGGACAATCTAGTGTGCCTCAAACACCCCAGAAACTGTGTCACGCCCCTGGTCAAGTCACACGCACATGTATCTGAAATATGCCTCAGGATCACCTCTTCAACATCTGCGGTGAGAAAAAAACAAAACAACAAAAAGTTGGGTTCTATTTTGGCCGGAGTGAACGCTGTGGGGAAAGAGAGAGGGACATGTAAATCAGGTGGAATGCAAGAGACGCTTGTATCGAAAAAATGGGACAGCTCACTCCACTCAGACTTGGCCTGGCTCCCAGGAATGCAGTTAGCTAGCGCACAATCACTGCCTATTCACGGTGGCACAGCTGCTGTGGACATATGTTCCCCACCAAAGGAGGAGGACATCAACCAGGCACACCTTGAACAGGTTAGCAGATGAATGGCGTTTCGGTCCTTTGACAGTCTGCCCTCGTCTCGTTGCGTTTTCCCCTTGCTCGGCAAATAAGTTCCTCTCCGGTGCGGCCTAAACTTTTTCCCCGTTCACTCATCCGTGACAAACCGAGGGCACGAGTAGCCACATTGCACGTTAGGTGAAGCTACTTCTGTAAATAAATATTGGAAATCAATGACATTGCTGTATCATTAAAGGTGTTTCAGAGGGACAATGGACCTCAAGGAACAGTAATAAGGAATATTAATAGTGAAAAGGCACACAAAGACTCTTTTTTTTCCTAGCCCTCAGCAAATGACCAAATGTGAGAGAAAAGATTACATTTATTCATAGCTGTCTTTCATCAAGAGGCTTAAAACCCAAACTTCCAATGTAACCCCAAATTATATGCATATTGCGCTGACCTCTTTCACCCTCTTTCTTAAAGCCACGGAGGAGGGAGTGATATGCAAAAACCAGGCAGATCCTTCGGCTCGTCATTTAGACGATTTCAGCACTTTTGGTTTTGCAGCCGTCCAAGGGTGATCACGTTAGCCGCTAATAGATAAAGAAGGGGCTCCTCCATTAGCATGGAGGTCATACGACGCAATGTGGGAGAAACTCCCGAACCTTGCTGTCGCTGCAGTCGGGAGGAGGAAAAACAACGTGATTTGCACTTGAAATTCACTCGACGCAATGTCAAACGCTCTGAATCGAGAGGCGGAGGGAAAGCACTAGATAACTGCAATCCATTCTCACATTATCCATTGTTAACACTCGCGCTTTTGTCACCCATCTCCGCAGCTATGACCTATTAGCTTTAGTGAAGTGCTCTGAGGCCGAGGGGGCTCACCCATCAGACAGGGGGGTGGGGGGGCATTTACAGAAGAGAGACCCCCCGGAGCCGAGCCCGCCACCGCTCTCTAATGACTCCATCAGCCGCACTGATGGGAGCAAATGGCACCAAGAGATTTCAACACGATCCCGGAGCATGCCTTACATTTGCTCTCCTTATTTTCTTTATTGTGTCGTAATGGCAATGCATATGTAAGGGCATTCTAAAACATTTGAAAATACACCCCAGCAATATCGTTCCGCAACCCCCCCACATACACACACACACAAACACACACACGCACACACACATATACACACAACGAGTTTACTCTAAAGTTGAGCCAGTATGATGCCACTGCCGCCTTAAGTTGCAAACGTACTTTCAAATGATCCGTTGGCTCTTTGACCTAAATACAACCTCGGTATAATTATTGCGGTTTCCGTTGGGAAGCGGAGTCGATCTTGCACCTCAATCCAACAATTACAGGAAACTTATGTGTAAGATGAAAAGCGGAATGTGTGCTTCGCTTTGTGAGAGACGGTGCGAAGTCACAGGAGTATTCATTAAAGCCTTTTGTGTCCTGTTTGAAATTGTGCTGTTAAAGGCTTTAGCTGTGGGCATCTCTCTGGAAGAGATATAATGATCCTCCAATTAGAGACAGAATCATGAGACCTGTTTATTAGTCCTAATTCATCTCCTCATTGTGCTGAGCATATCAAATACCGCAGAGGAAAAGAAAAAAAAATCAACAATTTGCCCACCATAATTACAGATCTATTAATAGTTTCACAACAATGACAAGCAAAGCTATTCACATCATTTGCTGCAGTCAAGAACAATACCGCAGCCCTGTCAATGTATCCATTAGGAGCCCGCATTGATACCAGCTCAGTGACATCTTGCATTTCAGACGACTCTGAGCCTTTACAGATAAATTACACTTTTTTTCATTAAGCAGAATGGTTGTGGTATTATTAATTCTAAATGGATTTTCAGACACCTCTTTACATTCGTAGCTTATCATACAATGGCAGGCTTTTGTAGCTGTAAAGGTATTTTCAATTAACAACAAAAAAATGAAAGGAAAAAGAAAAAACTGCAATGCATTGTTTTAGCAGTCTAAAGGTAAAAAAAAGAGGCTATAACGTAGTACAGGGACGAATACTGATCCCTAATGTGAAATAAGCTCAAGACTTATAGACATGGAGACTGTTGTCCAGCTCAGATCACCCACGATCCTTGAGATTATTATGTTTTTTATCAGCTCAAAGAGATGAAGACAAAAACAAAATGCAAAATGTAACATCAAATACCATTTAATTGGTGATTGATGCTTTACAGTATTATGTATTATGTAGTTAAAACTATTACAGTTATTAACTATTCTAGTTATTATCTGAATTTACAAAGGTTCATTAAAATTAAGTCATGTAAGAACTTTGTGGAAAATACAGTTGTTTATCTTTAGAAAATAAGTATTTAATAAATATTATATAAGTAGACAGAGAACCACTGATGCACAGGTTTCAACTTTTTGCCTGTAAAGTGCCAAGAATACAACTTTTTTTGTTGCCAATATCAACCCTACCTGTCAATATTTTCCAAATTTCTGTATAATTTATAGCACTTCCTTATAAAAAGGGTTCGATGGCATTTTATTTTACCATGCTACTATGTTATTGTAGTAATGTGTCATGTATTAGCCATGGTCTACATCATGAATAATACACCATGCACTGGCCAGGGCAGTGGTCATGGTGTAAAGCAAAGTTATAGCCATCAAAGTCGGCCACTGCCTCCATATGCAATACCATATAGCTGTATTTGTCAGTGGTTTGTACTAAAAAAATAGTAATATTTACGGCTTTATTAGTCGTATTCTTACGGTAATGCCATAAAATGCGAGCTGAACAAACCTCAGCTTGCGTTAGCTTAAAAGGTATTCACCTGGAAAATAGCAAGCCTGGTTAGGCTAGTACAGCTACCACAAAGGTATACGGAAGACCTGCTGAGCCAACGTTAGCTCAGGTAACGTTAGCTTAAAAAGTTAGATACCCAGTAAAAGCTGATACTGAATGTAAGTAAGTTAATTCATTTGTCAAACTTGTGCAATGTTAGTATTGTCAACCTAAAATGGTATTGTGTTGTTGTTTTTCAGAGGTTAGCTTATCCCCTATTTGTTTTCTATAAAGACTAACTTTCCCACTCATGGTTTGGTCAAAATACATGACCGCAACACCCACAGCAGAAAGCAAGAAGCGCTCTACAAACCTGGACCTGCCATGGCACAATTTCATTATTTCTGTTCATCACAGGTAAGAAAAAACCAGCATCACACTGATATTAGGGAACTGGACAGCTTATTCTTGCTGTATATTAAGATGTACTGGTTTTGATAATATCAGGATGATAAGATGCAAAGGCGATGTGATGGAACATTGACCATATTCAAATACTTACATTTTACCGTCCAAATATTTTACAGTCAGTGACTAGAAATTATAGCCTCCTGTACAATTTAATGCCACCCAGCACAAGAGCCTGGCCATAAATCTTAACTTGGTGAAACTTAAAATATGACATTTTTTTTTGAGACTGTGACAGAGAGGTGTTGATTCACCTTTACGGCTCACAATACTTTATTGGGTGATTACATTTTCACTGCATGAGGTGACACAACCTCACCGTCAACTCCCTCGCAACATCACAGGTACTCCTTCGCATGGGGAAAGTAACTGATTTCAGGATTTAGAGGAACCTTTTTGTCAGCCTGTTAATAGTAATGTAGTCGTCAACAGTTCAGCGCTATGCTCTAGTTGAACCATGGAAGAAACAGTTAAATAATGGTTTTTATTGGTAAAATGCACTACACCGCGTTACACATTATTATGCAAATTACACTTTGCTCAGATTTTCCTAAATAGTAACTTGAAAATGATACTGACTGACTAGTCAGTATCATTTTCAAGTCATCAACTGTTAGAGTATAAGTCAAATTCTATTGAACAAACCTCCTAATGATAACAGTATTTTTTTTCAAAAATAAAAAACTCAAAATGCAGTGTTCCAAATTATTATGCAGAATTTCAGAATTTCAGAGTTTCAAGA
Organism: Myoxocephalus aenaeus; assembly: GCA_038501785.1. NCBI lineage: Eukaryota > Metazoa > Chordata > Actinopteri > Perciformes > Cottidae > Myoxocephalus > Myoxocephalus aenaeus. The sequence continues at coordinate 9,765,264 of JBAMJR010000154.1, read as the reverse complement.
TATTTTATAGGTTGTAAAGAACAAAAAATTGTCATTTGTTGAATTTGCAGCATTAGGAGGTCATATTTACTGAAATCAAGAAAAGTTTGAATCAAAAACATCTTAACAGGTCAAGTTACATGTTAACATAGGACCCCTTCTTTGATATCAACTTCACAATTCTTGCATCCATTGAACTTGTGAGTTCTTTGATAGTTTCTGCTTTAATGTCTTTGCAGGATGCCATAATAGCCTCCCAGAGCACCTGCTTGGAAGTGAACTGCCTTCCACCCACATAGATCTTTTGCTTGATGATGCTCCAAAGGTTCTCAATAGGGTTAAGGTCAGGGGAAGATGGGGGCCACACCATGAGTTTCTCTCCTTTTATGCCCATAGCAGCCAATGCCCCAGAGGTATTCTTTGCAGCATGACATGGTGCATTGTCATGCATGAATATGATTTTGCTACGGAAGGCACGGTTCTTCTTTTTGTACCACAGAAGAAAGTGGTCAGTCAGAAACTCTACATACTTTGCCGAGGTCATTTTCACACCGTCAGGGACCCTGAAGGGGCCTACCAGCTCTCTCCCCATGATTCCGGCCCAAAACATGACTCCGCCACCTCCTTGTTGACGTCTCAGCCTTGTTGGGACATGGTGGCCATTCACCAACCATCCACTACTCCATCCATCAGGACCATCGAGGGTTGCACGGCACTCATCCGTAAACAAAACAGTTTGAAAGTTAGTCTTCATGTAGTCCTGAGCCCACTGCAACCTTTTTTGCTTGTGAGCTTGGTTTAGGGGTGGCCGAATAACAGGTTTAAGGACACTTGCAAACCTCTTGAGCATCCTACATCTTGAAGTTCGCGAGACTCCAGAGGCACCAGCGGCTTCAAACACCTGTTTGCTGCTATTCAATGGCATTTTAGTGGCTGCTCTCTTAACCCTACGCATTTGTTTGGCAGAAATCTTCCTTATTTTGCCTTTGCCTGAACGAGCCCGCTTGTGCTGTGAATCGGTGACAAATGTCTTCACCGTCCGATGATCACGCGCAATTCTTTTGGAAATATCCAATGTTGTGATACCTTGACCAAGGTATTGCACTATTTGCCGCTTTTCAGCAGCAGAGAGATCCTTTTTCTTCCCCATTTTGCCTGAAACATGTAGCTTGCTTAATAATGTGGAACATCCTTCTTAAGTAGTTTTCCTTTGATTGGGCTCACCTGGCAAACTAATTATTATTATTACTATTTGGATGATTTCAATCATCCAAATAGCCTTGAGACACAATACCATCCATGAGTTTCATTGAAAAACCAAAAAATGAATGTTTATGACCCTTAAATACAATTTGCCTAATAATGTGGAACGCGGTGTATTATGCTGTGCCATCATACCATCGTAGTTATCAAATTACCATGCTATTGTTTTCCACTACAGTACTTTTTACATTTCGCTTTACACTAGAATTTACAGCAATATTTTCACAAGGCTTTTATCAAGGATACATTTAACACTGAATCAAATTACTTATTATCTTACGCACTAATCACACTTTCCTCAACCACGTGGCCGTGAGCCTTCATGTCTGCCAGGGACACTTAGACTGTAGGATTGCAACTCTATTGAATTATTGAAAGACAATTATGTGAACTGTGGATTTTGCTGTCTGCTCTTAATGGACCTGTTTGTAAGTGTTATGTGACTCTGTCCTAGTTCTGTTGTCTGTCTGCTCAAAAGAGTGGACTTACCTTAAAGGTGCCAATTTCCAAATTCAGAGCTTTTCTGGGATTGAGGGATCGCCGCCACACGGCTCTCGACATGGTGACGGCTGGGCTGGCGGCTCTAAACTAATGTTAACTGCGCAAATGACGGCAAAGTGTTGACCCACGTGCATTTTTTTGGGGGAACTGTCCCTTTGAAGCAAAGTGAATGAAAATACAGCCAACACCAAGTCTATGTTCCTGACACTTTAGTGTGCGATATGGGTTATAGTATACTAACATCCCAACACTACAAAAGGCTTTACAATTGCGGTGTTTGGGATTTTCTGAGCAAAGCTGCTGCAGCGCCACCTGGCTCGAGAGTGTTGGCAAGCTGCCTCCATCCACGAAATGAAGTCGACCTCAGGTCAAGGTAATACTCGTTAACAGATGAAATAAGTCCATAGTTATTAACTCTAGAAAGCCACTACACCAGTCACGCAGATCTGATACTGTATTCAGTACGGCTATCGAACCCCAAACCCGACTGTCACACACATTTCATGTTTCCCGAAGAAGAATCTCTGCTGCCGCTATGACAAATGGCACAGCTCACGACAGCGGAGGCGGGGGCTGCTGCCAGCTTTTGGGGACAAATTGTGGACTGCACCGGCACATCAGTATCACATGGTGCCGGCTTCCTCCTAAACTCCATCATCTTCCCAGCCAGAATGAGGCCAGCCCGTTGGCACTGCAGAGAAAATGTGAGGTCGTGTTACCAGTATAGTTGAGCCTGGCCCCCGCTCTCGCCACAACACAATGCAACATCATCCGGCAATGTAACTTGAGCGGTGGCAATTTTGAAGCTTATCTCGTGATCGTGTTGTAAAATACAGTCTCGTAGTATTGTAAACCGCTCTGCAGTGTTTTGGGATCTGATAAAACTCCTGGATCTGTTACTCAAATCGGTCTTCCTGGATTGTATTTCCCTTTCTCTTGCATTTTCTTTATTACAGGGCTGTTTAAAGTCGGGAACGCCCAGCTGATCTGAAACATTACATTTCACAAAATCCCTGCAACAATTTCCCTGAAAGTTTACAAAATATTTGCCATTTCATATTAGCTGATAGGAAACTATTTGGCGTCCGTTCTGAGCTGATATCTTTGTTTTATTTGTGAAAGGTGGTTAAAAAAAACGTGTCTTCATTACCATCATATACGATATAACTGGCTTTTGAGTGACAGATTGACGCATAAAGAGCGTGGTGGTAGCTCTGTAACTTTTCCATAAATTTAGGGGAACTATAACGCGTTAAAACAGCAGGGAAAAACATTTTTATTTATCCAAGTGTCGCTAGTCTCTCCTGGCATTTTCTACTGTGGTGCGTACTTTTATCTACTTTAAAAAAGTGAGTAACATATCCAGCAATAAGCCGACTGGATTTGTGACAAAAAGGATTATGATGCCACAACTTTACTTCACATGGCAGCTTAATATTTTATGTATGCATAACATCATTTGGTAATAAAAGTTAATCATTCATTGGTAAGGTTAATTATTGTCACTTACTCTCACAGTGTGCCCACTATAAATGTGTAGGGTAGAAAAGAAAAGAAAGAATAAACAAATGCTGATAAAGTGGAGCACAGTAAGTGAGACAGACTGAGGCCCGGCTGTCTGTTGGGACAGGGCAGCTCTACTTTGGAAGAATTAATCTCAAGCAAAGATGACTGAGATCAACTTTGAAAAACATTAAGATGAAAACCCATAAAATGATTACGAACGGCGGCCAGAATGACAAGTATTATCAACAAAAATTAATCAGGTGCATCTTTTCATGAACTCAATTAATAATGTGCAACAACGGGGTCTTTTTTCCCTGGAATGAAAATTAATTAGCAGGGGAAGGTCACTCGGAGATGCTGACATCACTCATCAGGCCGCCGTGGCAGTTCTAATTATTTGTCTTCCAGGCTTGGCTGATCAAAAATTATTGCCATACCTGAGCAACATTTAGAAGAAAAAAAAAGGCTTTGTTTAAAGCGCTTTTAATTAGACCTGCTATTTGATTAATGCCGTGTAAGCGCCCAGGATCGGCCCTCTTATCAGCATTTCTGACAAGTTTGCTGGGTATTGTTGTGTGAAAGACATTTCACTGACGCTAACCGACTGTTTAGTATCTAATTCGTTCACTTTAGTTGCAATTAAAAAGCTATTTACTGCGAGGGCACTTGTTGATATTGATATAGATGTTGCAAACTTTGACAAAGCACTCTGTGCCGATTCTTGAAATAAATGTGGCATTAAGTGATAATAAGTAAACAATCTCGCAGTGGATTAGACCTAATATGAAATGTAGGTACTAACAACCTGCAGCATCACGCACGAACACGGGGCTGTTTTTGAATTGCGCAACGATCACCCAGGTTGCTCCCATGCGCGTTCTCAGACTGTGGCTCTAAGGTCCCACGATTTATTGCGTTTTTTGTCAGCCATAATTAATAACAGAAGACAAAGGTCACAGCGAGCAAACACGATTACCCAACCCCCTTCCTGATAACATATCTAGCCACCGCTGGCCCCGTGGTCACACACTGTACAGTAGAGAAAAGACTTGTCACGAAGCGCCGGCTTCTTGCGCTCTTTTACCGCAGAGTCGCCGCGTTGACTCGCCGCCCCGAACTATCCCCAACCCATTACTACATCAATTCACATTACCTGCAAATTAGCAAAGTTCTACTTTCAAACCCGCAGTACGTTTGATCCAAATAGACTCTAAATGCCATTTCTGTTCCTATTAACCTACGGATCGGTGTGGCAGATATTTCCACGAGGTTGCCGGGGAGAAAACACGAGGCTAATGGCTTGGTTGTGACAGCGCTATTCATGATGATTTATGATTCTGTGTTTAAGTTGATTACTCCACTGCTGACTCGGAATACTATTTCAATTAGTGCACTGAAGGTCACTCCACGAAATCCCTCCATAATCTATTCCTATTAACACTAATGCGCCGAGTATCCATATCTGTTCACCCTTGTTGATTCAAATCATCCCCACTCCTAACGGCCAGCTTGTTTACCAGTTTACTGGTTCGGACGTATCCTAGATGGTAATTTTCTCTTCTCCCGTGTATCATTAATGTGTTCAGTCTTGACACATGGCTAGGAGGGACATCTCAATAGAGCTTGGGCGCATTTTTTTATTTTTTTTTCATCACTTTTATTATTTCTAATTTGTTCTACAGATCAAGTGATATTTATGCTGAATGAAATTGATCCTGAAAGCCCCGTAGGCAAACGTGGTAATATTGCGCTGGGTTAGAAAGCAACAGCCCCCCTATTACTTGTCATCATGAGAACCAAAATAGCCTCAGCGTGATCAAAATTTCAGAGGTCCAAATTAATTTTACATCACTTCCATTCATACTCCCACTCACCCATGCAGCGGAGGAAATTAGCTACCTGTATTTAATGTAATATGTTCCCACTGTAAGCGCTGGTGGACATGATAGACGTAATCAGTTCACACTGCATCAAAAAGCTCACCAGACAGCGCTCGGAGATGAACAATGAATAAAGTTTCAAAGACGAGGTCTCTGAGTTTGCCAGCGAGAATGGAGGCCTACTTTATATTACAGGATTTAAAATGGACCTGACCGTCTGATTGAGCTGTTCCGACTGCAACTGAAACAAGATGTAAACCCGAAATTGGCAGCACATTTACTTTCCAAAAGTCCATTGCATTTCTTTCTTGTCAGTTAAACTTTAAACTTTCTGGCTGTTTGGACACACAGTGAAAAGGTTTTATCGCTTTTTTAATCAAGCAGAGAAAAATTAAAACTTCAACGGCTCTTATCAGCCACAACAGGCCTCTAGGCCTACAGGACGGGGAACATATTCTTTCTTTTTTTTTTGAGAGAGAGAGAGAGAAGGGTAAAAGTGCTGACATTGTCACCAGTTGATGGGACTCTATCCAGGGGGATAGGTGGAAACACTTGGGCAACAGCGACATCAATTTTCAAGATGATTTAACTCAGCGCTCCCGTGTTGGAGGGAAGAAACTTCAGACCCCTGATTTACCTCCGATGACAGCCACGCGGCCCCCCGAAACAATGTTTCCAAGGCTACTAGCGAATGACGAGTGGTCACGTCTGTACAGCCGTCCCCATTGGTTTGATTTATGTGACCGGGATCCAATAAAAATGGCAATCAAATCAACCCAGCCACTTTACAGGTAGAGGGCTGTCTGATTGAGTTGTCGAAGGCATGGCTGAGGCTCAGAATGATTATGCCAGGAAACGGAGAGGGGTCCATCTCTCCGCTCCCAACAAGGACGCCATACATCTCCCCATGCAGCTTTCCCACTCCACTGTGAAATGTATCCAAAATAACTGCACACCTACCGCTCGCCTGCCTCCCCGCTCTGAAGGTTATTTGTCGTCTGAAGGACTCTCGCTGTCAGAGCATGATGAATACCATGTACACAGACAAGAGCGGCGTCAGGTCCCGGGATTAGCCGGAAAACTCACTGATCTGTGAATAACCTAAAAAAGAGGAGCCGAAGATTAGCAATGATGCTTTTAGGAATGATCCATCAAACTCAACTACCTCAGTCACTCAAATGAATCATCTCACTTGATTCTTTAACCCGGGGCGAAGTGCGAGTGACTGCCGCGCGCACCTGCAGGTCACAGGGATCATTTTGAGGATGTTTATTAAATCAGTGCTATCAATTTTCTTACTGATCATCTTTTATCCGTCCCGTCCTTGGGGACGAGTGGAGCACACAATGATGTTAAAGGTTGCAGTATTCAACTTACGGCTTTTTCTTTTTTCCTTTTTTCTTCTTCCCCATTCAACCTTCCAGAGCTCCGCAGGCAATATTGAATTACGGCCATCGCCACAAAGTGATATCTGAAATATGGAGAGGGCCTGTCACTAAAGTTCACTCACTTCTGTTAACAGAGCTGCCGTACAAAGTAGAACAACATTTTTTTTTTTATATATATAAATAGCAAACAATAATCGTGAACTATTTGCCTCGGCTTTGAACTAATGACAACTCAGGCAGGCCTGTTTACTGTGCATGAGGAAGCACACATTCAGGAAGTAAATTGGATCAAAGTACAAGCAGCTGCTTAAGCACTTACCCGCTTCAATAAGCAGAGTGAAATCACCATCATTGTTGCATTAGAGTGACTTGCTTCAGTCACCAGCCAGGAAAAGCAGACAGGAAGAGGAGAAGTGGAGCCGATAGTGCACCAGCTCCATGTGTCATGAAGGAGCCGCTGGCTAGCAGCCAGCCACGCAAAGACAGAACAATTGAACATCACTGTGGAGTCCTTTTGTGTTGGAAACACAATCACCTTGTTAGAGAACAGAATGCATTGTACAACAGGTACAAACACATCCTCTGGAATAGCGGTGGGGCGCGCGTCATTTCACCAGATCATTCCGCACATTTCAAGACGTTCAAAGGTTTTTTTTGCTTCCCGTTCGGCTGTGATTGTTACTTCAATATTATTTAATAGAAACGTATAGGCTTCCACGAAAGTCCACAGGCTACAAATTTAAAAGAAAAAGGCGGTTCAAGCTCGTCGGTCGTGACGAGCAAGCAAACAAATGATCGCATAGTTGTGATCCCGAAGCCCGTTGGACGTTGTCTTTTTCAAAAGGGTCGCGGCCCCGAGAGTGAAAACAAAAATGCCCTCATCCAAAAGAGATTCGAAATGACATCATCCGAAGTTTCCACTGAACTCTGAAGACCTTTCCTCTCCAGCAACGAGGACACAAGGAAGGGGTTCAGGGATTGAGCAAGTCAGTTGGACTAACATGCCATGAAACAGGAAATAGCCACTCATTGATTTTGTGTGTGTCCAGAAAGATCAATTTTATTCTTCCTTTGTTTTTCAGACTACAATGCACTAAAGCTCCTGCAGCAGCAGGATGTGTTTCATACAACCGCGGCCCAAATGAAGCTATAAATCAAGTGTTGGAGCACAAACACATAATGTCATCCCCCACAGACCCCGCACACTGTTACAGTCCTCAAACTCCTCCACTCGGTCCGACAGATACAGCCTCACAGTGTCGAGACCGTCTAATTAATATGACTGTCGAAATATGAAAACGAGGACCGCTCGGGAAAAAAGGGCAACATTTTATCCAGATACGTCGGTTCTTATTCTAAACTCTTCATGAAGAAGTTAGTCACGGTTTGATCATTCTGCATCGCATTCGCTCCATTATGACTGTTATCTGGCTCCACATCATTCTGTCGTCATGCAGTTTGCTGATTAAGTGTGCGCGCGTGTGTGTGTGTGTGTGTGTGTGTGTGTGTGTGTGTGTGTGTGTGTGTGTGTGTGTGTGTGTGTGTGTGTGTGTGTGTGTGTGTGTGTGTGTGTGCGCGTGTGCACAAACTGACACTTCTTTAATTGTATTGCACTTGTGCTATCTGGTGCCGGAGTTAACTCGTAAAAGTGAAGTCTTAAGCAGATTCCCAGCGTCTGCCTGTTTAAGATTCATAGAAAAGACCATCCACCCCAATCAATATCTACTTGAGATTTAAGTTGCATTATGTGTCCCCTTCACAGGCATGATTTAAAACATCAGCACAAAGTATTCTTAATTTTATTGCCTGCCGTAAATTAAAATTAATGACGCTGACATCCACAATTAACAATGAAAAATGCAGATTCTTATAATTACTTTAGCAGTAATATTGTTTTCAGCCCCGGCTCAAGGTGCTCCTCGCATGCTCCTCAACATTCAGTAAAACACAAAAAAAGACAGCTTCATTACATTTTATTTGCTATAGGAAACAACAAAAAAAAGGGGGCCTAACAAAAATCCACAGCTCATTTGGGAATATCTCGCCATGCATAATTAAGCAAATTTGATTGGAATTAAGCATGACTTCTTTTGGTTGGGTTTTAATGAATGCAAATCAGGCATCTACATCCCTAAGATTAATTTCAGCCAATTAAAAAACAAAGCTTGTTGGAAAGTGTAAAAAAAAAAAAAAAGTGTTCAAAGCAGGGTAGCAAAGCAGTTTCTCTCTCTCTCTCTCTCTCTCTCTCTCCCTCTCTCCTCATCTCATCTTCATAACTTGCACTCAGGAGAATCCCCCCCCTTCCTCAACTTTGATCATTAGCATGAAGTTACAGGCAAACAGTGTGAATTCAAATGTGGCGGAAATAAACCGCCAAGATCCTTATGTCTTTCTAATCCCCCCCCCCTCTTAATAGTTTCTTTACACAATTATTGTTTGAGCACGTCTCTTTTAACTCCGACAGGCCGGTTAGGGAACGCATTCGTCAGAGAGAGACAGACTGGAAATACGCTCAGCCGCTGATTCCTCTCTGCCGCTGCAGAGGTGCTAAACTTTGCCGCCCTGAATGCATCATTGTTGCTGTGGGGCTTTTTGACGGGGACGAAACATGCCAATTATTCTGCATTAGTTTGCCCGCGATAATGTTGCCGCAACCCGAAATCAACCTTTGTCAGTATTCAAGAGCGTTCGATCCATCTGACTTAAGCGCTCAGGAGGTCTCGGCGTGGTATTTTCCATGTGAAGGCACCATCGCACACCGGACCAGTGACAAATAACGCGGCTCACACCAATAACAAATGCCGGTGTCAGGCGCAGTGTGTGTGTGTGTGTGTGTGTGTGTGTGTGTGGCCGGTGTAGACTCTCATTATGACAGCCTCGCATTACCCTCTGTCTCAAATGTTGTGCTGCTTTTGCACATATCAGTAAATCCTGCTTATTTGGAGAGAGGAGACGGAGAGCGGCTAATGATGGAGGGGGCAAGCGCGCACCTTGGGGCTAATGCCAGTCCGCCTGCTCGCAGAGCGCCGTGTACATTGATTTGATCTCCCACATCAAAAGGCAAAACAGTGGTGCAAGTCAGCACATCCCCAGTCAATGTCATTCCTTGAAGTGATTCCCCCCCCCCCTCCCCTCACACACGTGCATCTTCACGGGGCCTGTGGAGGCAGGACGGCAGGGGAGGGGAGGGAGAATTAGGTGATCGGATCTATTGGCATTTCCTTTAAAGGAGATTCATGGCGGGAGGACACGGGGAAAGTGAGGAAAAGTGGTCCGCTAGCCCAGAGCCAGTTCTGAGAGGCTCGGCGTGTTTAGATTGCATTAATCCTTCTGTCTCTACCTGTTACAGGGCTTTCATTAACGCTGTCTTTTAACATCAAGTCTCCTGCAGAGTGGGGGAATAAGTGGGGAGTTCTCAGAACTCCGCTGGAAAGTTCAAAGCGCCGCGAGGAACCCCTTTATGTGTTGTTCCCTTAATCATTCAAAAGCCCGTCCTCGTATGCCACTTGCGTAGGCCCCTCCATATGACGAGGAGAATTAATATTTGCCCTCTGATGCATTCTTTTTTTTTGAAAGAATAAAGGAACGTGAAGGGGAGAAGAAGAAGAGGAAAAAGCATTATCTATTCGAGGAGCGCGGGGAATACTCTGACTGCGTCTCAGTTCTGTTGTAGCTGCTGCGTCTCATTTTGTCTGCAGCAGATCACAGGGCCGCAGACTGGTGCTTTTTTTTAGGGGGGCGGGTAGGGGGAGGGGGGGGGGGGGGGGGGGTGCGGGGGGACGGAGAGTGAGAAATGTTTCTGTTTTATTAGAACCCTGTGGGAGAGTTTTGTGGAGGCAAGCATGTCATTGAGCCCATTTGCATCATGCCATCAGTGAATAGATATGATAATATTGTAATACTTTGGAATCACTTCCACAAAAGTGGTGTGTGTGTGTGTGTGTGTGTGTGTGTGTGTGTGTGTGTGTGTGTGTGTGTGTGTGTGTGTGTGTGAGAGAGTGTGAGAGAGAGCCTCTGGCAGAACCCCTCACGATGCCAAGAGAGATAAGTCCACTTCTCTGTTTTATATTCACTTATTTTTTTAAACATTACAGATCTCTCCACCTTTTAGACTCTAACTAATGCTCACCACTTTAATGTGAAAGCAGTGTAATATAAGTCCAGTAGCGTTCGCTATCACATTCCGCTCCTTGGTATTTCTGTCTGTTAGTCCTCCCCTGTGTTAATGTATTAACTCTGATGCCTCCGGCTTTTCATTTCATTCGGTGAAGCCCCCATTGCTGTGGAGTTGGCCTTATGCTTACTTTATGCACCATGGACCACACATTCAAGTTCACCAGAGCAGACCTACGCGCCTTTTGAAGCATTTGGACCGCGTTATTATGAAAGTGTAGCGTTCGTACATTTGTAACCGCAATTGCAACTCAGCCATCGGTGTAAAATTCGCTATTCTCAGTTCCCTGAATGCGAGCGAAACCGAGAGGAGAAAAAAAACGTGTGTGCCCTTTATTTTCACACATAATAACACAACAGAGATTATTATTCAGGGGATAAAACCAGTGAAAGGCTATTCAGTGCATTTGTTTCAGACAGCCATAGCAAAGAGTGAAAAAAACAACTGAAAACTGGAGTAATGTGCACAAAGCCTTTAAACATTCTATGCATTCAGTCGTAGCTTCTTTTTAAAAAGCTTTTTAATTAATTTTCATTAAATCGCGTTTAATCATTTGAAAAGAGGGTACTGTGGTCTGTCTGCTCAGTGCTGGGCTAAATTGTGTGGAGTGAAGAGATGTTACTGGGAGATGGGAAGCCCAAGGGACAAGCAGGAGGACAATGCTGTCTCTCGGGAGAATTTTATGCTGCTGAAGTGAATTTGAATACATAAAGGAGAACTCGGGTAAAAGGGAAAGGGGGGTACAACATAGCCTGTGTTCTCCTGGTCCCTTGTGTGGGAAAAAAGGAAGATTACCCTACCATTTTTTTCTTCTTCTTCTTCTTTTTCTACTCTGGCCCTATTCTCAACGACTAATTTAGCATTCTAAGGTCTCCGATTGCGCCATGGGCCCTTTCCAAAGAAACGCATGTTTTACCTCCACACATCACACTTTGCTTCAAGTGTCACGTGTTGCTCTTCAAGCGTTAGTTAATCCACTGCTAATGACAGTATCCATCGGCGCTTCAGGAAATCTGTCCCAGATACACTGAGCGTTGCAGTCAAAGCGGTTGTGCCGATTTTAATGCAGCCACCAAAGAAGCGGCCGAGTCGGTTCGTCTTCCCGCCTCCCCGCCAGCGAGAGGATCTCAAGAAGCTCAACAGATTGGCGCAGAGTTTGGCGGACAGATGGAGGATTAGATTGTGATTTCCTGATACAAGACTGTCTCGTGTCGGCTGTGAGGGAATCTCAGACCTCGTTCATGATAAAGGAATACAGCGTTTGAATGAAAGCGCTTGAAGAGGTTTGAGGTTCTATTCGTGCTGCGGAAACTCAGCAACTTTTTATAGTTACGAAAAAATAAACATTACACAACGCAGAGAAACGAGGTAATAAAAAGCAGAAAGCGGCACATTGGTATCAGCAGACTTTCCTGCTCAGGCAGGGAACGCCCCGCACATTCTCCCCTCTTAGTTTTCCTGTTTGGTCTGCCCTCTCTCTGCTCCGGGCCTTATCAGAGCATCATTCATTCCTCCTCCGTGATCCTGCACTTGGCTGTGGTCTGCGGGGCTTGGCACCCTCCCATTCCCCTTCTGCCCCGCTGAAGACACTGCTCTGCACTGTTCTTTGTCTTGGGCTAAAAGCAGAGGGGCACTACTTGTTGACATGCAGCAGCCTCACCTGTTTGCATCGCACCTTGCCACAATGTCTATCTCCATCTTGCTATTTCCATGCAGCATTGCTAAACGTCGAAATACATTGAAAAGGTCAAAGTGTTTCCACTTAAAAATCTCTTTTTTTAAATCGTGTAACTTCATGCGTCCAAAGGGACCTCAAGGTAAATGAGGAATGATGTTCTTTCATGATTATATCAAACACTTTACAGTGTTGAAGCATCTGGAAGAACAACTTTCGACACTTTTAAATGTAATCTAACGCGACAGTGTATCAGGAACGGAGGTCTTTCCTTTGTACCACAACGTCTGGTGGATTAAAGGCTTTAGTGCATCCATTTTGGGGTCCAGGAAGTGGAAACAACCCTGGGACATGCAGAGGCACGTAGCCCTCTTACAGTGCCAACAGTTCCTACAGTAGGCATGGACCACTTGATGTGTTCTGTGCTCCTGTAGAGGTCACTGTTGTCAGGCTGGGAGACTCAGCAGCCCCCGATGCCGTCCTGTGTGAAGTCTGCAGCGAGCGCCGTGACATTGAAACAGACCAAGACAATGTGAGCGAGAGGCGAATTACAAAGTCAATTTTGTTTGCGAAGCCACGACGTCTAGCACAAACAGCACTTTTAAAAAGGGAAAAGTTTGTTGGTGCTTAATCTGTACAATGATGAACAGTAATTATGTTTTTGTGCCAGTGATAATCACGCCTGTCCCAGTAGTAAGTTAATTTGGACCAAATAAAGAATCTTATGTACATATGTCTGAAGGCTTCTTAGAATTGTAGGATTAATCCCTCTCTGGAAGAAACACATTATGTTAATCACAAAATCCCCATATTTGTGTATCTGGGAGACGATTGTAGTGAGCAATTATGGGTGGGCTTTATTGCCACAAACACAAATTAGGTGCTGTGAACGAGTTCATCCCAAGCATTTGTATGTGCCATTTAACTCTGAAATCCTTGTTTATTAAACTCCAATTGCACATATGAATCAACTCGTTGGCATTAATCACGAAGTACAAGGGCCCAGATGGTACAATCTTAGCCAAGCTTGAATTAATAGGAAAGGGTGAGCCGCTGCTGCATGGAGATCCTCTCAAGGACCTTTGAAGAATGACATGAATAATCATTGTTGTTGGACGCATAGTTTACTAAGTCAGCCGCGCATGGTAACCCTCTGCAAACTGAGAGATATTGTATATTATTATAAGACTTGTTGATGTATTACAGCGCCGACGCTAAAATGAAGAACGACTTCGTCATGTTATAATTCATAATATAACATTTTAGTATCGTATCATGCACCATGATATCAGTATCATACGGTGATCATGATCACTAAACATAAGCACGGACAATGTGACACAGCATCGGTTCCTTCCATTGTTCGGGTGATGTTACAGGGGAGCAGCTTCTCTGCAGCTCGGCTTCCATGACGGCGGAGTAATTAGAAGTTTACATTTTTGGTGTTTATGTTATCGATCCGATGTACTGGATTGGTATCAGATGCAGAACTTAATGATCCGGGTTTTGGCCGGACACCAGTGATGAGTAACGGCCATAAAAGAGTAACGGCACACTTAAACATGTGATTTAAGCCAGTGGAAAAGTGGGGGTGTCTTCAACTTGCATTATCTCTTATGGCCATCAGGGGGCGACTCCTCTGTTTGTATAGAAGTCTATGAAAAAGTGACTCGACTTCTCTCTTGATTTAAACATTGTAAACATGAGTAAATGGTCCTCAAGTCTTCTTCAATACAGCATGATGTTCATTTAGTAAATTATGTTTCACTTAGAGTCAAATAGACCATAAAGCAGGGCATGATTTAGGGGCGGGGCTACCTTGTGATTGACAGGTTGCTACCAGAGCCGTGTCTCTAAATCACTCCTCCGCAGTCCAAATATGTTCACTTCCGTTCACTGGTTGCAAACCGTTAAAATGGTCACGGCCGTAATCCAAGATGGCGACAATGAAACGCATAAGTATAGACCTGAAAAAACGTCAGTCCACAAATCAATGGGTGACGTCTCAACAACTACGTCCTCTTCACTTCCGCATCAATGTTGGTGTTGATATGGACATTTCTTACAACATTTTTAAGAATAAGCATTCCATGGTTAAAAATGGCACAAACCGTCATCTACTATTTTAAACCTGGCCTAATGCTCAAAGCTAATTCTGAGATAGAATCCACCGTTTGGGAATAATCTACGTCATGAATAGAAATATTCACCCCTCCCCTCACGTCTATCGTTATTTGTCTCTGTCAGTAACCCGTGTGCAGCACTACAATCACAGCACAGCAGAAGCCTGTTCTCTCCTTTCTGCGCACTGGAAATGAAGCTACCAGCACATTACAACATCTGGTGCATGAGTGTTAATGACTGATTATCTGGAGCTAGCAATCTACGCTGTGACAAGAGACTGTAGATGAAGCGTAAACTTGTTTCATTTGACTCATTTAGAGGCTGGCTAGTTAACTAGCTCAAGTTAGCTCAGGCTAACGTCAATTATGAGGCAAACAGCGGGTTGGAAAATTAAATTAAATGTATAAAAATAAGACGCACTTTTGTCCTTGTGAAAGTAAGACCAGCAATTGACCGACCAAATTAGCTAATTTTGCATATAATATCTGTGAAATTAAGTGCAGATGCAGCTCCATGTTACCTTACGTTCAGAAAAATATTCGTAATCCACACGGTGAGGAATGAACTCTAAACACAGTTATAGGAGCAGGGCTCATAACTTGTTTGGAATGAGTATCGGGAGATAAAAAGAGTTTGTAGTTCCTTAGTGGTACTAAGGTAGAACAAGATGACTTTTCACTATAATAGATCTTGATAAGCAGTCATTCAGTGAACACTAAGATAACAGAGAAATGTCTCCAAATGTATTCGACTAAAGGTCACCTCCACACTTTCTTACTATTTCTGCTCTATTGTAGTTTTTTTTATGTAGTTTATAGCATTCGTATGAATAATTGAACTGGCAATAGTCACACGAAACGCTATCAGGCTATTTACAGGTGTCCAAGTTGAATATGCTACTTACTTTAGCCACAGTTGGATAGCCGAAAGCCTTTCTGCCTGCTTTCTAAGATTTAGGAGGAGTAGTAATAGTAGTAGTTGTACAAAGACTGTCAGGAAGTCAGGACATTCACCCAGGAGACCACAGTGTGAGTCCTGTGAGAAACCTTTTGGTACATTCAGTTGATTAGTATTTTTTGTATTTTATTATTATTATTTTCAGTGGCAGTTTGGTTAGATCAAGGCAACAAAACTACTTAGTTTTAAACAAACTTGCATAGGCCCAGTACATATAGACATACAGTATCTACTGCGAGCCCGGGTCAGGTACAAACAGTATTGTTGGCTTCTGACACCTGGATGCTAATAGCATCTGCTATAATTCCATGTGTCTTCTATCAATGTCATACAATAAGAAGAATAAGAGGAAATGGAGGAGATGACGAAACCATAGCCAACAGAATGGGCTGACAAACAAGGGTCTGATGGAAACTACTTACGTACTGGAATGGAATTATACCTGAAGATATAGAAAACCATGCAGGATTAAAACTTACTACATGAACATGTATCCTGTCACTGTGTTTTTCTCTCCACTAAAGCCGTCCTCCTCCACTTTGCTTTGGCCTCACCCCGAATGCATTCCAGTTGAGCTGATTTCCTGATTCTAAAGGACATTGCATCTCATTTCTTGTCGCTTGTATCCTAAATTCCTAAAGGTACAATTAGCATTTTGTTTGACAAAATGTTGAAAGGTTCATAGATTGATATTTGAGAAAAAATGTAGCAGGGTTTTTTTTTTTTTTCCCAAATGCAAATCCTGACATTTAATAACTTTTATTACAGATGCTCTGTTTATGGATTGTAAAAAACTCTGCATAGATTTAATGGGGATAAAGTAAAATTACAATGTTTAAACACAATCAGTGTGGCAAACCAGCCAGTGTGTAATTTAGTGTTGTGTGGCAATGAAATGTTTTACGGGCCTTGATTTATGTCCTGTGCATGGCATTTCTAATGAGAGAGACCAACATTGCAGTGCGCCTGTGTTCCAGGAAACTACATTTACAGCAGATCTTTTTTTCTCAGGAGTGTTTTTCCCTTGTGAAATAATGTCAGCACTTTCCCACCTTCAAAGTCCTTTTGTTTCCAGATCTATTAACAATTCTAATTGTACAGGAACACTTGTTAAGTAAGGCTGGTAAATAAAGCAGGAAACGCATTATTTCCTTTTAGTGCAGATTAAAGGTACAGCTATGCCGGGTTGAAACACATTAATGAGGTTTTAAATAAAAATGCTGGCAGGGAATTTACACCGCTGACTGGTTTAACTGCAGTGAGCAGTTGATTTTCCTTGATGTTAAAGGGGAACATTATTTCACCCGCTAATGAAAAATACATCTTTCCACCCTCCTATCTGTTAATTAACATGTTTGTGTTAAGGGATTTTCAAAAAGGGATACAATCGCTTTCGATCTGATTAAAGTAAGTGATACATAATAGGGAGGTTGTTTTCCTTGGGTCCTTCTGTTAATTGAATAGCTTTGTGTGACTGGGAATGTTTTTCCTACAGTCACAACAGTTTGCCGGGCCGAGCTGCTTTCGGGATGCCCCTATCTTAATTACGGATCACTTTCCAAATGTGCTTCAATTTCCTCAGCAGGACAGGTTCTGTTAACTGCTATTTTTAAGGCCAATAACAACGTCAAAGCTCACAGATGATTAAAGCAATTAAAGTTTCCCTTTGTTTCCCAAGCGCAGCGAGATATGGGGCTGCCTGTTTGTACAGCATTTATTAAACATTTACTAAATGGAATTGAATCTGTCATCGATGAAGTTTTCCGAGACAATTACCTTTTAGCATGGCAAACACTGTTTCACTCAGCTAACGCCTCACAGCTTATGGCTGTGATTAGCCATTTGATTTCATCAAGCCAAACTAAAATCCTCCAGCAGAGGAGACGGGAGAGAGAGAGACAGAGAGACAGAGAGAGAGAGCGGTTTAAATATAATTTTACCATCGGAATTTCTCAATTAGCATGCCACATTTTCTCCATTAGATAAACTGCCTTTAGAGAGCTGGCTGGTTTAATCTGTTTAATGTCCGTGTAAACTATAATCTCCTGATTCTAAAAAGAAATCCCTTAAGGACATCATTCGCATACACTCTTCATATGGCGTTTTTTTCTTTTTGGGGGGAAAGACATGATCGAGTGCAGCTTCTAAAGAGGGATTGAACGGTGACGGGGTTTGCTCTGCCTATCATGCTTTCCTCGTCTGTGGCACGAGGATTGGGCGAGTTGCGCTTTCAACCCGCTCGAGTTTAGCCGATCGTCAGTAATTACGCTTTTTTTGTTTTGACGAGCGTGTCCTTGCTCGACTACCTCTAGAACGTACAGAGGACTACAGATGCAGCTCAGGTCGTTTTGATTGTACACAATATGAGCCCGCGCCTCCCGCTTAATAATTCCACGAGCGTCGCGCCGACAGCCACGTGTCGTATCGAGTCCTCTTGAAAGATGGACGACGTCGTCCCCTGGAAGACGATGGAGAGGAGATCTCGCCGCGTGACACGGTACGCGACTCAAACTCTGATCTAGGATTGAACCAGGAGTGCATCGAGCTGTGTGTACGCGCTGCCAATCACCGCGGCGCTGTGGCCGTTAGCGTTTATGGACGGAGGAATCAGGATTTGTTGTTATCCCATTGAACAATGAGCAGAGCGAAATCAGAGTGTTTACATGCATATCATTGGCTTCCATCACACACTGCAGGCTGTGTGAATTAGGGCCCGCAAACACAGCCCCCATTCTCCTTGCATCACGCCAAGAGTCACTCCATTGATTACCCTTCCCCGCTCCCAGGAAATGGCTCATGCATCTCATGTACATTATAACAAATGTTCTCTTTGCATTACAATTGAATTGTGATTGTTATGTTCAATCAATGGGGAAAGGTCACGGGATCGCTCCTGCCAGCGCTTTAATGGAGAAGTCGATGAGGATTCATTTTAATCACTGCGGCTGTGGCAGAATGAGCACAACACTGAGAGACTGTCAATGGCCCGGTAATTACCGCTGTTTATACAGGTTTCTGCTTTGGCAATTTAGATATCCACAAATCTCTCTGTTTCCTGCTCCCCAGTTCTATCGGAGGCTGCGCGGCATCAAATGAAGTGCTGCGGGACGTGGGCCGTGACTGCTCTAATTGTGGGTGAGGCTGGCTCTTTGAAAAAACGAAGTGAACTCCATTTGCTCCTCTTTCCAGCAGTCACATTACCAGAGAGCTGTTGTTTTCGAATACCCTGTGTGGAGGAGCTCAGATGAGTCCCCAAGTCCTGCCTGTGACAGTCGCATCAGGATAAGGGCGTTAAATCACCCGTATTTACGACGACCGTCTGTCTGGGTTACCTCTGCTGTAAGGGTGCGGAGAGATGCTGCTACTAAATATGGCATTGCTCTTGAGGAAATTGCGATTATACACAAGTTGAGAACGTCAAAGATGTAGTTGACGGAGACTTAATTTCCCAGAATCCTCATCAAATGTGGACTCTGACTTTTCTAACTTTATTTCCAGTTTCTCTGGTTGTGTGTCCTCTTTAGTCACTCTGAGGGTCAATATGCTTTACACGTTGACTTTTAGTTTGTATGTAAAACTTTGACTGTAAAACTGGTGAAAAGTAGCCTGCGAATTCTATTTGGGAATGCAGTTTGGTGTCAGACATGGGCTTTATTATTGCTGCATTTACTTTGAATGTTTTCTCAATACATCATTTGGTCTATAAAAGGTGAGAAAATTGTAAAAAAATGAAGGTTTCCAGAGCCCATTGTGGTGTTTTCAAAGGCCTTGTGTTGTCTGACCGACAGGACAAACACACAGAGAGATTCAGGTTAAAAAAACACATCAAACTCTCTGATTAGAAAAGCTGGAATCACAGATTGTTTGGAGATTTGACATGAAAACGACTTTTCGACTAATCAATTCATCAATTTAGTTGCCGATTAATTCCCAATCTAATAAAACATTTGACACACTATGGATGGTGACTGAAAGGCCAGCTGTTCTGTACGGAAGAATACAGAAAACTGCATCTTAACACTCCATAAATAAGCAGACGGCATGAGAGAAGCCTGAACACTTTTTATTTGTAATTAGAAAAGAGAGCGGTGTGGCCAGTGTGGAGAATTATCGCCCCCCTCCTCCGCCGGTCTGCTCCCTGACATCTCCCCCCTCACCCCAAGTGGCATGTTTGTGTTGGACGGGCGGCTAAGGATAGATGGGGTCAAGGCAGCGTAACCTTGGAGAAACAAATATTCATGATCAATAAGTGCTTTATTCCGAGCATCTAAATGATTCTTATGTCTGAAGCTGCACCCCTCCTCCTCCTCCCTACTTGCCCATGCGGAAAAGCAGTTTGAAGATTTATGCCGACTAGGTAAAAGGACATTTTAAAAGACTACACAGTATCACTGCTTTCAAATGTCATGTAATCATAGGTTAGGGGAGAGCGCCGGGCAGCCAGAGCTAAGTGATGCTATAGATAATGAATTGCCTCTGAAATATAATACATCGTGGGTATGATTCTTTGTTCCCGGCTCTGTACAGCAACTCGCTTCAATTAAAGTTATTTATCTCTCTTGTTTTTTAAGTTCATCAATTATATTGTGATACACTTAACGTCCATAAGAGGATGATGTATGATTGGTCTAATTATTTCTTATTCACCGTGCTTTCTAAAGCATATCAATTTTGTTAATACCATGTAATTAAAACACGTCAGCGCGCCACAAGTTGCCGGCTGTATTAATGACTATGAAAATTATTTTAATTAAATAGCCAATTATAGAAAAATCCTAACCATGAGAATTGACATTTAAATGAATTCAATTTAAATTGCTTTTCAACATTGTTTTATCAAAGCTTTATGGAGTGAATAAATTATGACATCAAACAATATACTGTGTCATTGATCATACACAAGTCTTGTCCCATATCCATACATTTTGAAACACTTTCCTGATGCCATTCATCACGCCGGGTGATTACATTTTGACACGGTCATTTGTTTACTGCAATCTGGTGCACATGTACTGTACTTCTGTGCACTTTGAGGAGAACTCTGTTCCCGGTTTGGGTCGCTGAGCGCAGGAAACTTCCCTCACGCTGCTGATTGAAGACAACTTAGTCCCACTGTGCAGGAAGAGAATAGAGAAAAGTAATAAGTCATCTCAAGGAGCTGTTGCCTTTCAAGATGGATTCCCACACATGTGTTTTTTTTGTACAATTAGTGGTGTTTTTTGTATGTGCGCTGCATTACAACAACAATGTTCACGGACTGTATTTTTGTGTTTCTGTGTTTTCATAACCGGGGTCAGACACATGCAGCCCACCCAGCCTGTTGAAAGGGGCGTTTGTATCTCAAACATCACATATCCTGTGGTGCCTTTTAATACCGATTAGGCAACTCTGCCTCTTTTTTTTTCTTTCCCCTCTGCATAATATTAATGAAAGTCATTTTTCAGACATTACAAGCCCAATGATTTGCAGTTAACCCATGCAAACAAGAGAAATAGTGGGCAAACTGTTGTGACATTCATTGTATATAATGAAATCTTAATATGGTGCATATTTAAGTGAAAGGTTAGCAACATAAAGGGCAAATGGATTGCCTGGCAATGAATTTTAAGCAGCTATTGATTTTTACACTACAAGCCACCTCTTTCCCTGAATGATAATTTTGAAAACGGCACACTGCTTATCTTAAAGCTGATCTGACACAACAGGACAACAGCAATACACTGAATATTAAGGCCAATGCAGACTGAGAGAAGCAGCAGCCTTCCTGGTGCACCACACTCATTCCACTTCGTAACAAGTCATGGGAAGTATGAATGTACTAAATTCAGCTTTTGCAAATACATCGATCAGTAAATAGACAACTTCTGATTAAAAAAAAAAAAAAAAAAAAAAAAGAAAGTACAACTTGTTATTTTGAAATGTAATGCAATCTAATGAGCGCTAATTGGGGACAATAAGGTTAAAAAAAACTCTGACAGTTGTGCAATTTTTAAGCATAACTTTAATTTCTGCAGAACTCCAAACAAGCTTTCCCACAAACCAAACTTGAATAAGTCCACGTATGATTTTCTGCTATACATTGAAGAATGTTACTGCTCTTCTATTGAACATATAAATCCTATTTGTCCTAATATAGTGTGATCTACTGACGAGACGAGCATGTGAGGATAATCCGGCAAACGCAGTTCCCTGTTTTCACAGCGGCACATTGATCCGGTGAGTAAGGCGTTGTAATTCATGACGTGCTCAGCGGTCGTGTATACACGCGTGAACTCTCTGTGACACGGACGTGACCCCCACCTCCACGATGCAAAGCAGCACACGGCCTCCCTCTGCCTTCACCCTTCTCTCTGCTGCAGCCGTCTCAGATTGAGAGAAAGTCTGAGGGTTCAGGTTCCATCCGGGTTGAGCCCTCGGCATCATGAAATAGTGCAATCCTTCACCAGCCTGCTGTAGGATGAGCAGCGCACGTGTAGCGCACGTGTAGGAGGCCAAAGATGGCGTCGAAATACGGTGCGAGACACCCAAAAAGTGAACCAATGTTGTGGTCTGTGTATTTAAATGTTGATTTTGTTGTTAGCTTTGAAAGGTTTCAGATTCCTAAATGTAGTAGGCTTTGTCAAAATTAAGGTTTTGGTTGTGCCTCTTTATCTACAGCTGATTTAAGTTCATTAGCAATTGTAACACCTTTGCCGTGATTAGTTTCAACGTGGTCCCACGTGTAATTACGTACACAATAACACAATATAGTTATTACGGCTGTTGAACTTGAATTGGCCAGTAAGTGGGAATACACTAACACGGAGCTGCACAAGATGAGATAACAATGTCACAGTGCATTCTGTTGGAAACGAGTTGTTACAGTAAAAAACACCATTGCCTCACGGTGTGTCATGCTGCTACTTCACACAGAAAGCATAGAGTCACTCTGACTGTGTAAATACAATAATCATAAAGGGCTAATTCAATTGAATTGTTTTCCCCCTCTCTTACGGATGGTGTGTACCTTGAACAGTGACTCACACTGACACTCAGTGAGGAAGTATGACAAATAAGTCAATGACATCCAAAATAAAGGAGAAAAGGAAAAGAAAAGAAAGAAGCATCGCAGTATGAATGGCTAAAGGTAAGTTTTCCAATTTAGGCTTGATAAAAAAAAAGAAGCTTTCAGACAGTTGCAGCGCGCGCGAGTGATAGCCGGTCACCGGGGTCACGGCGGCGCAGCGGGTCCGCGCGCCGCTGGGCAGCAGGTGTAACCAACCTGTGTGTCGTGAGAACCAGCAGCGACTGAAGCTTCCACACCACTTTTATCACAGTGAAAAGAAGAAGAAAAAACAAGAAACGAAGGAAAAAACATGCACATGTGTGCAGGTTTATTATCCGGTACTAGCGAAATTCCGCTAAATGCGTTATAAACAATTGGAATCGACTGGAAACATGATGTCGGCTTAATGCGTTCTTCAAAGGCTTTGCGCTGTCCCCTAGCTCCGCCCCCTCTGTACCGTGTGACAACAACAACTCATCCACAGAGCGGAGCTGCACTTTTCAGCTCATTTTCCTCCTGTCATTCCTCCTCCTATCTTTGATCATTGTCCCGCCGCTCGGTCTCCCCCCTACCCCCGCTCCCCCCCCCCCAAAACGCCCTCACTCAGCACGCCTTTCGCGGCAGCTCTTTTCTACTTCCCAACTTATCCGAGGAGCTAAACTCTCGTGGATTCTTTCATTTAGTGGCGTCTCGGCAGGCTGTTTTTTTTTTTCTTCTTCTTCTTCTTCTTCTTCTTCTTCTTTTTCCTCCACTTTGAACTTCGGCTACTCTCTTCCCCCTCCGTGTAGGTGACCATGGCCGTGCCGGCTGCTCTGATCCCACTAACTCCTCTGGCCGCGCTGCCTCCGATCTCGACTCCCTCCCTGACTACGTCCCCGCCGACGACCACCTCGTCGCCGTCCCCGTCCCTGGCCCCGCCGTCCGCGCAGCCCGGGCAGAACCTGTTCCGGTCGGAGCTCCTCTCCACCGGCAGCCCGGGCATCCCGAACGCGGCGCTGCCGCCCGGCAAGCCCGTGTACTCGACCCCGTCGCCCGTCGAGAACATACCGCAGAACAACGAGTGCAAGATGGTCGAGTTGCGCGGCGCCAAAGTGGCCTCGTTCACCGTGGACGGCTGCGAGCTCATCTGCCTGCCGCAGGCTTTCGACCTGTTCCTGAAGCACCTGGTCGGCGGGCTGCACACGGTCTACACCAAGCTGAAGCGGCTGGAGATCACGCCGGTGGTGTGCAATGTGGAGCAGGTCCGCATCCTCAGAGGGCTCGGCGCCATCCAGCCCGGGGTGAACCGCTGTAAACTCATCTCCAGAAAAGACTTCGAGACGCTGTACAACGACTGCACCAACGCGAGGTACGGCATTTTATGTATGTGTTTGTTCTGTGTGTGTGCGTGTGTGTGGTTTAAATGTCTTTACGGACATAGCGTGCGTAAAGGCGCGGGAGCGAGGAAGGGGGGAGACATTTTTCGCTTGTTTCAAGCGATGACATTAGGCTGGTTAATGTCGCAGTTAAGAAAATGTAATATGTCTACGTGAGCGTGGATTTGCAACCAAAAAAAAAAAATGAAATAAATAAAAGTGCCTGCGGTCGGTCCCGTTGGACGGGAAGAGGCCAGAGTGCACCATCAGGGGAGAAAGTTGAGTGAAAGTTTTTTTTTCTTCTTCTTTTTTTTTGTGAACACGTGCAGGGGCAAAGCTTGTGCCATGATGGATAGGCTGTCCACCGCAGGACAAGTGAATCGATAATGTAGGCTACTTCCAGCCACGCTGTTGAATACACTGTACGCAGCCAGAGAGCTCCTCTCAGGGTCCGCACTGGAATCCCACTCATCCAGGGGGAACTTTTAAAAAACAACTACATTTTGCTCTGGAAGAAAAATGTAGGGTTATGTTTATTGATATGCCCTTGCCATGGGAGCAGTGCAATTATACTTATATGTTTAAATTCGAATGTGTGTGTGTGTGTGTGTGTGTGTGTGTGTGTGTGTGTGTGTGTGTGTCAAACCCAGATTATCAGAATTATATGTCATTGGTGTATTGATTGTTTTCTCAGTACTGACAGCCAGTAAATGTATTTAATTTTAAAAGGAGGTAACAGTACACTCACAAATCCTGTACGAGTGTATGCAGCCAGTTTCTCTTTTCTTTTTTTTCTCACTGTAAATGCTGGGGATAATTGCCATACACACACGCACACACACACACACACACACACACACACACACACACACACACACACACACACACACACACACACACACACTAGAGAACGTGCCGTAATCAAACAATCCTTGATTTGTTTCAAACAAGGACATTTTTACACAGTAAGCGAAAGGCGTGGAAATTAATGCTTTAACCCGTGTTGCCAAATCAAATATTTTGAGGTTTATACGTTTTAATATAGGGGTTGATTTAAAGTGAGGATCAATATTTGATTAAAAGCCTCTTTTTTTTTCACCGTCCTGTTGCTCCTGGCTTTGATGTATCGCTCAGTCTCGCAGGATGGTTCAGCCTGGTCAAATTTACCATCTTACCTGTCACTATGATTGATTCCATATTGATCCCCTACCCAGAAATGAGCTGGAAATGCAAATATGATGGAAAGGCTCACTTCAGTAAGGGGTGGTGGGGGGTAGCAATAAACACTTTGAGGCACTTTGGTTATCTCGGGCTATGAGCACACAGACCTTTTTGGGGAAAAAATTAAATATATATATATAGTGTGAGATTGAACTCAATTCTATAATACATCCGTGCTTAGTGTCCCAAGTACATGTGGAAAAAACCACACTTAAAAACACGTGCACAAACAGACCATTTAGACTAGAGCCATTAGGATCCATATGTATGATGAGTTGAATACATTTGGACGCTCCAAAGAACTGCTGTGTCTGCAAAGTGGGCCTGGTCAGAAGAGACAGGGGAAATCATCACAGTGACATATATATATTTATATTTATTTATTTATTTATATATATATATATATATATATATATATATATATATATATATATATATATCAAATCTTTTTTAATTCTAAAGCTTTTCTCTCGTGTGTAGTTCATTTATTTCAATTGTTAGCAGCCTGCATTTGAATATTTTTTCTCTGCATGCTTGCATCACACAACGCTTGGAGCCTCTAAATATACGCTCCGGCGCCGTATATTTCCTCGCTTGTCGTAATCGTCTCAACAGCTCACCTGTGCACTTTGGCGCTCGGGCGTCATTTACATAAAGCATCAAGGGAGCAGAACCCCTCTCCCCTCTCCTTCCTCAATAGAGGAAAAACCACACCGTGTGCAGTGATCCTCTCCTCCAGCCTGGCAGGGTGGGGGGGGGGGGCCTTCAGGTGACAAAGTATGTGGTTGAACTCTCCGGGTTGTCAATGGGGGGATGGCCAGCGATGGGGTTAAAGGATAATGCAGTGCCTCGCGTCGCTTTAATGACGCTAAAGTGGTGGGCTATTACGGGCACATGGACAGGACCGTAATTGTCTCTGAAAGCAGCCAGGTACTCCCGGTGCTGGGCTGAAATCAATCACTCAGACCCGGCCCTGCCTGCCTGCCCCATTTGGAGAATTACATCACGGAGCGGCGAGGCATCCGCCGGATAAAAGGCTTCTGTTACTTAGAAAAGAGTTGATTTTATTTGCGGAGGTGGTGGTGGTGGTGGTGGTGGGGGGAGAGGAGAGGATGTGCCGCTTTACACCGTCTGTCGACGAGATTGCTGCCGACAAAAATGATCAGTCGGAGTAAACAGGACACGTGTTGCCCTGCAGGTGAGAACCCCCCCTCTCTCTCTCCAGAGACGCTTTGCACCGACTTACTGTCAGTCTAGAAAAAACCCCAAAGCAAAACCCAAACAACTCCCCGAGTCCACCGGGTTAACCTGCTCGGGTTACACAACAACAGCCCCGCCGCCTGGGTCACTTCAGCTTTTCATCCGGCCCCCGATCAGCACAATGTCACCGCTCTTCTTCTACAGAGGCAGAGTGGTAACAATGGAGTGAATAATACCTCCTCTACAATGGCTCTTTACTATTTCACATGCTGTTTTTTTTTCTTCTCCCCCCCCCCCCCATCCCACGGCCTATTGTGTTAAGACAACACTCCTCTCATTTTGCACACAGTGTGAATGTGAGCGGCATCACAGAGCACCGCTGCATCCCGCTGTTTTAGTTTGGATGTGGACACAAACAAGCTCCGACCAAATTGTTCCCCGCCTTGCTCACTTTAGCAGAACTCTTCTTTTTTTTAACACATTAAATGGTAACCGGTGTTTCACAAATGCAGTGTAGGATTTTGTATTTTTTTTTTATCTTGACGGATTAAACGTTTTTTTTAATTTTTTTTACCTCCACAGTGAGCGTTTGAACTGTGTGTACTTTGCCTAATAAGCCGCGTGGTATTTTAGTAATTATTGTTCATCTTTAAGCATACTAGGAATACAGTCATTTCTGACCCCTTCATTTTTCCTGAGGACTCTCGTGCCAGATTATCAGTGTTGGCTCTTTGCTCCCAGACTGATCCAGGTTCAGTAATCTCCCCTACATTAAGACTCCGGCTCTCCAGGAGCCCTCCAGGAGCCCCTCTGTTCCAGCTACTTGTTTTCCTTTTCATTCTCCCTGTGGTGGGATGGAGAAGAAAAAAAGGGTTCTTATTGCTGCGTGACACTTGAACTCTCTGAAAGGTTATTATAACACTGGGCTGGGTGGCGGGGCGGCGCAGAGATATCGCATATCTCTCATTGGTCTGCTTTGCGGGGGCAGGCTACCCGATGCCGCGGCGCAGAAATGCAGCAGTTAATTGACAATCATTGTCTACCCCTTGAAGGTTAACCACACGCCCCAGACAATGTCCCACCACTGGGAAACGGGACGGCTTTTTCACTTACATGCCCTTCTTAAATAGATTTTTTTTCTTTCTTCTCTCTCTCTCTCCCCGGCTCGTTTCAGTCGAGCAGATCTCCCTCTGAAATGCTGCGAGTGACAGGTCACAGTGGCTCGGCTTCTCCTTTTAACAGACATATATGTACATATATATATTTAATTGATACGGATATGACAGAGGGTTGCTACGAGAGCTATCACTTCTCTTGTTCCCATTTCAAGAGTGTTTATGCCTAAACACACATATTTGCAAATGACGGTAATTGTTTTGTTTAGCGCTCAGTGTGAGCTGCCACCGAGGGTGCCAGCTTGTCTCTCTCCCTCCTCTCCGCCGCCGAGCGCTCTTATAATATATTTGTTTTCTACAAGGCACGGATGTGTTTACAGGTACTCAGGGGAGATTTCTGGATTCCATTCAAATCATTCCCAGTCAGAGTGGGTGCTAAGATACCCGTCACCCAGCAACCACATCCAAGAGGGAGCTCGGGCGATAATAACTTCAAAAACAGAGTGACAGATGCCTGATTAGAGAGAGAGAGAGAGAGAGAGGTGGAGAGAGAGAGAGAGAGAAGGGGATACAAAGCGGTTTAAAATCCAAATCTATTCAAGTACTTCCTTGAAAGTCAAATTGGCCCTCATATTGTGTGTTGTTTCTTTATTGAAGAGGGAAAAAAGCATTTTAAGTTCTCTTTTTTCTTCTGGGTTTCATTTTTAATCCTTCAGTGGGGCTCTGCTAAATTTGATTAGGTACAGTACATGTGCTCAAGTCAACTGTGCAGTTGGCAGATGGCAGCAAGGTGTTTTTTCCTTTTGTAAACAAATAGTCTCCTTGAAAATCAGAATTGCTTTATTGACTTAACATCCATTCAGCTGGAACGAGTGCAAATTAAAACTTTCTTCTTTTTTTTTTTTTAACCAAAAATCCACAGACTATATCACAGTTAACAAAAGTATCATTAATTTTCTTCCTTTCGTTTGAGAGATTTATTTTTTATGTTTTTTTTTATAGCTAACAATGAGGCTGAGCCAGGACTCGTTAGAGAGGCTTTGTTCGACACTGTCTAATGTGGTTTTGTGGATTTAGAGGCTGTTTGCATGGCAAAGAGGACCGTGCTGTTAATTTGCCTGTTGGATGCATTAGTTGCCCGGGCGCCCATATTATTTGCATGCCTTTACTGGATCGGCAGCAGCGGTTGAAGCACCAATTAATAACCTGCACCCAAAAGAAATGCTGCAAAATCGCACGTCGACATCAGGTCCGTCCACGCTAATCAGCATATTAAAATGACCAGTTTTCACTGCGCTCGCACACCATACAGAGGCAGTAGCGTTGATTCTTTTTCCCACGGACAACAGAGTTAAGCTGTTTAAAATCTATCTGTCAATACGACTGATCTCGCATATCAAACTAAGATGTGTGGAATGCCGATTTCCACCTGGTGATTTTACACTCCACGCTGATTGCCCGACAGGGCCGGCAATAGATTTTGGGTCACTCTGATTTCCGCTCTCCTCTCCTCCCTCGCTCGCCCTCGCTCACGGCCTCCCGCACATTACTGCACATTTAGGGAGCATGGCGGAAGTCAGTGGCGCTCGTAGCAGGATATTAAATGCTACTGACAGAAGTTAGAGGGAGCAGATGAGATTTTCTGATTGGGGAAGAAATGCGGGCCCTTGCCTGGCTCTGTCTAATATGGTCACATAGAGAAATTGATTTTCCTCAGAAATTAATTAATTTTTCATATAGCCCAAAGCTGGAGTTTAAAAAAGAGTGCACACTTGCTGGTTTCCTATTTCCCCCTTCTTTTTTAAAGAATTATTGCCTAATCATATTAATACTTTTGCCCCAAGGATGAAAAGATAATTGTACAAATGCATTTGGAAATATGTATCACTGAGTATTTATGATTAAATTATGCAAATAACTCCGCTCCCATCCTTCGTGGGCCCAGATTGTCTAATTAGGATTGATATGGCGAATAGATGTTGGGGAATCTGAATACAAGCATGTCCAAAGAGCAGAAAATTGAAAATGACAAGGCTGGAATCCTTAAAAAGTGTGTAGTTTTTTTTCTTCTTCTCCCCCACTCTCTGTCTAATTCAGCGTGGCTGTATCAGGAGTTAATTTGCCCCGGCTTCATTTCTCGTCTGAGCTGACAGGAAAAGGAATCCATCAGGGAAGCAATCTCAGATGGGATTCCACAAATTTCCTCCACTTGTTTTTCTCTCCCCCTCTTCATTTTCGCGGAGGCTATCAGGGATGAATCTTCTCCTGAGTAAACACGCAGATGTTATTCCTCCAGTGTTAATGTTTTCAGAGCTCTGTACTCAATACAAAGGGCTCCTCCTAATAATTGAAGTATATTAAGAAAGGAATGTCATCCGACAAAAGAGCCCTTTGTACTTCTGGAATCTCTGTGAAGTAATGCACATTATGATAGCACAACTTTCTTTCTTCTTCTTTTTTCCTGTTTGACTGAAAGTAAAGAAACACCCTCGGCAGATGCACCTTCCTTCTAAATGTGTCCAATACCATGCGATTCAAATAACATCTGGTGTCAAGATAAATACGACAAAGTGAGCCATTATGTGTTTATCGCAGGCCACTGCAGAGTAGATGCGTGCAAAGACACAAATGTTGTGCACGTTTCAAACTTTTGATACCCGAGTAATCTGTTTTCAGAATGTCTTGAACATATTATAGCATATTCCTATCTAATAAACCCCCATACATGTACGTGTTCCCACTAGTGGCAGAATGTTTCTACGCAGATGACACACAGATTTATATCCCAATATCCCCAAGCGACTATGATCCCATACAAGCATACGAGTGCGTTTCACAAATCAATGATTTTCAGGCTTGTGGAGACGATAGCCTCGGCAGGATTTAGAAAAAGGAGCCCACACTGTCAATACCTCCAGTAGCCTCGACCGCTGTCAGGCTGTGTGTCGATCAGACAGATGCAGCTGATGGAGAACTCACGAAGACCAGGAGAGGGTTGATTTTTATAAATACCAGCGTTGGTTTATGAAGCACCGAATGGCGCGTGGGTGCCAAAACACACGTATGCTCTGCTGCTCTAGTTATGCACTGTTTTTTTTAATTATAACTGCCTTGTTGTTGAAAGGTGCTATACAAATAAATGCCCCGCTTTCGAAAAAGCTTCCATTCCAACTTGTAGTTGGACCTGCCCGAACACAGGCCGACACGCCGTGCATTGACACGGGGAACAGCCACGTGTAACCTAACAGCGGCCGCGTCGCTCGCTGGGCTCGGCGGGTACATCACAGGGAATGAATCAGGGAGGAAATGACATCGGCTTCCACTCGCTTCTTCCTCTGTTGTGAGCTTCAGATGAACGGCACAGCACGGGAACGGCTCCGGTGCCTCCAACAGTATCTATTAAAGGGCTGATTGTTATCTAATCTTTACCTGGCGCTAGCTGAAAAAGCCCCGAAGCTAATGACACTTGAGACTAGCAGCACATTCTATGGTGGTTCAAAGCATCTGCTTAGTCAATACCTTCTGATGGAGGGGAAAAAAAACTAAGAAAACGGCCCCACAGCTATTTACGTGAAGTCTGAATTCACTTAGACACCAGAAACACTTTATGCAGTCAATTTGTTGCATCGGATTATAACTAACAATGTGCACAAAATGAGTTCCTGTTGGGCCAGCAGGCTGCACACTAAACTGCTCTCTCGCGTCTGCTTTTTGGAGCTTCACACTCTTGATGTTTAATTCAGGTTTGAGGGGGTTTAAAAAAAAATCATTTTAGCTTAAATAAAAAGCTTAAATAAAGCTAAACCACCATGAGTAAACTGTTATAGCGGTAACAATGCTGATGTCAAAGTAAGTGATTCAAAATGAATTTGTCTTTTTCCCCCACATATTTCACATATTTCTGGACAGTCGGCACACGCTACAGCTTCAGATCGTTCTCGTCATACATGTAAAGGTCATATCTAAATAAGTGGTTCTCGCAACACAGCGTTGGACGCCGATCAGCAGATTGTTCCAGATCTGTCTCTCAAATCCCTTTAGCCTCGCCAAAGCTGCTCAATCAAAATCCAGTCATTAATCTTTAAGGTCGCTGTCAGCTGAACATTTCTTAAATTAGAAAATCAAGGAGAAAAAAAAAAAAGAAGAAGCAAGAAGTCGTACCATCAAATAATAATAATTAAAAAGAATAATAAGCATATATATATATATATATATATATATATAGCTTTTTTTTTTTTACAACCTACTTTTCCAATTCAGGTTGAAAATATAAAAGAACACAAATGTTAAAGGCATAAAAATAAACACAGAAGGATCTGTGCCGTGTGAATGCTTTATTCCTCCGGTAGCCGTGGTGTCAACACAGCATCCGTCCAGCTGTCAGCAGTGGAAAGTGGACATGCAGCTCATTGGGTGAACTGTAAAACGATCAGCTTTGCAATTTTGTCAGTTAGCCGCAGCGATGGCCGCACCCAGGGCTGCTTCCTGACGGCGCGGCACACCTGTAGAGGTTATGAGCGCGGGGTATCAATATCACCAGGTCAACACATTTTCATCTAACACTGACATCTCTCTTTTACCGCTCAGCCCCCTCCCTGTTCTAAAGCCCTCGTGAGAGTATTGGTGGGAGCCTTTATTGGTTGCAGCGCTTAGGTTTCTCTCCTCGTAGACTCAAATGTCACCGTCTCCCCGATGTTTCTTTAAAATCGCCTGTGCCACCACTTGCTGTGGCGCCCCGGCTATTATTACCCTCCTCTTAAAGAGTGACAGTCGGGTCCTTTGGAGACGTGACACAAACCTCGGCTCGGATGGAGCTGTAGCGCTGTGTCGAGCCAAAGCTCCCGGGCCAATCAGATAACGCGGGGAACAGACCGCTGTAAACCCCGCGCACCTGGCATGAGGTTCAGCAGGGAGGAAAAAAAGTCTGTTCGGTTTCAGGCGGCGTGAGCACCGGGATGAAAGAAAAAAAGACGAGATTGAGAACTCGTTGTCGTGGACGTGAAGACGCGGAACGGAAAAAAAGCTACATTTGTGCGATGGAAATCACTTTAGCTGTGATCTCAAGTCGTCAAAACTCTGTCCATGCGTGCTCTAACGCCTTGAAAGCAAAGCGCTGGTACTGTGTGTGTCAGTGTGTGTGTGTGTGTATGTGTGTGTTCCCAGTAACTCCACAGCAATGCAGAAAATACAGTGAGACATGTTGGCTATGGAAATAAACACGGATAATAATGCGGCCCTCGGCTGAAATGGTTTGTCCACATACATTAACCCCTGCCTAACTCCTCACATTAGTGGCGTGTGAGCGCTCGTGTGTGTGTGTGTGCGTGTGTGTGTGCGAGTTGCCCGGCGAGAGAGGGAGAGTGAGTGAGACAGACAGAGAGAGAGAGAGAGAGAAAGAGAGAGAGAGACAGACCCTCGCACAACTTCACATATGAGCGGCCTCGTGGGAAAAGGAGGATGAATTGAGTCAAGCTGACATAGCATGCCAATAAGCTTTGTCTCATTTCCAATGCCGTATTCATTTGTGCCACAGAGAGATTTATTGCATGATTGACAATTATGAGAGGGTGACCTAGTTCTTTGTGATGGAACAAAAATGGTTTTCATCAGTTGTCTTTGCTGTCTTTTTGCATTGTGTGTGAGAGAGACGCTGCCTGGTAAAGAATAGGGAGAGCCTCCGTGCAATGAGATACTTTCTCACCCCCACCAACCCCAACCAACTACTGAAACTCATGCATTTTTCTAGTAATGGCTTCATATATTTTGCATAGAATCACATCATCCACTATGTCTGTTCCACAGCAGAAAAAAAAATGAATTTCCTACCCCATTAAGCAATGTGAGCTGTCCAAATGGATCACGTTAAAGTGACATTTTTTACGAATGCTCTTCAATCTCTGACTTTGGTGTGGAAATAAAAAGAAAAGGGAAGTAATTTGGTCTGTCTGTGAATTATATATATATATATATAAGTTTACATATATATATTACTGGCTGTTCTTTTGTTGTTACCTGATCACTCAAATCACAAATACACTCATCCTTTTACCGCTGTGGCTGTCAGTAAAAGGGCTTCATTTGTGCTTCACATTTCCTGATTCCTTTATCCCTTTATGGATCATTCTACCTGTCTATTGGCTGTGTGTGTGTGTGTGTGTGTGTGCGTGCGTGCACGTCCAGTCAGGCTTAGATTACTACGACTGTGAGGAGGAAGTCTCCGCTCCTCCTGGGACTCCTGCTTGACTGGCCCCACAAATGATACAAGCCAGGGTTTAGTCGGGAGTTAATATCCTGCAAAATTGTCCCGCGCAGCCTCGGCAGAATGGCGGATGATTAAATGACACAAGCATATCAAAAACATTTTTCTCAGACTAGTGGCTGTTAAGTGTTGCGCCGGTGCAGCCCGTCTCCCAAGGTTACCATTAAAAAGAAAGGAATATTCAGCGGGTAGTGGGTGTCATTGAGCTGTGAACGCTGTGCGCGTGGGCCTGTGCACCTGTACGGGCGCACGCCTCAGATGTTTTGTGTCATGTGACCTGTTTTGAGTGGTAATAATATCTCAATAGGATTCAGGGTCTCATTGAGAGGTTTTGCTACAAGGTTGAGAGGACATATGCTAATTGTGCTTAAGAAGACTCGTCTTCTCAGAAACACATCCCTCAAGAATTCCTCGTACACTGGATCTCCCAGTGACCGAAAAAAAAAAGAAGAAGAAGAAGAAGAAGAAGAAGAAGAGAGAAGGCTTGAGGCTCCAAAGCGATCCATTTTTATCCTTTTCTCTTTTTCTTTTTTTTCTTTTCAAAAGGATGCACTGCTTTTGTTTTAACCTCCGCAGGAAAAGAAGGAGATGAAAGGCGGCGTAATAAATCCAAAAAGGTCTTTCTGTAGTTATCAAATGGCCTTTCACTCCTGACCTTTAAGACGCCACAGTAGCAACTGGAGACAATGCTAGAAATACAGATCGCGTTTCGGGGAGATCAAACACTTCTTTTGTGCAGTTCACTTGCGCGGGAGAAGAAAGAGGAACCTTTCCACAGCCCATCATTTGAACCAAAGCAGGGGGGGGGGGGGAGAAAAATAAATAAAACAAAGAAGAATATTTGGAAAAGAATGAACTGCCTTGTCAGCGCCTGCACAGATCAAACACTTAGAAAAGTTGAAGTAATGCGGCGACGGATACATTTGGGTTCAGATGCATTTCTTTATCTCTTCCTTTATGTGACATGCTCTCGCCACAGCAATGGGCTTTGTGTGCTTGGGGCTCTTAATGTGTGTGTGTGTGTGTGTGTGTGTGTGTGTGTGTGTGTGTACACGTGCATGGACAGCACTGTTTTGCTCTCCATATTTAAATGCGTGGCATTGACATATGTAGAACCCCGCTTCTCACGGCTGTGCTGTTTGCTTTTCATTGTTGCATTGTGGGATATCAGGCTCATATCACTTGAATCGATGCTCCGCGAGTATTTTTTTTTTACTGCAGCTTGAGATGAAAGGAAGGTGTGTGGCTGTAAGGAGACCCCGAGTCCACCGCACTTCCTAGGAGCGGCCCTCGGTTGGCTACCGTACCCGGGGCCCTAAGTGACTCATTGTTTATATTCAATGGTTGTGTGTGTGTGTGTGTGTGTGTGTGTGTGTGTGGGAGGTTCAGGATGGGGTTAGTCCAAATGACAAGCTGCTGCATTTTAATGACAGGCCTACAATACCCAGCAGCCCCGTTTTTTTTCTCCCCCCCCCCCCCCCCCCCCCCCCCAATCAGACCACAGAGGCCGCTAACCGTGTTCTTAGATGTAGAATGTTATCAGGATGCGTCGTCGGGACCCGGCATTCCTGTCATTCCCGGCATTCCGCCGAGCGGCACTCTTGAGCGCGCCGGTGCCTCTGGACCCCCCCCCCCCGATGGGCTCCTGAGGGGCCCCCAGTAAGGGCCCCCCCACCGTTGACAGTTCCTTGGCAGCGTTTGTCTCAGCAGTCGGAGCGGCGGAGGACGAGGGCCGTCCGGAGTTGGAGCAGATTAGGCTTCGCCCGCGGGTGCCAGAGCGGGGCCCCCGAGCCCGACGGGCCTCGGTATTGTGGAAAAGGGAAAGGTCAGGTCCGACGACCAGGCTAAGCCTATTAAGCAAACCCGCACAGCTTGGAAACCTGAGACGACCAGGCTAAGCCTATTAAGCAACCCGCACAGCTTGGAAACCTGACTGTGCGTTCTCTTAACTACCGGGCAGGGGAGAAAAAAAAGAAATCCTGCGTCGAACAGCTGAGGTCGGCCATATCCTGATGTGAACTGGAGACCGCGGCTAATTGGAAATAACATAACTGTATACTCGCACGTAAGCGCCGCACTCGTTCAGCGATTTCAATATCGCCCGTTTCATTTCCTTAAGTGCCTAATTGTTCCTGCAGAGCCCCCGAGTCGGCGCGCCGTACGGCGGGTTTGCTCTGACGGAGCCCGCCAGCGTCGTGGGCAAATCCTCACATTTATATCCTCTCAGCACTAAACGCTCATGCACCGCATTCATAAGGTTCGCCTGAGCCCCAACACGCTCCCATAAGTCTCCTTTAGCTCGCAGTGATGGCTGGTGTCAGGGACGTCTGCCGGATGAAAAGGAGGAAACGCGGGCAGATAGCGGCCGATCCGTGATGGAGATGAGTCCACATCCAGAGTGGAGCCCGTGATTAATAATGGCGCATCTGGGTAAAAAGGATGTCATCCCCTGGACGTCTAATGAAAGCTCTTCCAACGTATCTGGGAGAGGCGATATGTTGACAGTGGATGATGCAAATGAGGCTAAATGTGAGAGGAAACCTGAAATGAATCACCCCCGCTGTCTCCGCGGCGCTCGTGCACGCGCTCGCTCGCTCGCTTGCGTGTGCGCGTGCACGTGCACGCACGCGTATGTGCGCCCCGACTAGCAGCCAGCCGTTTACGGCGCACAAAGCTCGGTGTGACACTCTCCCTCCTTTGTCTCAAACTGCTAACTGTATTTCATTTCACATCTTATCGGGCCGGGCTTTGTCTGTCTGTGAGTCTCCGCACAGTGGAGGCGACCCCCGGAGATAAACTCTGTCAGGCTCTGGGGTGATTTATTAAATTCTGATTTCTGTGAAGGACTTTAATGTCGAGGGGGGTGGCGAAGAGCGGGGAGGGTGTTAGGCGGCGGCGGGAGTGAGGTGGGGGAGGGCGGGGGAGAGAAAATATGTCGCAGGTGTCTCTGCCAGCCCCGGGCACTGTTCTCTCTCCATTACCGGCATTGTTAGGTATAGAGAGGCAGGAGAAAAGAGAGAAGTAGGAATCTATGCCGAATTTCCTGTCTTTGTTGTGGCAGCGGGGGCTCGTCCCCCCCCCCCCGCCCCCTCCGAGGCCAGAGCAGCGGTATCACATCTCACTTGTTTGGACTGCAGATAGCGGCAGGGGAGTGCGGAGCGTAGAGGGGGGGGGGGGGGGGGCGACCCGGCTCGGGTTTAACTGCTGCGTTGTAACTCTGAATGGGGCTCGAACCCTCCATCCAACTCCACGAGGTAAATCCCTTGACCTTATCGACCCCTCCATCCGATATGAATAAAGCCCGATGTCAAGACGTGCGGTCGACGTGTTTCGAGGAGTTCGGGCAGGTTCGGTGGGGTGAGCTCCGCCTCCATTTCAAACGGCTGCCGCTGAGCACGCTTCACGGGTCAATTGCGGCCGCGCCGATGCTCGGCACGTTAATTTCGATATCTTTTTTTGTTCATCTCAAATGCATCAGCTCCCCCCCACACCCCCACACCCCCCTTTGGGCCAAACAAAATATCCTGTTTTATATTTCTCTTTCATATCACCTCGATCTAAATTGATGCTTTATCATACAGATCTCAGAGGAGGGGATCAAATAGTGACTGTCAGTGATTTAGTCCTCCACATTATAAATTGTGCTTTAAAGCTAAATCACAAGGTGCTTTTCCTCCCCTTTTTGTGAGAATTGTTCTGTTTTTCGTGGGTTTTTAAACAAGAGAACTGTAATAATGACGCGTTGCCTCCTCTGATATCCCTGAAGCAGCTTGATCAAAAGAGAATATTTGGTGAAGGACCCCCTCCCTCCCCACCCTCTCGTCCTCTCGGACGGCCTCGCTCTTCTCCAAAGTGATGAGATAAAGAGTCCTGGATTCCATATATTTATTTATCGCTCGCGTTGAGGAAGTTAATAGAAGACGGTGGTGTGCCGCGATGCGTGAAGGGCTGCGCGGGACGCAACTTCTCCCCGGGAAGGCCCGGACGCGTACATCAGACGCAGATATACCCACGTGCTCTATATCAAATAGTTTCCTCCCCACACACACTTTCATTTTTCGAACCCACGGGCGTATCCCGCTCTCCGGGTGTCTGTTGAATCCGACCTAGAAGGTGACTTTGCAAAGCCGCCAACTCAATCCTACTTCTACAAAACTAAACAGTCAGAGCTCAGCAGCCCCATCGCACCTCGTCCGTTAAAACAAGAAAAGAAGAAATAGCCAACATGAGTTTAAACACATTCTGTGCTGCAGAAGCAGAGTTGGGTTTGACCTAGTATGCAAACCAGCGGTTAGCAGGTTTGATTGAGCGGAGCCGGGGATCTTAGGGCCGGCTCCTCTGATACCTGCGTATCCCTGTCTCCATTGTTCTCTGCAAGTCAGCATCTTTTGTCTTTGCCGCTGATTTGTCTTTTGATCTGCTGCGAGTGATTTATCTGCATGGAATCGTTTTTTTTTTTCCCTCCTTCTCCTCTCTCTGTTCCCCCCTCAGGAAATTTGGAATGAGGCTGGCCTAACCTTGCCAGGGCCAAACAAAGCCCGAGAGCCGATCTCATGTATTTTGATGCTGTTTGTGAAAACGGAACACACACACACACACACACACACACACACACACGCGCACACACACAGCTCAGACTTTGAGAGGGCTGGAGGAAAAGAAAAAGAAAAGCGCCCCGCCGGTGTCCGATGTTTTGTGTTTCTCTCCAACAGATGTAAGTACCTCCAGCGAAATTTCCATTTGGAAGTGACATGTTTTTCAAACTGGAAATTATTAAATGGTAGTAAGTGGATTTAAGTGGACACTTCTCATGCAGGCTACCGGGCCGCTCCACACAGAGCGCCTCCGGGGAGCCTAAACCCGCTCGCGGTGGCTGAGGTCACCAGGTAGGACTAATGGAACGGGTGTCTTCCGACCGCAACACTTCTCCCTGTTTGCCTGGTTAAAAAAACACCAGAGGTTTTTTTTTTGGGGGGGGGGGATTGGAGTTGACAACCCTGAGGGGATTGGAGCTGTTTGCCTGTGTGCTTTTTCCTCTCTTTTTTTTCCATCCGCCCTCATGTGCAGCTGTTATAGCGTCCTCCCTCCTCCTACCAGCTGCCAGAGAGAGAGAGAGAGAGAGAGAGAGAGAGACATAGAAAGACAGAAAGGGAAAGAGAGCTTCAGTGAGACGGACGGGTAGGAAGTAGGCAGGGGGAGGGGGGGGGGCTAACCACAACCACTCAACACCTGCTGCCCGGTGAGGAGAGAAGGTGTGTTTCGGGGGGGGGGGGGGGGGGGGGGATAGGCGACATGAGTACAAAAGCCGGAGATTGTGTTAATGTGGGAGTGAGGATTGTGGAAATGCAAAGATTAGAGGAGAGACGGGTTACATGCAGGTAGGCTACAGTATCGGCTCCAAACCTTTGGTGTTCTAAGTGCTCCCTCATGCGCGCAATCTTTACTGGTAATCTAGGAAAAATATAGATAGACGTCTTTGTTCCGGAGGCGGGGGGGCTCGTCGCCCCAGATGCTCGTCGCCCTCGTTTTCTTTTTTTAGGGAGAGTTGAGGCCCTAGCTCGTTTTGTCTGAGATCTCAGCAAAGAGAAAACGTCATTTTTTTTTTATTGAAAACGTGCTAACCGAAACGTACGCGGGGAAATTGTTTCCGCCGAAACGGCGCGATGACGATTTGCACGATTTGCACGTGCATTTAAATCAGACGAGGTAAGCAATCTTTTTAATCAGCCATTTGCTCTGTATCTGAGAAGTGCAGAGTCTCTACCCCCCCCGCCCGCCCCCCCTCCACACACACACACACACACACACACACACACACACACACACACACACACCTCCCTCCTGTTCCGTTTGGGACCGAATTGTCAATTGGCTGACATTATCTAAACAAGAAATATTAAAACTAATTAAAGAAATGTCTCTGTGAAATCTTGATAAGGCTGAGGTTATTTATTTTTTTACCACCCCCCCTTCCTCTCTCTCTCTCTCTCTCTCTCTCTCTCTCTCTCTCTCTCTCTGTGTGTGAGGAGACTTGCCACAGGCTTGTCTGAGCAGAGGAAGTTATGAAACTCCTGCTGCCACATCGTTTGCGCGAGGAAGTTTCGAGCCCCGCTCCTCTGGCTCTGTTGACTGGGGGTCCATAAAACAGCTTTATTAAAAATGACACCGTTCCACTCCCTATTTGCTCGGCGGCTGCTCATCTCGGTCAGGTCACATGTTTGCCGCGTGGCGCGGGCCAACAATAGCCGAGAGTTTATGACAGATAGCAGCTGTCTGGGCCCCGGCGACCGTGTTGCGATAACATATTGCGCACTGTACATCTCCAAATCGGCCGCCTTCTCATCGAGATAATCTGCTTCTGGTTTCTTCTCCTTTTTTTTTTCTCTCTCCTCGACGGGGGAAAAAAAAAAAAAACGACCACAATTCAGAAAGCAAAGTCGGCGCTGTTCCAATTTCCTGTGACCAACCGCACATGATAGTAAATCATGAAACCCGAGGTGACACGGCACAACCCCCCCCACACACACACACCACACCACACCACACCACCGGCAGGACGGACAGACCGCGTGCAGCGGCAGGATTGATGCAACGGCGTTTCTTTGCGTTGCTCAAGTTGACGACTCTGAGAGGACTTGAGTGGGGAAACAGCCGGGTGTTCCTCAAACCCAGAGAGCACGAGTTGCATCCGGATCCAGAGGCCTTAAATCAGGCCGCCATTAAACGTCGAGCATTGTATGCCTTGTGTGCACTGGCAGGAGCGCTTCTGTGTGTGTGTGTGTGTGTGTGTGTGTGTGTGTGTGTGCACGCCCATTGATATATAACACAACGCCACGGAGGGAACACAAGAGAGGGGAAGAGAATTATGTTGTGGCCGCCTCCTGTTTAGCTTTACCCGGAGCCCCAGGCGACTGCAAGGCATCAAGGACACCTGGGTGCGACTTTATTAAAGTATGAAATGAGAGGTCAGTGACGCGGCGGTCCCACACATGACATCCTGCTGCTGGCCCCTTTCTTCTCTCCACACACACACACACACACACACACACACACACCCCACCGCCTCCTCCCCTGCCCTCACCCTCAGGGCCGCGACGACTCCTCTATGAAAAGTCTGTGTTTCATGAATCCCCCTGAGGGACCCCTCAACTGCTCTTTCCGCCGCTGATGCACATTTAATCCCTGATAGGTCTGTTCGTCTATCGGGGGCTTTTTTAATGAACGTGTGTGTGCGCGCGCCACTCTCGGCGTATCGCGATGTTTGTCTGAAACTCACGACCGGGGCGAGGACGGACGGGATTCTTCTAAAAAAAAGATGGCTTGTTTGGTTTGCCCCCCCCCACACACACACACACACACACACACGTTTTGTGGTTAAAGTGTGAATTTTAATTAGACATGGTTGTTACTCTGAGGGGCTCGTAGAAAAAAAAGGAAAAAGGAGGCTCTGTGCTTGTTACACAGGGTGTAGTGTGCGTGTGCGTGTGCACGCTTTATCTGCTCACTTACTGTCACACCTTTTCCAACCTGTTTATCTTTCTTTATTAACGCTCCAGTATTTTGCAGGGAAACAATGTGGGCTCAGGAAACCACCTTGAGAAGTGCGATTGACGGAGTTCTTCGGGCTCCGCTGTGAAGCCACAGCCTGACAATGGGCTGGCCCGACCGCTGTTTGTATTGGCAGCCTATTTCCAGCCTAATAGCTGTACAGTATCATTGTCAGCCTCTTATCATGGCAGGCACAGCCCTTTCTGACACGCTGACACCTCGCTGGTGTGTGTGTGTGTGTGTGTGTGTGTGTGTGGGAGGGAGGCTGAATGTATCTCTGTGTGTGTAAGCACACTTGTTTATGTATATATTTATGTCCACTGTCAGAATCTTGTTTGTCTAAGCAAAAAAAAAAAAAAAAAAGAATGATCGTTGCTCTCGGTGTGCAGAGAGAGAGAGAGAGAGAGAGAGAGAGAGAGAGAGAGAGAATGGAAAAAAACTCCAACAAACGTGGACAGCTTTTCAAATTTGTATACATTTTTTGATGCGTCACACTTGTTAGCGCTGGTCCGTGCGCCGGCCTTAATGGTCTGGTCTGGTTTGGGTTTGGGGGTTTGGGCTGCGGTGTTTGGCACAGAGCCTTTAACTGTGAGGTTTTAACACTTGGCAATTAAAAAATCCCCCCCCCCCCCTCGTTGCTCTGAGGAACGAATGGAGCCGCCTTTGATGTGCTCTAATCAGCCCGAGATGCATTGTAGTTTAAGAAGCATAAAGATGCCAGATACATTTCTGATTTTTAAATTGACACACTCTTCTACCTTTGAAGATGATTCTTTCTTTTTTTCTTTTTCACCCGCTGGCTTAAAGCAGCGAAAGCTCAGTCCCTTGAACACCCCCTCCTCTTTCTACACACTCTCAGATATTTGGGGGGCACAGATCTCTATCTCCCCATCCTAAAGTGGCCAAACAGGATTAGGGAGGAGGAGCGCCTCCGCGTCGCCGGCGCCGAGGAAGCGAGCGCAGCGATCCTCCGAGCCTGACGAAAGACCTTAGCTGCACGCTGTGACTGCATCAGCTGTTGTTTCCTCACCTGTTGGGGGGGCCGGTTAGTCGCCCTCTAAAGACGTGGGATGTGATCAGAAGACGCCCGTTTCTTTCTGTTGTCCCCCTCCTCATTGATCATTTCGGTAGGCGGACGCTCGTGGAACGTCGATCGTAGGACGTTGCTGTTATGTTGTTGTAACTAAATAACTCTTGACATATTCTCATTGGAGGAGGAGGTGGGGGGGGGGGTCACTTTGATATGGAGCATCTGGAGGCTGTTTTCTCAGAGGACGGGGCCCCCGCTCCGAGAAACTCCAAAAACATCTCCCCAGCAAGCAAATTAACGGGAGCCGGGATTGGGTAATAACGGAGGTCCTCGGCTTCTGTTTCAGCGTGACAGATGGACAATGTGCTCTAGAATCGAATTTGGCTTTAATTGCATTGTGTGGCGTTCATAATTTATCTGCTCCACGGACTCTGTTTACAGGTTTATGGGGTCTTTCTGAAACGCTCTACTTTCCTCTCTTCTTCTCTGGGTTCTGTGCGTCGGGCCAGATCCCTCCTTCATCCCCCACTACAGCGGGATGAAGGACACTGTGATTCTCCGAGAGCGCGGTGTTCATTACCGTAGCAGTTTGCCCTCCAGGGTGAATGTGTTCAATAAGTGAGATTGTCTTTTTTTTCTTCTTCTTTTTCTTCCAATATACACTTAAACGGTATAAGATTGTAAATGTAAGCTCCGTAGTGCCCGTCTGCTCCGACGATGCTCACTGTTCAAATCATTCGGATCACTCGGATAGGTGAGCGCCGACGTAATCGAATATCTCCCCTTTTGAACGAGCCCCCCCCCCCCGCTCGCGTACGCGAAGAACGGCGGGGGGCGAGAGGGCACCGCCGGCACACAAACAGGAGAGAGAGAGAGAGAAAAAAAGAGAAAGGAGGCCCCACTTGAGTTATTTTCTCCCGTAATTCTACATATGTTGAAGTGCTTCTCGTGTCTCCCGGTGGGCTGGCTGATTGCTTCTATAACTTTCATGCAAATAGAGGCGGACACTCGAGAACAGAGAAGAAGGAGAAACAGAAAAAAAGACGCACATGTGTAGTTTTCCTCCCGAGGAAACACGCGTGTGCCCACTCCGACACGCCGAGCCCGAAGCTCTTCTGAGTGATGGAATCTCATTCCAGACACGGAGCGCGAAGACGGCGCTTTGTCTCGTTTTTAATTTCTGCAATGTTTCGGCTTCTCTTTTTTTCTTTCTCTATCTTTTTTCTCCTCCCTTCCTTTTGGACGGACCTCCTGCCGCCGCTCACAGCGGCGACACACATTATATGCTTGTCTCCTGCCCCATCTAGCTCCTCTCTCCTCTCTCCTTATCCTAGCCTCTGCCACCCTCTAATTGATGCACCCCTGCCAATTTACACTTCAGCCCTAGCTCTGACCCCTATTAACTACCTGGCCTCGCTCTCCCAGGGATAGCACAGTGCTCAGGGAGAACCCTCCCCCACCACCACCACCAATCAACTCCTCTCAAGTCTGCCGCTAAACACATTTCCATACTTAGCCGCAGAGAGAGAGAGCTGCACTTCACACCCTCGCCAACTTTTATCTGGATGAGTGAAAGGGACGAGGCACCCCTAAACACACAACACAGCCGTTTGTCATGGTCAAGCCTCACGGTCATTTGACAAAGCCTATTTATTTATTTTATTTATTTATTTTGTGG
The DNA here is from genome assembly GCA_038501785.1 of Myoxocephalus aenaeus. Classification (NCBI taxonomy): domain Eukaryota; kingdom Metazoa; phylum Chordata; class Actinopteri; order Perciformes; family Cottidae; genus Myoxocephalus; species Myoxocephalus aenaeus. Next base: position 9,721,366 of record JBAMJR010000154.1, on the reverse strand, counting down.
TCTCTGTCCTCGGATTACTGTCTTAGCCGCTCTGCACCAGCCACTTGTCATTGTCTGTTTTTCTCTTCGTCCTAGATCGGTGGAGGGGAGGGGGCTGTATTTTGAGGAATGTCCGCTCTGTTCCCCGTACCTGTCCCAGAAGTCAGCCCATGTGGGCCGTGAGAAAGAAAGTGTGTGTGTGTGTGTGTGTGTGTGTGTGTGTGTGTGCTGCTGCAGCAGCATCAGCTTAGCCTGGCATATCTACTCAACCTGATGTTATGTCATCACCAAAGTTCTTCGAGGGTCCAGACTCTGCGCTGATTACCGGACAGACGATCGTGTGTGTGTGTGTGTGTGTGTGTGTGTGTGTGTGTGTGTGTGTGTGTGTGTGTGTGTGTGTGTGTGTGTGTGTGTGTGTGAGAAAGTGAGCGAGCTGCTGATTGCCTTGTGTTTATATTTAGACGATAGGGCCGACTCAAGTGGACACATTTGGAGTAGGAATCGCTGGGATATGGGGGGTGGGGGGGGGGACGCTCGAGTGGGGGTTAGTCACGTAGCTGCACTTTTTTTTTTGCAAGCAGACATGCTATGTGTACAGGGTAATGAAGTAGGGAATCATTCTGTGTTCTCGATTAACAGTAATCACAAAGCAATTGGAGCGTGAAAAATGAATTTGTTTCTTCCAATGCAGAACAGTCGCAGAACACACACACACACACACACACACACACACACACAGACAGACGCACAAACACGCCGCAAACGTATTAATTACACGGCGTCGTCGAGCTCACAGAATAATATTTTTTTAAACCTCCGTCATGTTTTTTCCCGTCCGCTTAATTGCAAAGAATCACACGTGGTGTCTTCCCATTAAAGTTGTGGATTGGGAAGAAAAAAAAACGACAGTTAGTTTAACCCCCCCCCCCCCACACACACACACACACACACACACACACACACACACACAGCTCCAGCGAGTTACATTGCGGCTGTTTAGCCACTTTTCTCTGGGCAAATTGTTTTTGTGACCCGTGGAATGTTAGAGGAAATGCTTCTTTCTCATTGGCGGTCCCTCGGGTGTGGAGGCCATGGCCCCTGTCATCGGCCCCAGTGCACACATACACGGACACACGTACGCACACGCACACACACGCACACACACACACACACACACACACACACACACACACACACACACACACACACACACACACACACACACACACACAGGATCACTCTTTGCTAGAGGAAAGCAATCCACCACAGGAGAGGGACCTCCAGGCCTTTTTATAGCACCAATACTCCCCCCCTCCACACACACACACACACACACACACACCCCCAGACTCCCAGACGTGACATCACAACAATCGGAGGATCATTTTCAGCGGTGTTATCATAACCCACATCCTTTCTCTCCATTTCTGTCTGCATCTTCATTTCCTGCTTTTCTTTTTTTGTTTCGCGTTGCCGTTAATTAACCCTTGCTTCGCACAAATAGACAGACACCAGACAGTGGTGCGTTTTTTGTTTTTTTTAACCCCCTCCTTAAAGAGACGTTAAAAAGTAATCATGAACGGTCCCGGCTCGGAAAGTATTTCCCTAGAATGTGCAGCGAAATATGCTCCTCAGATCAATTAAGTGTTTACAGCCTGTAAGAATCGGCAGCACAATAGAGGAGCTGTCTCTCCCGGACCCCCGGAGGCCTCCGGAGCAATGTTTCATTAAGTGCACTCGCTCCCGTGGCCCCCTATAAACACACATTAATTAAGGCACACGGAAACGCGGCCTCTGAGCTTGCACTATGGTAATGATGATATGACCCCAAAAGGAGAGGTGCACTGGGGGTCAGGGATATAAAAAGCAAGGGAGCGGTTCAAACGGCCGAGCTCGGATCACCCGTGCCAAAAAAAAGAGAAAGAAACGAACGCCGGCCCTTTAACTGGTCCGATTCTAATTAGGTGGAGATTTTCCCTAATTTAGATGTGCTTGAATGTCGATTCATTTCCAGCACCGAGGGTGTGTTTTTCTCCTCCCACGAAAAAAACTAAACGAGGATAAGGTTCAAGATGACAGTTTCCTCTCTGTCGGCAGATTCACATCCACAGACAGAATGACCTCATCACAGCAGTGCGCTAGTCTATGTTGTATTCTCTACCAACATGGCCCAATAACGCCATCAACGCCAAACAGAGCTCTGTTTGTTGTCCTTCAGTTGGAACAGCGGACACATGTTCTTTGACATGCCGCTCCGTGGAGATTGAAGGTTTCCAGAGACGAGAGACGGACTTTAAACCCGTAATACGAAACCCACCTTTGTAGACGAGCTGCGGCTGACCTGAGATCAGTGCTCGTCCCTCAAATCACTCCGGTTACAATCAGAGTCGCAATTTAGGTAGATCTGACAGTGGCAAATGGGTGTCATCAATACGACCGCTTCCCACCCCCCTCCCACACACCACACATCACACACACACACACAAACACCACACACACACACACACACACACACCAAACATTGACATTTTTCTTCGGCGGGCTAAGTGGAGAAGTCCCGTCCCACCCTACTTGAGAGCTGCAGCTCGAGGCCAGGGGGGCCGGGATCCATCTTCGCAGCGGAGGAGGAGGAGGAGGAGGTGAAGGAAGAGGAGGCGAAGAGATGGAGGGGAGGGAGGCGGCATGTCAATGAGCCTGCCCAGTGTCACTGAGCACCACACAGAACAGCCATCTGGAGAATCAAAGACTCCTACCATCTGGCGGCCTCACCCACTCTCTACCCCCACAGAATACGAATCGACCAGATAGCACTTTGCCACGGCACTCCTCTTGGAGGGAAAGGAGTCAGGTAAAACTGCATTCAAGTTTAAAAAAGAAGAAGAAAGACAAACCATGTCGCCCTGTCAACAGTCTTAAACGCGGGTAAAAGGAAGCAGACCTCTTAGTTTCTTAACCAACGGGAAGACAGAGTGGACCCTCCTTCGTCGATCCATCTCATGATAAATATCATCAGACGTGTTCCCGACAAACCTCACACCTTTTTTTAAATCTTCTGCTTGGAAAACACATGTTCATTTTGTGCAGATCAGATACATAGCATTTGAATTCTGCGTTGAACAGCTTTGGATCAGCAGCACGTTTATCCTAGCTTTGGAACAAAGAATAACGGCACATCCTGGTTTTGTCTTTTCACGTTTCAGTTCTGAACCTTCACAGTAAATGATCATTCACGGATAATCGAAGCATCTAAGGGATCGCTGTCTGTACGTCGTTGCCTCTGACTTCTCCATCGATGATGTCCAAGGACCATCGGTGGTTGATGGACGATTTCCTTGCAGATTTTAAAGCTGTCCAAGTCTGAAGTGAAAACTTTAAGTTCTGCTGAAGGAACTAGAAACCATAACGTGACGAAAACTCGGAAGCTTCCAGGGCTTCTTAAGCATTGAACCAGTCTTACTCAGTGGACCTTGCTTTAAATTATGTATGCTCTGTAAGTATGTATTTGGCAGAGAAGAGTGTGAGGAGGAGGAGAAAGGATGAACGCTGAAAAAGTCATCCGCCGTATTCAGAAAAATGCCAGTTCCGTGTTGCGGAGGTACCACAGTTTACAGGGCCTTGATGGAGAGGTGCCACGATCGCCACTAGCTGTTTCTTCTCATTTCCTCTCTCTCTCTCTCTCTCTCTCTCTCTCTCTCTCTCTCTCTCTCGCTCCTCGTCTTCCCTCTCTTAGTTTGAGAGAAATCTCCTGACGCTGTAAAATGGGCAATGATGACATATGTGGATGCAGGCCTGTTCATATCTTTGCGGGGCCTTTAGGGAAATAAATATCTGAGAACATTCAGTGAAATGAAGCTCACTCAATAAATCACCATGACACAATAAACACTTCTGGCACATGAGCACCCCCCCACCCCCATACCCAGCATCCCTTGGTGCCCAGCCCCCTCACACACACACACACACACACACACACACACACACACACACACACACACACACACACACACACACACACACACAGCACACACACACTCTTCTCTCAGACACCACCTACCTCTCCCCGCCTCTTCTTGTGCTACCAAATGGTGCCTCCCCACAGGCCAGTAAATCAAATCCCAGCACAAATACAGTGCGAATTTATTTGGAATGGGCTTTTGTTCTCTTTAACGCCTGATTGTTAGGCCGACTAGGTCGCATGATACATTTTGAGCAGGTTGTTTCCGAGCAATAGCTGTGTGTGTGTGTGTGTGTGTATGTGTTGCCTCCTGTACCTGGCGTGAATCATACTGCCTTTTAGACTCCACTCCCTTTTGCCCATTCACACGCAATGTAGAAAACAGCTTCTTTTCAATATACAGTATATAGAGGAGAATTGATCTGACCCTGGCAGGTGGTGCTTTACGTCAGCCATTAAGGTGTTTCCGTCCACTTGTTTTCAGCGCATTTTTTGCATTAAAATAAAACTAAAACCTGAACTAAACAGTGTAAACATCGGGGAAAAGTTGGCGTATCGATAAATGCGTCTAAATGCAATGGCAACATATTTAATCCGGTGACCGTGACACACATGGAGCCTGCGATTTAAACCTTGCACTTCTGCATCGCTTCTGCATCGCAGAAACATGGAAACAGTAGAAAACATCCGATCTATTTGGAGCGATACAAATAAATAACCGATTGTGTATCCATCGTGTATTCCACGTAGCTCTCTCTGTTACGTCCTCTCGTTGCGCCCTTCTTCTTCTGCGCCGACTTAACAGACGACCAACCGGAGGAATGGCGCCACCTAGCCGTGTTTCTCGAGGCTCCCGGCTCCTGGTAAATCGCATCACCGCACGTGTTCCCCATTCCCTAGAAAGGTCTTTAGAGCGAGCGCCCAACTTGGAGTAAAAACCAGACACGCAGAACGTTATTGCTTATTTTAACGTGACTAGCGTTGTTGTAGGAAGTGGATTAGGCGATGGAAAGAGGAGGCTATGTCAACGCCGTGTCCCGACACCGAGAGACGGAGGGAGGGCTCGGCTTCTCCCCTTGGCTCATGGCACCCAGTCACTCTCCTCTGACAGACGCCGCTACCGCGGAGCTAACGTAGCGGCCGAATAAGCGACTGTAATTGGGTTTATCGGTGTTTGCTATGGCGACCCGCGTGGAGACGGCCTCTCAGACAATTATACTTTCTAAACCGCTGGCCAGGATGCGTCCCGCTCTATCTGCGGGTGCTGTGGATATGATGGCTCACTGTTATAAATGGCACCTAGTTAGCACGCGGAGAGAAAGACATTGTTTACACTGGGCCTCATGCGGTGAATCTGTCCAGTGTAAGGTAATCTGCAGTAATAAGCTCCATTTGTTTTGTTTAGCTTTTAAGCTGGGGGAGAGAGAGAGAGGAAGGGAGAGGGAAAAATCTCATTTCAAACCCTACCCACCTCCTTATCTCTATTTGTTCAGTTGTTTTTAATGCCACGGACTGAAAGAATTTCAATGGCCGTGTTTTGCCATGAAGTCATTTGTTATCCTTCAGCGGGCTTTCGTCTCCCTATTGTGTGACAGCCCCCGAGTGCTCCAATCCTCCAGATGGAGCAGGTCAGACACACAAAGATGCACACTCACACACACGGAGACACACACAGAGAGACACACACACGCTCACAGGCAGGTTCACACACTTTCTTTTCAATGGTTGACATAGATCTACTTGCCTTGTGACATGTACGGAAATGATAATGTCATTTTTGGCAATTTGTCTTTCCCCTACTTTCCGTGTGAGTTGGAGACGTGGCCGTTAAGTGCTGCCTGGCAGTTCCACGGCTCGTGTCATGTTTGCAAACAGTCCAAATGAGAAACGTTTCGCAACAGTATCCTCTCTTTTTTTTTTTATATTTCTTTGACGCGTATTGTCAGTCGTTTTTTATTTCCCTTCCAAAAAAAAGAAAGAAAAGGATTCGTGGACGCCTCACAGAACAGATGCATCTGCTTCGTCTTATTTGGCAAATTACACTCATCTAAGGAGCTCTGCCCAAAAAAAAAAAGGACCCAAAATGTGAAACTCTTTATTCTCGAGATGAATCACATTATGGTTCCTCTCCTTCACTTAGTAACTACAGTGAAACAGTTACACTCTGAAAAACAGATTTATTATCATACTGACTTCTTCTTCCTCTTCCTCTTTTCCATGTGCTGTTCTGCTGCCGTGTGGATCCTCTCCCCTGCAGGTCAGTAGCCTTTATTCCACATGTAAAGTGTTCAATGCACCTGGAGTAATACGTCTTAAACTCACTGTTATTCATCAATTCATTTATTCAATACATACGGATTCAAAGGTGTTTCCTTATTATCCCTCCCTCACTTCTGAAGCGTTCCTCTCCTTCGTAAGCCAGATGAGGGCCGCGATGTCATTCTGTAACCGAGCGCCTACGTTACGTCTCTGAACGTGTGCACGAGACGGATGTCTTGCAAGCGCCGTTTTCACTTTCTCTGCCCCAGGAATATGTACAATAACGCTTTATCACGACAGACAACAGGTCACTCTGCCGTTTTACGGCAATAAAAGGTAAGAGCGGGTTCCATAACAAGTGGAACTTAATAACCGTAACGGCCGTCCTCAAAATGATTTGATTGACTCACGCTAGACCTCATCGCTCTATTTTTAAACCCTAATGGAGTCCGGGTATAATTTGACCGAGCCTTGATTGACAGCCCCTCTCTCTATCTCAACAGTAACCCCCGACGATGTACATCAGAGTCGGATTAAGGCGAGGTGCTAACGCATATTAAAAAATTAAGCCAAGCCAGTGGACTGGCAAAGCTCCTTTTATTTCCCCCTCTTCCACCCCCGTTTCATGCACCTCCTTCCGCACGCTCGAGCATTAAAAATGCCCGCGCCATCAAGTTGCGATGGGGGAACTTGCTTAATACAGCAAGCGAACGTGCCCTTGTGGATGAAATTAAAATGACACCTAGTGCGGGCGGGGGCCGGTAGGACATTATGCCGTTCACGCGGCAGCGAGGGCGAGGATGCCGCATCAAACACAGCCGGCGTAGCCTTCGTAACTAGGTGCTTAATTTGTCAAAATGCCTCACTTTTGTCTGGGGCATGCTTTACAGTGCCTCGAGCCCTTGGCATATTTAAGAGGGCCGTGGTAGTTCCCCCCCCTCCCACCACCAACCCCGCGGCAGGATACCAGCCTCATTGTATGGCTCCGGCTGCTGTAAATAGTAGTAAATCTTCAGCGCAGCATTTATTCTAGCATGACACCGAAGCCTCCCGCTCCGAATGATTGAATGTAACTTATTTTATTCTGCTTCCCGTTCATTTGGGGATTTGTGTGTGTGTGTGTGTGTGTGTGTGGAGAGTCTGGTCTGAAGACAATGAACTAACAAAAGATTGTTTTAACAGCTGCGCGTCTTTGATTGCGCTCCGCTTTGAAGTAACACTTTAGCGCAGCCTTTGAACTTGGACGGAGATCACAAACGAGCCGAGGCTCCTTTTTGATGTCGGAGGAGGGGATTTTATTGTTGAGATGTTCGTAAACTGCTTCCAACCGTTTAGGAGAACAAGTTCACTGTTGGTTTTTAAATTGAGGCGGGGTGGAGGAGGAGGAGGAGGAGGAGGAGGAGGAGGGGAGAACGGAAAGGAGGGGGAACGCCGGGTTTCAATGTTCAACGTGCAAACCCGGTAGTGACGAGGAAGAGGAAGACAACGGGTTTGTATTCCTCTCTCTCAGACGCAGTCTTCCTGCCACGTCAAGGATGGGCTGCTTTGCGGCTCTCGTAGGCTTCGCTGAACGATCTGTACGTCGGAAAAAGAGACAGAGTGCGCACAGAATCTCCTGTTGCAGTTGTGCTTAATCCGCTTGTTGCTTTTGACAGCAGTAATAATGTGCATTTGAGGTGCTTTGCTGTTTTGGGCAATAACTCAAATTCTATTAAAGGATTAAGTAATGGAACACTAATCTAAAGGACTTGAGGTTTCTGTTCGTTGGTAATGCCTTTTAATCTTGGCACAGTTTGAGAAAAAGGCAGCGAAGTACCGAGTCACCGAGGGGAAAAGCAGATTAGTTCAATATCATGTATTTTAGGGGAGAACTGCGCGAGCTTAGATGGATTACTGTTGAGTCACTGAATTGAATTGTACTGACGCACAGAACAAGAAAAGAAGGACCAAAATGCATTGATGCATGACTATTTGCATAAACATGCAGCTGGTGAACAGTAGCAGCGAGAACTGAATCGTGGGAATAATGTTGGCCGTCTGCTCTCCCGTCACATGCCGTCGTGGGGTTCTCTCACTTTGAAATCATGAAGTACCCAAACTACAAAATGTCACACAATACCACATTTAGAAATATAATACAATCAGCTGTAGGCCATTGTATCTTTGTTTTCTCCTCCTCTTCTTCATGATTTCCAAATTAATCATGCTCCAGATCCACTCCTATTGTTCATTTTTTTTACTGTTACCAGTAACAATAAAGAAACAAAAGTTGTAGAAAATTGCTTGCCCTACATCTGTCATTGTCATTGAAAGACCGGCCATAATACTTTATTTATATTCCGCTCGGCAGATACGTGGTTTCTGTTGTAAATGTTCATTGATTCAAGGGCAGACAAATATACCCCCAACACCCTGCATGACCCACATAGAGCAGCATGTGCCATTCACCATCCATTAAAATAACACCACAGACACAAATAAACTGTATTATACATTTCGTTACCCTTGCAGCTAACTCAAATTACATTTTCAATGTCGTCCACTCAATCTGCTCCCGTCTTTTGTGCTTTCTTTGATATAAATAGACAGACGTTCAGGGGTCTGAAGAGTGGAAGTAAGAAGAATAAAAAGGGGAGAGGAAATTTAGATATTTTTAAATGATGTCCTACATTTTGTCAGCTAAAATCAGGATATTGCCTGAGCGGGGAGAAGCCATGTTCTTCAGTTGTCAAAAGGCAGTAAGTAATGATTAAAATAGCAGTGTGAAACGCGGGGAGATTAAAGTGATGCTAATGATAAGTGAGAGAAGAAAAGGGCAAGCTATATTTTAATTCCTGGGAGAATGGTTAATGACTTCTATTGCCTGAGATTAAACTAAACCTGTCTCATCAGCTTTTTCTGCTCGCTGAGGAGAAAAAAAAGAAAAAAGGAAAAAAAAGAAAGCCCCCTGCACTTTAATTTATTAAACTCTTTTAAGGAAGCACATTGATCTACATAGGTTAAACTTTCAAAATTTGGGTAAAAAAGAAAAAGAAAAGACGCTCCCGTAAAGCTGTCACGCGGGGCAAAGCTGTTGAGTTGCTCAAGGCGCGCTATAAAGAATTCATTATGTCCAAACTGCCACATTTAATCAGAAAACATCAATTATTTAAAAGGGGGAGTTTGCTCCTGTTTAGAGCATCGGGTTTTACTGACACACAGGATTATACTGACTTATACTTCTCTCTGCTGTCACTGCAGTGAAGCTGTGAACTTTTCCTTTGTGTCTTTTCTTCTTCTTCTTCTTCTTCTTCTTCTTCTTCTTCTTCTTCTTCTTCTTCTTCTTCTTCTTCTTCTTCTTCTTCTTCTTGTCCACCTCTGGCTGACTAAATGTGTGCATTTGGCCGCAGTAAACGGCTCCGTGTAATCACATCAACGGTGTAATATCGTTCCAACAAGTGAAATGTTTATCTCCGGTTTTCAGCTTGTTGGAGGGACTAAAGACTTGTGTGTTGTGGGGGGAAAAAAAGAAAAGAAAGAGAAAGAAAAAGAAAACTGCTCTCGCACTGGCAAAAACACGGGCAGCACCGGTGACCTCTGTAATGAAATGTATGGTACTGTTGACACGGCATTACAGCGATTCAACGCCGTTCATTAATCTTTGTTTTCGCCCGAGCCCTTCTGGCATGTCCTTCGCCAAGGTGCGGAGCAATGCCAGAAATTGTGAGGCTCGCCACATATTTCTGATGGCAATTAGCATGCATTCCGATCCACTGAGCCCCCCTCGCATAACAGCCGCGGCCAGAGTCTTTATCAGCGTCCCGGGTGATAGGAGTCATTGAACATTCTGCTGACAGCAGATTATTTTTGTTTTTATACAGATGTCAGGCTTGAGTAGGTGGTGGTTTCCACTCTTTCTGTGGAACTGGTCCCTTCACCCCCCTCCCCTCTCCCCCGTTGTACTCCCATTTTTCATCTGCTTGAAGACAGAGCAATCCCTAAGTTTATTTTTGTATTTTTTGTTAACATTTTCTCTCTCTTTGTCTCAGGCCCTTACTATTCCCCTCTCCCTTTTATCTCTCCTTATCGTGACCTCTGTCATTTCAGGTTCTGGAAATAGGCCTGATATTTAAGGCACTGGTAGATGTCATCCCTAAGAGGACAAATAACACTCCGCCAGCGCAGAAACCTGCGTGCCGCTAAACTCTCGGTGGATCTGTCAGCAGGAAGCAGGCATGCAATTAATAAGCCTTTTTTTACCTCTAATATCGCAGTTCTGCCAAATAGGGGTTGAGAGACATTCATACAGATGGAAGAGAAATGTTCTGCAGATCTCTCATGAAGAGAGGAAGCACACTCACTAAAGGGCCCGAGTCGCCTCTGATTCTGATCGATATCATCAATGGCTACCGCTGCCGTGCAGAATTTGATCCAGGAGCCTTCTCTCCTAATGTTCGTGCCTCTGTCAGACACAATGTAATCTCTTCTTTTGAATCAATGACACTTTTTTTTTTTCCTTCATTTTTTTTTTTTAATGGCCTCATTGCTTTTTCCCCACTTTAGATGGTAGCACTATTCTTGAATCACGTAATGCGAAAGCGCTCAGACGAGAAAAAGAAAAAGAAAAGAAGAAGACGTGGCGACGTGGTGCGTAGTTAGCGCTTTAATCGGAAGCGGCTCGACTGTACGAACTCCGTACGAGTCTCGAGATGAACATCTCAGGGAGGCTCCCTCCTCTCATGGAGGGTTCGGGGGCATCACGCGTGACCTCTAGCTTTTCAAATTCAAATTTCTTTCTTTGGAATGTTAATGATTTAAATCTGTAGATTTGCCTGGAGTCAGAGGGAACACGTCTTCGGATTATTTTGTTGACATATTCAGGATGAAATGATTTCTCTGCCCCCCCCACGCCCCCCACCGCCTCTTGTTGAAGTAATATCTCTGTGTTTCTGGGGACACATTACAATAATGCATTAAGAAATCACATTAATAATGCACATATTTTGTCACATATTTATAACTATCCCCCAGACATCAACATGTCACAGTTGTTGTTAGATCCCCTTTGGTTTCAATTAAAATCTCGCTGAGGCAATAAAAATAGCCAATTAAATTGGAGCAGGCTCTTCAGAGGTACAATTGGTCTGATTAGATTAACCTTGAACATCAATTAGGGTTAAAAATAAAGCCTAAATGTATTTTAATAACTGCCCACCATATTTGATGCTAAACTACACCACCACTCGCACCACTCAGTTCGCCAGTATTGATTCCGTCTAAGTGTCATCGTTTTGGCTCGATTAGCCCGCATTATCGTTTGTTTTCTCTCGCGCTTCATTATTTAGACCGGAGTGTTTATATTTATTTATTTTTAATAGCGCTCTCCTCGTGAAACATCCAGGCTTCATTATCTAATTACAGGAGTGTGTTTCCGAGTTACAATAGACAACGGAGATGTGGGGATGTATAACAGGCGTCGCTCTACATACTAATCTACATACTAATTTTTTTTGGGAGCCAAAGAAAAGGTGCTATAGTGTAAATGGTGGGCTCTCCACTCAGCTTTTCATCTCAAGATGTCGCTACCAAGTCTAATGATTTAAGTAGTGTGCTCTCAGCACAAAAAACCCTCCTGCACTTCAGAAGCTCGGCGGTTTTATGACGCGGTTCCATGTGAACGTCGCCGCTCCCTTTCCGCGGGACAGACAACACTTCACGGGCTCAGACCAACTGTTTATTTGAGAAAGTAATGAAATATTTACTCTCCACTGCGGCGCAGATTAGCAGCAGTAATTGACTGCGACGGAGGCCCATGCACAAGTACGTGCGCGCTGTTTTTTTCCCCTCCTTCCTTCTTCTTCTTCTTCTTGTCCCCGGCCGCCAGAGTTGGAGGGCCCCTCATGTTTGAATGCAGATCTTCAAGCACACAATGGGCCTGTTAGCGAGGCCGAGTTTGTGCCTGTCACTTTCTCTCCACATGTTGCTTTTTCTTTCAGAGATAAGTGGGCCCTAATGCTGAACAAATAGTGGAAATCAGAAGCCACTGAGAATCATTTGCCTCCCCTTTTCCCATGGCTCCCAAATAGACACCCGGACGGAGAGGAGAGGAGGGGAGAGGAGGGGAGAGCGAGGTGGGGAAGGGGAGAGAGGGAGGGAGGGGGGACAGAAGAAGAAGAAGAAGAAGGAACCCTCAATGAGCAAAAACAATTTTGTCACCACAAGCAGATCCAATTGAAAAGTCTCCTGGATGGGGAAGAGCTGGAGTTGTTGGATCGGGCCATGGCGATGAATAGATCCAAGCGGGCTAAATTGGCATCAGGTGTGGGCTTCCCCTGGCCGGTGATAGGCTCCCGCATTGTGCCGGCTAGACATTTGGCCATTTCCAAATATAATGGGAGAAATGAATGCAAATGAGTGAGTGGACTGAAATGTATTTAAATGCAGATTGAATGGGGGGGCTCTGCGTAGCGCCTGATAACAAGTTGCTTCAGGAGAAGGGCCACATTGTGTTGGATCATCCAAACCCCCACCCACACACACACACACACACACACACACACACACACACACACACACACCCACACAGACACACACCCCCACCCACCCGCTCCGATTCCCCACACCAGCAGCCCTGTTCTCTCTCGGCCTCCCTCTGCCTGTGTTGCGCCTGTGTCTCATAAGGGGCCATTGTTCGCTGGGTAAACTCTTCTCAAAAACTATTTACATTACTCATTTATTTGAATTTCAAATGTTTTGCTCCCTCTCACCCACATATAGCTGACACGCATGCAGAACGCCGGCCCTCCAGTAAAACTAGTAATTGCAGAAAGGACAGGACAGGACAGGACAGGGTGGAGGTCTGTAGCAGAAAAAAAAAGGAGGGGTTCAATCATTAATGATAATGTTGCTTGTGTCCATAGCCTCATTAGAGGCAGTATAGCAGCTAGTAGCATGTGTTTTTCTGCAAACAAGCCCCCCCCCCCCTTGCCCACTGCCGGTCGACCGCTGGCCCGCGGCGATCCATCTTCTCAAACGTCTCCTTCCCATATTTAAGGAGCTCTCGTTACAGCCTTTTTTTCTTCCCCGGACCTGTGAATTTATGGAGCACTCCGAGCGGTTAGCATAATCGCCGGGAATGCGGTCATTTCAGCCGGGAATGTGGGAATGAGGGCAGGAGAAGAAAAAAAAGAAGCTGTTGATGTGTTTTAATTGAATTTCACAGGAATCGTCTGCAGCAGCTTCGCCTTGTTCACAGCACACGGAGGGGGCTTCAGAAATCAAACTCCTCTGTTTGTCATTTCAAAGGCCGAGCAGAAAGGAAATGGAGTGTTTGCTCTGTGGAAACCTTGATATCACTTTTCCTTTTACAAACTGTTAATTTCCCGACTCTCTGATCTCAGCAAATAGAAAACAAGTGGCGAGCAACAAGAGGGTGTGTTCTCCTCCTCATCCTTTGTATATATATATTTTTTTTTAACATTTTTTTTCTCTCCCTCGTCTGTATTTAAAACACAATTTACATGCAATTTAATTTGATTAATTAGAGCCACTAACCTCTGCCTGTTCCGCGCGCACACAATGCGTCATGCATTTCAATGTCAACCAGCTCGGATGTTTACTTCAGCTTTTTTTCAGCGCGTTTCGTCAAGAGCCGTCATTATGTTCAGTTCCCACAAAGGCGTTATTCGAGGCATTCAGAAAACAGAAGGGAAGAGAGAGAGATTTTTACACATTGAACCCTTCAGCACAATGACATTCTTGGCTCTGGGGGAGTTAACTTAGATAAACAAGCGGCTCGCAGTGGACTGTGTTAGTAACTTTGAGATAATACGAGAGGATTTTCCGAATGCCAGCTCTTTAAAGTTGGGCCCTGTTAGCATAAGGGTTGTGGGGGCAGCGGCTGCAGAGATGTTTCAGTGTCCAGAAGTTTCCATGCGGTGATTAATAGGAGGGGTAATGTAGTGGGGAAATGAGTAAACACTCCCCTTGCTCCTGGCTTTGTGCTTCAACGGCTTGATGACAAGGGCAGAGCAAGGTGAGAATTAAACAGACCCGCAGAAGAAGAGGAAAAGAAAGGAAAAAAAGAGAGCGGGAGCAACGGGTTGGAGGGAGGAGTGAAGCATGACAGACCTGGGCAGCGAGTGGGAGTGAGGAGAGAGGGGGAGAGAGAAGGGCCGCTCCGACGGAGGAAAAAAAAAGAGAAAAAAAAAAGTGGAAGTTTCTCCCGAAGAAGAATAATTAAAAGCGCTCAAGGGAGGGCAGTTTTAATTTCACATGTAAAGGGGCTAAAGATTTCATTTAAAGGCGCGGCGAGCGGAGAGGAGGTTAATAAGATGAACAAAAGCGCGGAATGTGAGAACGTACAGTGCGAGGGAGCGTCGCTGGACTCTCACCTGACACGTTTTTAATTATCGAACCTCGGGTATTTCTCCGTCGCCAGGAGGATGGGGGTAAAGAAGAAGAAGAAGATTAACCGATAAGCGGTCGCGGTAACCACATTACTCAACCCATGGGGGGTGGGGGGGCGTGGGGTTGATGTAACTTTAACACGTTGACACGCCGAAAAAACGTTGCATCGCTTCCGACGGTGCCGAAAAAAATACATAAAAAATAAAAGAAGCGAAAAGTCTATCTGGATTCTGCCGCCGGTCTCGGTGGCGGCCCACTGGGAACACAACCAGAGCGTTGCGTAATAACTCCTTCTCACAAAAAAAGAAAAGTGAACTTGCTTCTACAGTGGAATACGCGCTCTTGATCACTGAAATCTCACTCCATTAGCGCCTTCTGAAGTTGATGTATCCCAATTATCATAATAAGATCGGCTTGGTCCCACACTCCATGGGACTCCACAGTCTCTTACTGCCACGGGAATGATCAAAAGGACTTTGTGAACCGGACCCAGAGTCCCAGCTGTGGGCTGATTTGTTCAGTAGCGGGTTGGAAAGGGAACTTTAATTGAATGTGATGTATTTCTCTTCCTTGTGCTTTTGGGCCCGGCCCGCTGGATGAGAGGAAGAAACAACAGAGGCGGTGTGCGCCAGCGCGGCTTTTCTTCCTGTTTTCTCTTCTTCTTTATTTTTAAATATTTATCTCGCCGAGGTATCGACCCCAAGAATACTTTTTCTTTGCTCGGATCGCCGTTCAAGGGTATAATACCATTCAATGTTTGCCAAGCCGCGAGCCCCGGCGATCGACTTCCTGTCCCGCGACGCCGACGCCGCGCTCCACAGGTCTCCACGTGTCCGTCCGCCCCGCTTCCCGTGGCACTCCTTCCTCCTCGTGAAATCATTAATATTGTCAATGCATACATGGGAATGTTGTGCAATCCCCTAACATCCACACACACATACATACTCACACCCACACACACACACACGCGTGACACTTATGCGTTATATGTTTATCAGCCTCTAATGAAACTCTGACAAGATCCCCTCACAAGGGATGCTGTGTTCCATTAATTGCCCTTAAGGAACCTTGGGCACTCACAGAAAGGCTGGTCCTATTGCAGCTGACAGCGGAGGGGCCCTCAGCCCCGGGCCCCTGGAGAGGGACGGTATTAAGGGTTAGCAGCGTCTCTCTGTCATTCCTTCTCTCTCTCTCTCTCTCTCCCTCCCTCCCTCCCTCCATATGCATCCGTCTCCCTTTGGACGTTGGAGGTGTCTCTTCCCATTTCTCCCGCCGCGCGTTACTTGACCACGGCGTTTAGCGCCGAGCTCGGCAAAGAGAGCCGGCGCCGGTTAATTTGTCGGAGGGCGCCCGTGATTGATTTATTCATCTCGGGCTCAACAAATGTTTGTACTGCGATGAATCCCCTGAACCATAATTTACTGCAAATTAAACGCCGGCCTCTAATGGCGCGCGTATGCACGGAGCGATTTAAAGAAAAACAGCTCACGTCACTGTTTATTTGGACTTTCTTTATGGCTTATTGGAATTTTTCTAACGTTTTTTTTTATCGAGCACAAAAGCTGTAATCACACCCCAAAAAAATTATTTTGAGAATTTATTGTGAGACTATTGCAGACCCAATTAGTCTCACTTTCTGCTCCAACACCATTGCAGATAGGTGTTGATATACCTCATGGGAACTTGCCTTGTGCAGCAAATATTCTGCTTTTTTTTTTCATTTTCATTTTTTTCGTACTCAAAGAACTCTTTACCGGCGACGCACTTGTCATATTTGTTTCTTTCCCCTTCAAACGTGAGAAGCCCTCCTCTTCACAAGCCGACCGCGTCTCCCCGGCGAGGCCTCGCCGTCTCTCCATCAGGATGTGACAAAAGCATTTGTTCTCGCTGGAAACCGCGGCCTGTAAAACGCCCCCCTAATGCCGCTCACAGTTTATTTGCACGTCTGTCCGCCGCGCCGAAACGGGAGGAGAGGGTGTGTGTGTGTGTGTGGTGTGTGGTGGTTAACGTGGGCGCGTCACACACACACACACACACACACACACACACGATCACTTTAAGCACATGCATCTGGCGCGGCCGCCGCGCCTCGATTAGTTTCCAGAGCGCCTGCGAGTGTGTAAACCTCGCCGCTGACACGGGATGAAATATGGGCCAGGTTCACCGGGAGTGCAGCGCAGGAGAAATGTACCCCCATCTGTAATACACTGTGTAGACTAATATCAGCTCCTTTTCTCTGATATTGCAGCGAGATATCGATCTGCTGAAATTGTCCCATATTGGAGCTGTCTGTTGTGATATTCATCATGCTGTCACCTCTCCCCAACACCTACGCGTTATTAGAAACCCGGGTTTGAAGGGGTTGAAGGGTTTTAGTCTCCGAGATGTAGCGAACAATTCATCATGAGAGAGAGAGAGAGAGAGAGAGAGAAAGAGAAAGAATTCAGGTGATGCTCGGGTAAGATTTATGTCTGGTCAGGCTGTACATTAAGAATTATATCATCAAGCGAAGAGGACACCAGCAGCCTCACCGCTATCTGCTGAGCGGGCCTATTTGCTCTCCTGCCAGGCTTAAATGGAGTTGTGTGTTTTTTTCTTCTTCTTCTTCTTCTATCTCTCATGAAGCTTTTAAAGAGAACGGTGAAGTGTGGAGGAGTGCAGCGTCTCCCCCAAACAGAGCTGTTTGCTCGTCCAAAGCAATTGCAATGTCGGCGCGGGGGGATTGTGATATGTTTCTTTGTTTCGGCGAAAGCCCGGCGTTGTATTGTTTGCGCTTGACGCGGGAGCAACAACAACAACAACAACAACAACAACAAAAAGCCCCCGTAACTTGCTCCTTCAGTTTGGCCCGCTTCATGGTGGGACTCCGGTTTGGAGTTGTCTGTTTATTTTCCTCTTCGCCGGGGATCCTTCCGGGGAGGATCACAGAGATGCGCGCAGACGGAATCCAATTCTTCCGCGTCTCGCGGAGGAGTCCGACTTTGATTCGTCTTTAACTCGGTACAAATGCTCGCCTGGGAGTGTGTAGGCTGGGGTCTCCCTCTGAACCTCTCTCTCTCTCTCTCTCTCTCTCTCTCTCTCTCTCTCTCTCTCCCTCCATCCATCCTTCCGGGAAGTGTGCGTGAGCTCGCCCGCTCCGCTCTGCTTCGCCGCGATGTTATTGTTGTGAACAGCGTTTAAAGCACAGCTGGCCAAATTGATCAGGGCCCGGCGTCGGAGTGAACTGGAGCAGCGGCGAGTGCGGCCGCATAAACAGGGCTGCTTGTATCTAAATATGCAAACACTCGCACAGCGGCCGCACTCTGGGGAGCGGACACAGTTACTTCTGATGTGAGAGGCCTAACCTTTCCCATGTATACAGAGAGAGAGACGCTTCTCCTGATTGTGTAAACATTTAGATCAGTTTTTTTGTTTTTTTGTTGGACTCCTCCATGTATTTACTTTTCATTAATTATTGGGGGGGAAAGAAATCTGGGGGAGGGAAACAGAAGAAAAACAAGCGAATAAACAGTAGATAATTTTTGTTTAATGTTTCACACAGGATTCCAATCCTCGGTGCAATTAATGCTAATCACCGCGGCCTTCCTGTTTAGCTTGAACCCGGAGAGTGTTTGTGAGTCGTCGCCGTCTCTCCGTCCACGTCCCCCCCCCCCCCCCTCCATCCCTCCTCCCCCTCTCCCTTTGCTCCCTGCGTCCTCTCGCTCCGCCATCTCTGCTGTTAGTCACCACGTCTCCTCGTGTTATGATTACATCACCCTTTCTGTCTGTTGTGTCCATTTAGACCTGAAATTAATCACATCCGACAATCCGGCGGTGCTATTCCCAAAGTTCAAAAGCTTTAGTGGTGAGAGAGAGAGAGAGAGAGGGGGAGAGAGAGAGATGGAAGGAGGGAGGGAGGGATGGGGCAAGATGGAGCGCATTGAGCATGCTGGTGGTACTCACCAGTTGTTGAGTACAGTGTATTAATTGCTTATCGGTTTTTGATTCCGGAGTCGTTGAGAGTCAATCGAACGCATAATTTTCACAGCCATTGTTCTTTGGGGTTTGTTAATTGTCACCCCACTGGTGGAATTAAAAGCAAATTAAAAGCCTTAACTGTTGACTCTATCTGAAGTCACTCTCCACAACAATTTCACAACACAATGGGGAGGATTAATGGGAAAAAATGCAGCTTGATTTCTGTTCTCCAAAGCTTTTGCTGTGGGGAACCAATTAACTACCCTTCAGGATGACTTTCACTTCTAACTGCCGGTCTGTTCCACTGCCAGAAACCGGGATTAATTCTCAATTAATCCCTCCACCAGAACAACTCTGCCTTTGTCTGCTGGGGAGGACATGAGCGTACAACGCCGAGGTTACCCCGAGCCTGTTCGGCAGGAGGAACCCCACGCCCCCCTCCGAGGCCCGATACGCCCCGCAGACTAGCTCTCCTCAAGCTGAAAATAAGAGCCATTAAGAGGGAACGCTTCACAATGATTTTTTTGTTTTCTTGTTGGGATTCTGAGCTTTATTAGCCATGCATATTAATGAGTCAATTAATTCCATTCGCCCTCGCGAGTGGCCTGTTTGCTTTTGGACCTGACCTTTTTATCTTAGATGCGTTCACGCTCGGCTCGGTTTAAGCACTTACTCCATACTGTGTTTCCCAGAGCCTCGCGTCCAAAACACAACAAATACAAGGGAGGCTTTTTTTTTATTTTTTTTTATGTGTTTAGCTCCAAGATCTCTCTCCCCCTTCTCTTTTGTTTTCTCTCTCGTCCTCATCCGTCTCACCCCACCCCACCCCCGCTCCATCCCTTCTTCTCTTCCCTCTCTCTCTCTGTCAGAATGCCTGCTGGACGTATTCCTCTCTAAATGTGACAGGAAATATGCTATTATAGCATGCAGAATATTTGCCTGATGGGATTTGCAGTAAAAATGACTACATTTCCTTTCCATTAGGATCTCTAAAGCCCCTCGCTCTAATTTATGATTACCCCGGCATAAAAAAGAAGAAGAAAAAGACATGTTATATACATAAAGACTAAAGTACCCCCCCCCCCCCCCCCCCCCCCCCCCCCCAGTCCACATTTAGCCCGTCCTGCTTTCAAAGTTAGTTGAGAGGACAGGAGAAATAATTGAAAAGTGCAGCTGGACTGTGTACAATCTTGTAAGGGATGCCTAGAAAATGAGATTAATCAGCGCGCAGACATTGTGGGGGGAAAAGTTTGCAGTGAATGCCTGACAGTCGTGCTCTTTCTCTCATTTCAAATGTTGGCAGGCTAGCAGGCAGCTCCAAGGGAAATGCGCTCCTTTCATACTTGAGTAATTGATGAATTGTATGCAATATGCAAATGAGAATCCATAAATCTTATGAATGACAGCTTAATTTATGTGAGCCTTAATGAATGCAGGATTAGATTTTAATTAAATATCCTCAAAGGCACCCTGACTGGGTAAGTTTTTAAAGCCTTGTTTTGAAGACTTGTTTCATATGCAATCGCAGTTCATGAAAAAAAAAAAAAAAAAAAGGAGAGAGAGAGATCAGTGAGAGCGGTTAGATGAAAATTTCCTCGCAGTTTTGAAGATAAGACCTGTTCTGTTTTTTTCTTGCCGCTAACCAAAGGCACTCGCAATTAATAAATATTGGAGCAAAATCATATCGAGGCATCTCGTTTAGGCTTTCCTGGAACTGCTCATTCTCATACATTTGATTAACAGCATTTACTTTAAGCGCTATCTGATTTCCAACATTTGGTACAGTATCTTTTTAATTAAGAGAATCATCCATTAGGCATGGAGAAAGTCAACCAATTAGGCTTTCCTCATCAGCGGCCGTGATGTCGGGGAGTCTGCTTACTCATTATCAGAGCCGATGTGATACTAAACAATCTCGGACTCGCGATTATGAAATCAGCTTTTAACAGTAACGACGCCTGGGAATAATCAGCAATTTATCGTGTTTTTCAGATCTTTTTTTTTTTTTAAGATTCCATTTCACAGCTGAGAGGCTTCAAACAGCCCTAATAGAATGTGATTACAGGAGTAAGCTCTTTGCAGCTACTGTAACGGCGCTTTTTCATCCCGACGCCGGGCCGTGACACGGGAAGGGAGGGAGGGAGGGAGGGAGGGCGTCAGAACCTCCCCCCCTCCTCCTCGAGTTCCTCGCCAGCATCAGACCCTGTGATGGTCTCGCCCCAGCGTGGTTCTAATCAGGCCTGAGCCCAGACAGAGGCACCAGGAAGGCACCGGCTCTCCCAACGACCACTGATCTCAAACCCGGCACATTTGTCCGCGCTGGGATCAGAGCACAGACATCACTTTAAAAGGGGTTTTTAGTGGGATTGATGCTAACTCTCTCCTCGCCTTTGATTTCACACCATTTGATCTGTGATATATTGTCCCGTAACAAAGGTTCACAGTTTGCGGGCGGATGCAGCTGTTCCTGCCCCTAATAAATACAACACAAAAAAACACAAAGTGTCGCCATGTGTTTTCCTTTTTCCCCCTCCTTCCCCCTCGCACTCGCAGACTCGCTGTAATCCAGCTATCTCGATCAGATAAGCGCGGTGGGGCTACCTGTGCGAGGCGGTGTTTGACAGGTGCAAGGGGGGAGCTGATTGAGATAATCCAAGAATAGGCTCAATGCAAATACAGATACAGGGTGTGGGTGAGGATGGATGGATGCATGAGCAAGATGGATGAGTGAATGCATTCCCATGTATCACACTGTGACTCCGAGATTACGATCATCACAACCAATAGACTGCCAAGGTCAGCAGGAAGTATAAATCATCTTTTTTTCCTTCTCTCCTCCCTTTTTGTTGAAGGTAAGCATGCATTCCTGTCATTTTCAGATTTTTTTTGCTTTATTAGAATTGTTAACAGGGCTGCAACTAAAAATTATTTGATCACAATATTTTTTTTTTATATTCTAGAAAATATCAAGAAAAAGTGAGTTATTTTTGGATTCATTTTAACTTCCTTTAGCCCACGATGACATCATCAAATTGCTTTTTCTGTGTCCGTCCAGACTCAAACCCAAAGACATTCATAAAAATAGAAAAAGAAAGTCATGTAGCACATGCAGGACGCTCAAACTTTAACTGTGTGGCTTGAGAAATGCAACTGCGCAACGATTAATCGATCATTCAGTCAATCGTCAAATAGTTGCCGATTAGTTTTTAACTCGGGTTGAATATTCTACAAAGCGTCCGTGTAGATGATTGATATGAAGAGATACTCGTGGGTTCCTCCTCTGCTAGTTTGCATGGGCGTGGACGTTATCTGTGCCGTGTTTGCTGACACCAGGGGTGTTCTCCTCAGTATGGAAGCTAAAAGGCTGCTCGTCAAGCTGGGAACCCGGAGACCTGAGAACACATAATTAATTAGACACATGCGTTATCACCACACATCCACAGTGTGTGTGTGTGTGTGTGTGTGTGTGTGTGTGGGAGTATGTGCTCCTTTTTTACTTCTGTAGTTGTACAGTACTCAATCTGCCTTTTAATTGCCAAGGCGAGAAAAGAAAAGAAAAAAAGCAGCTTGTCTCCAAAAAACAACTAATTTCTGGAGTTAAAAAGTTAAAACATTTCCATCTCTCTTCGCCTCAACCGACCCTGCTATCTGATCCGTGGGGATTTGGAAAATTGGCAGTAACGGGCCACAGCCATGTTATCCCTGTCTTTCCACAAACAGAGTTAACCTCTCTGGAGGGTTCGCGCGCATGTTGTTAAAACGGTTTGATTGGACCGAATTAAAGTATAAACCCGGCACAGTCGGGGGCCCCCGGCTGGTCCGAGGCCTCCCGATTTCTGCCTGACCTGGCACTTAAAAAATCAAAGAAGGGAGAAAGGGAAAAAGGTAAGGAGCTGCTTTGTTTTATCAATAAGACCTTGTTTTCGTGGCTGGTCACCACCCCGGCGAACCAATCAATGGGGCGCGCTCTGCTATCGCTGCGAGAGAAATGAAAAATAAACCCCAGATAATCCTTCAGTTAAAAGGTTACTCAGGGCGATAAAAGCTATTTTGTTAATTTATTTACTCTCTGCACCGGAGAGATAAAGAAAAGGAACAATTAGGGAATTCTAGGTGAGAGATTTTTAAAAGGGCAATGACATTGGGTTAATATTTTATAAGGCCTGATTGGCAGAGACCTGGAGAGGCCCTTTTTGTTTACACAAGCCCCAGACGGAATGATTCACTCGCTTGTTTGGAGCCGACCGGGGCGGAAATGGAATAAATATCTTCCTCGCCTACCTTTTAGAGACGTCAAACAAAAGACTGAGATAAAAGGTTAATGGCTCAATCATACGCAGCAGGAAATAATATTGTGCCCGCTTTCTCCGCACACTCCCGAGTCACTATTGACATAATCAGGTTGAATTCCTGGAGATATCCGAAGATGGGAGGAGCGGGCGACTTTCGTGTGTAACTGAATCCACTCACTCGGGCTAAACATTGCATTTGTGGCTTCAATTGATTTATAACGGATCATAATCGCTGCATTAACGGCGCGCTGGGTAATAAGATCTCCGTCACTGCTTCCGTCGACAGAAAAGAGTCTTGATAGTGAGATGTCAGAATTCTGTTCTTTTTTTGGTGTGTGTGTGTGTGTGTGTGTGTGTGCCAAGAGATCCAAAAAAAAAAGAAGAAAAAAGCTCCCCTGATATCTCACGCGATATTATACCTCTTATTATGGCCATCACCTCGTGTCGGCTTCCTGTAAGCGGGGCGAGAACGTGAATTTAATTATTGTGCTTTTATTGCATCGCAGCGCTGAAATTGGAACTCGCGCGCGGAGTGTATTGTCGGGCCCCCGTGTAATCTGATTGCCCAGCGCGGCGCAGTGTGTTGGATGGTATCAGGTTCCAGCCCGACTCTGCTGGGTCAACACACGGCCGGGGCCATTAAAGGAAGTCTGGTTCAGGGAAAGTTCACTGCTGTTTTCCCTTCGCCATGGTAGCAAAACACACACACACACGCACGCACACACAAAATAAGAGGGAATAGATGCATAACATATTTGTGGCCCCGGCCCAGAGCTGGTGGGGGCCTATTTTGTTTCCTTAATTGAAGCCAGAGATACGAGGGCTCTGAATATCTTCAGTGTAAATATAAATAAAGCTAGGGGATAGAGTTCTTTCAGGATTGACCTCCAATACAGAAATAATATTGTCCAAATAAGTCCACTTTCAAAGCCCGGAGGTCCCCTGCTTTCTGAAACGAGGAGATCGTGAAAGGAGGGCGGGAAAGATTAGAGAAGACAACAGCGGGCCGATGCGCGAGAAGAACCCCCCAAAAAAATTCCAATCATAAATCCAGTTGTGCTAGAATGGCCTAGTTTGCAGCCGTTTCTGTGCCGTGCTATTTAAGGGATCGGCATCTGCTGCTTGATAAATAGCCCGGCTCTTTTGTTCCAGGCCAGGTTGAGTTCCATCTCTGGACTCGGCTTACCGGCCCCGGACTGGGAACTAAATTGCGCGTCGCTAAAAGGGTCGTGGCGTGTCCGGATTCAAAAGAGTCACTGTCTATCCAGCCTGGGCCTGTTCCTGCAGATGCAGTCACCAGCGAACGCTCCCCTTCCTTTCTGAGACGCCTCCCCGGAGCTCGGAGGTCCCCTTCCTGTTCAAAGCTCCCTTTGCGGTCGGTGTGTCGCCTTCGCGGCCGCCCAGCGGTCGCTCGTGTGCACAGAGCGGCTGAATAAAATGCTTTCCCTTTAAACGCCCCGGACACATCTAAACATTACCTCTCCTTTAACTGGCTCTTTGTACCCAAGTTCACATCCTTTGACTTGATCTGAGCTTGATGTGACATTTTTTTTCTTTTTTCGTCCGTTTGAGGGCCTTTTTTGCTTTTAGTATTGTTGGTAAAAAAAGGCTTTTTACCCATCACATACCCTCTATTGAGGTCTTTCATAAATAATTCAGGTGGAGTACAAGTGAAAGTGATGACAGCAAAACTGTGTGCGATCTCTCCCTCTCATAAGATCAAAGAGGTGCTTCTATAGAAATAGGAATTACATTTCCAGACGTTCTTGGGTTGAACGGGTGCTCATCTCTCTCTCTCCCTCCCTCCCTCTCTCTCTATCTCTCTCCCTCTCTCTCTCTCTCTCTCACCACCCTCCCTTCTCGCCACTTCTTTTCGATCACTTTCTTTTTCGTATTTCCCCTTCCAAAAGGGACACAGTCGGGTGAAGGTCTGCTTTTAGTACCTAAAACCCTTCGAAGCCGGCATATGAGAGAGTCAGCACATTCAGACAGACAAAGCGAGTGCACTCTATTAGCAGGACTGAGGTAAATAAACCTCACAAGACACGGCTGAATAAATTCAACTGCTAAGGCGGTGTGCTATCTGAGCAGTAACACGCCGCATCGCTCTGCAGACACTGCCTTTGGGAGATGTAGTGAAATGTACTGTAACACAAACAGCCTCATGTATATATATAAACTGTACGGGGCTGATAAAGTCCTGAGTGAGCCGTCACCGCTGAGAAGAAAACAGAACAGCTCATGGGTTGAGCTGCAATGATTAGTTTAGGTTTTTTTAGTTGTTTTTTATATAAACCCATAAATCAGTCATCTAAAAATGATTTGACAAAGATTCAAATCCCGACAAGGTAAAAATAAAAAACTACAAACAATAAATTAACAAATAGAAAACAAATAGAGTCTAATGAGTGATCAGTAAAACTAATATGGACCCATAAAGATATGTTTTTGTCGGGACAAGAACTTTCACATTGGCACTCCCGACACCTGGGCTTTGGGAGTCGGGTCGGTACTCGGTTTCTGCAGTGCGGGGAACCGGGTACCGACCCGGGTAATAAGCTGGATGCCTCGCTGCGTGGAAGTGACTGGGATCATTCCTTTATGTGGAAGGCAACATCCGGCTCAACTTAAACATAGCTTTACTGACTTTGTGCGACTACATTTAACATACCAATATATAGGTGTAAATGTACCGAATTGCTAGTCATTCCAATAATGGTACCAGTTAACAGATCAGCCCAGCTGCATCCGTATCGGGGCATCTAATGCGGCAACATCCAGTTCTGCCGAGTGAAGCTGACGCGGAAGTATCTTTAAACCTGCATTCTTTCTAATGACTCCTCCGGTTGTATAGAAGTCTATGAGAAAATGACTTTTCTTCTCTCTTGATTTATTCCCTCAGTAAACATTGTAAACATGAGTTTATGGTCAAACGGACCATAAACTGTATGCTTTAGGGCGGGGCTTACAGTGATTGACAAACGACATCCTCTTCCTATATCCAGTCTGTGGTGCATCTCTACATCGGCACACCCCTTCAAACCTCATTAACGGAATAAAAATGAACTTTCAAAAGGGCCGGGGACAGAAGCTCATCCAACACGTCCCAGGTTTGATTTCCGGCCCTGCCCTCCCTCCTGTTTATCCCCGCACGCTAACGCCGCACCACGGAAGCCCTTCAGGTGCTTTAAAGATGGATTAAACTCAGTTCATATCACGGAGAACTTAGTATCCCGGTAAAGCTTGAAAATGGACTATTGTATGTGAAATAATGTATGAAGCCAATATGTCACCTGTGTCAAGTCGCCATAATTCATCTTCAGCCGAGACACCCAGCTCCTTGTTCATAAAGAATATACCTCTATGGCATCGTGCACCCCTCATTATACTACTCATTTTTTTTCTTCATATATACCCTGTAGGCTTTTCTTTGTAACTATAAGCCAGCAAAGTAGGTATTGATTGCAACTCGAAGCTGTATTAATAAGTGAGCGAGAGAGATGTGTGGAGAGTCAGGGGTGTATCTGCTTTGAAGGCCTTTTCTCCTGCACACTGAGGTGGCACAGTCATTTATCACGGCTGGATCTGTGCCCCTCGTTTGGTGTAATAAAACTCCCCCATCAGAAACCGTCCAACAGGTCTGAATCACTCTGTCACACCACCTTCCAGCTAAGGCGCGCATTAAATCAAGCAAGCAGAACATTTCCTAAGGCAGCCATTGCCTTTTAATTTCCTGAAGAACCTTAAAATATCATTCATTACCAGAACTACACATATTTGGTTTTTAAAAGTCTCATAAATCAATAGTGGCCTGACTGCAATAATTATAACAAGTTAACATGTAATTTCCAGGCCGAGGGCCGCGCGGCCGGATTTTAGCATATGCAAACGAGGCAATTCAAACAGTGTGGGGATATTAATACGGGGGACAGGTAACGAGGTACGGGTTATGAATTATGCATCAAAAAGTGGTTGATCTTCAATAAAGGAAATGAA
Source organism: Myoxocephalus aenaeus (assembly GCA_038501785.1). Lineage (NCBI taxonomy): Eukaryota > Metazoa > Chordata > Actinopteri > Perciformes > Cottidae > Myoxocephalus > Myoxocephalus aenaeus. Next base: position 9,694,540 of record JBAMJR010000154.1, on the reverse strand, counting down.
TTCACCGTGTAATCTAATTAGTTATGGAGGTCTATTATGTTGAGCTGCAGAAAGCAACTGTCCTTGAAAATAAATTTATTTACAGTACATGTTAGCTCTTTGGAATGGAATTGCATTCTGGAGTGCTCCAAATGTTAACACCCCCACCGCCAGCCTCCTCCTCCTCCTCCTCCTCCGTCTCTCACCCTTTCTCTTGCCGTGTGTTTCAGCTCCAGACCGGGCCGACCTCCGAAGAGGACCCAGAGTGTGACATCGTTGGAGAACCCCCACATCATGCCCCACTCGGTCCCTGGCCTCATGTCCCCCGGCATGATCCCACCCACAGGTACGGCTCGGCCCTCTCTGTCACAGCCGCTGAGGCTCTTAACTCCAACTGTCTGGGTCTCTCCTGTCTCCCTATCCCTCTGTGTCAAGCACACACACACACACACACACACACACACACACACACTCACACACTCACACACACACGCAGGCAGCCTCCCCACCAGTGGCCTCCCCGCAGCTCGTCCTTTCAAATGGCAACCAGTCCAAAGTGACACATGCACCCGAACCACCAGACACCAGCCGCTCGCTCGTTTACCAAAAACAGATCCTCGTGCTCAGCCCGCCGGAAACCAAGTGGGGGGGTGTGTGGGGTGTGTGTGTGTGTGTGGAGGGGAGAATAAATTGGAGTGGAGATCTTTTCTCTCAGATTATTCCAGTAGATGTTGCGTTTTTTCGCCCCGGAGTGCATTCTAATTAGTGCGATTAAATCCACTCCACTGGTATATGTACATAGGCAGTGATGATGCTAAAGCGAGCTTATCGCCACGAGAATCAACAACAAGCGCGCCCGTGCCCCGACTTACCCCCTTTGGGCCGAGTCTTATTGCAACCAGCGCTTTTGTTCTATTTGTGGCCGGGCTTCGCCGCGCCTGCTTTGATGTCGGCGGCTGTAAATGCTCCGATTTGCATATTTCCGCCTCTCCCCCGTCCAACGTCTTTTAACGACGTCGAGCCACCGAACGGAGCCCCCCACCCCATTCGGACGCCCGAGCACGGCGCACATTTACCCAGCTAGTCACCTACACCGAGAGATTAAACCACCACAGCTGGGTTTTTTTTATTCCACGGCCATCTCGGTTGTGTGACTGTTTTATCAGACTCGTTCTTGTTATCCAGTCTGGAACTGTGTGTGTGTGTTTTTTTTCTTTTTTTCTTCTTCTTCTTCTTCTTCTTCTTCTTCTTCTTCTTCTTCTTCTCTTTGCCCACCAAATGCAGCGCCCGCGACGGGGTTTTGAAATGCGGTATTAAGCACAGATTGGAGCCATCCTTCTGATTCAGTACAATGGAGGCTCACAGGCCAGCGCTTTGAACTGTGGAAATAGGGTGAGGTGGTCACTGGCAGGGTGGAAGACGAACTTAAAGGGGCCGGAGTGAACACAGAGGAGGACAATGATGAGAGGGACCCATGTTATTTAGTGGGACATAAAGCAACAGAAAAGGGCCTTTTGATATCATCCCGCTTTTCAGCCCAGAGGGACTCTATGATCTTGACATTTAGTCGGCCTATTCGGGGGGCGTGGGGGGGGAAGAGATAAAATAATTGAGTTTTTTCGACATTCTCATAACGGCCTTGAGCTCCTCGACTCCGGCGAGACGGAACTTCTCCATCCGTTTCAGTATCGTAATTAAAACCATTTATTGTTTTTGATTACGCCGCTAAGCGTCCAACGTCAAGGGAAGTTACAGATTTCGACGGCGTCATAATGAAGTATAATTGACCACACATAAGTTGGCATCTAAGTAGGCGACTAATTGATCTCCCTGTCACGTCCAAATGTGCTGATTGATGATTTAAAAAAGAAGAAGAAGAAAAACAGCGACATTGAGAAACTGTCTTAACTAGTTACACTATCATGTCATGTCATATTAGTTCATGTCTCAGATGAGGTAGCTCCCAGCACACACACACACACACACACACACACACACACACACACACACACACACACACACACACACACACACACAGACAGTACCATGTGGGCTCCGGCAACACTCCAGGACTTTTAAGAGACGGAGATGGGACGCCCCTGTGAGACGTTTCGGCTCGCCGTCGTTTTTCTCTCCTGGCGGTAACATTTGCAAACGCACTCCGCTGTGCGCTCCTTCCCGAAGCCCCGCCCCCTCTCGCTGATCGTAGCTCAGATTCCTGCCAAAAGGGGGCTGACCTTACGATAGGTACGGGACGTTTTCTCACATATCTCATCCCACGGCCTCAAAAAAGCCTGGTGTGCCGCGACGGAACCGACGATGCATTCCTCGCTCAATTTCACCCCGTTTTTTTTTTGCTGTGATTTTTATTTTTATTTCCTTTTTTTATATATTAGACTTTGACACTAATCATATAAGGGTAAAATCAATATTCAGCCGTTTTCAACGCAGTGGAAAGATGTCTTCTCCTCACTCTAACAGGACCAGAGAGGCCCATGTGAAACACACTGTTAACATATGTATCTTTGCCCTTGGCACCGGTTCCATTTAGAAAAGGACATCTTAATATGCTTAGGTTTCCATTTAAGGGAAATACGCTCATATATATATATATATATATGTATATGTGTGTATGTGTGAGTGCCTGCGTGCTTGCGTTCATGCCCTCGGGGAGGGGTTGTGGGGGGCAGGCGGTGCTGGAGCTTTTCCAGTTGCTGATGCATTACAGGCAGATTGAGCCCCCCAAATCGGATTATTTTTGCAGCGGACTGACACCACACTGAGATGACATCTCCTTTAAAGTGGAGAGGGCCTCCACTCACACTCTGGCCACTACTTAAGCAGCAGCTTCAATATAATTCATTTATGTCCCGGACACGGGCTCCAACCTTTTGAATAACGCAAGAGCACTGCGTTTACCATTAGAGAAATGAATGTCACCTACATCTAACCGGAGGTGCATCCTGAGAAGAAATAAATATATATATATATATATATATATATATATTTCCTTATGCTGTCTGGCTTCTATATACATACATATACAAGCATGTGTGGAGAGGTGATTCTTCTTGTCGGTTGGAGACGTTTTCTAATATTTATGTTCTTTTGATGTACAATTAGCGCGTCAGCTTCTGGAGTGGACCGTCTAATCCGGTGCCACTTGGAGCCGTCTCTAAAATAGATCCAGTGTGTGCGTGGCAGGTAATTTAGTGTCCCTTCTTTGTGCCTCGGCCTCCCCCCCCCCCCCCCCCCCTCCTCTCGGCCCGCCCCCGCTCGTCATAAGGTTAGCGCGCTGCGTAATTGATACTAAATTTCTCATGATGTGGATAGCACAGTTCAAGTGGCGCGGTGTACCTAAGAGTCGCGTTGTTCCCAAACCACCACCCCCCCCCCCATCCCCAGTTTGTCATGGCCGCGCTGACACCAGTCCATGCATAAAATTATATGCCTCGCTCATTGACATGGAGTGGCGCGTATCCTCGCTTGCCCCGATAAATAAAAGTGTGTTTTCCATTGTTGTCCAGGCCCGGAAAACAGAGACAAAACAGAAGCACAACAGATAAGCTCGGCTCATTCTCTTTTCTTTTTTCTTTTTCTTTTTTCTTTTGCGAGAGAAAGTCGTAAAAGTCGGTCTTCGGTGCGCTGGCGCGAAGTTAATCTGATTTTAATTTAATTATAGGAGTTAGTTGCGGAGGGCACAGGCATCGGGGTGTTTGTTGTAAGAATGTTCTGACATTGGCGCAGGTATGGGGCAGCTAGCATGTTAATTAATGATGAAGATCCTGACAATATGCAGAGGCATGACAGCGTTAAGCCAGTCGGCTGCTGCTTCCTTTGCATATTAATAGATCCTTCATTATTATTTAATATGACAGCTGCTCCAAGGGCTACCATCAGACCTTGTCTCTGTTATTTGCTGTTTTGTGCTCCCCATGTGACAGTGCCACGCTATTCTCCTATTTGTCCAAATGCTCCCCTTTTCCTCTCGTCGGGCTGGCGTGGCTCTCTACATGCGGCCGCGCTGTTTGCTTTGTGCACCGGAGGACTCGCGTCTATATGAGGGAGGGTGGGGGGGGGGGGGGGGAGGGGGAAAAAAGTGTCTGAATCTAAAGGTGACTTTGAAAGAATATACGAGGCAGGAATTGTTTTGTTTGCATAGTAATGAATGCAGATTAGCTCTGAGTGGGATTGGTCTTGTTGACGCTCACACTTCCAGTGGCTTAATGGACTTGTTGCTGGGCGCCAGCGTCTCCCCCGGCTTCCCTATTACAGCCGCTGCATTGGGGTGGGAGGGGGTATGACAATTGATCCGCCCAAATGGAACAATTATCAGAACAAAGATTCCAATTCATGGAGTGTGTCACTTAGTCAAAGACGGGCCGGGAGGAGGAGGAGGGGATGATGAATGGGGGAAAGAATGGAGAAGCGATCATTCCCTGTGTTTCGCCGCGGCGCAAGTCAATTCCTCAGCATTTTATTCACTCGATGCGTATTTGATCAAAACCTGTCACCTTATTGTTCGTGGGTTCATTTCTTTCTCTCTCTCTCTTTCCCTCTCTCTCTCTCTCTTTTCTTATCTTGTGACAATGTCTTTCGGGTTCAATGTAGTCCAAAGGGAAGCCGGCAGAGGACACGCGGGGCTGCAGTGCCAACGAGCCGCCGTGCAGCCGCAAGTTAGCGAGCGCCGCCAAGCGCCGCTGCGGCGGTCCTCTTGAGCGGCACCTGATTTGTGGGGGGAATTTATCACACAAACAGCCCAGAGGTGATTTCAATATTTACTCGGGCGGTCTGTTCTGCATACGTCTCATTTGGAAAACAGTTGACTCTTGCCCATTATACACAAATGAAGGCTGACCTTCAGACTGGGCAGAGGCCACATTCATTATGTGGAGAAGTATCACCTTCTTATGAGGCAATGCCTCTCCCCCCCCCCCCCCTGTTCTGCCCATGCATATTGAACAGCAGCCGGGGCCCCGTTGCAAACGAGAGGGCCCTCGCTGACATGATGTATACTGTACGTCAATATGGTGCTGATGTATTTTAAGATGCAAACAAGGCTTTAAATTATATGCACCTGCATGTCAGAGGCTCAGAGTGACTCTCGCCATCTGCCTATCAGCTCGGGATGAGAGGAGGAGGGAGGGAGGGAGGGAGGAAGGGGGCTCCCGGGCCTCTCGCTGCTCTCGCGCGCCGCCTATCCGCGCCGGCGTATCTAATAGAGCCACATGTTCGATTTCTGCTCCTCCTCGTACTCGCGCTCCCTCCCTTCAGACGCATTGGCTAATAGCCGCTCTTGAGTCCCCCGTCACGGAGACGTGACAGCTCGGCGATGATAAACGCGGACGCCGCCTCGTTCTGCGGCGAGCGAGCGAGCGCACACGGTATATGCGGCGCCCTGCGATGTACTGAGTTGTGGATACGAGTGATTCCGCTAATAGGCGCATATCTTTATTTTATTTCTTTACCCCCCTCCCTCGCCGTGCATCTTTGATTTTTGTTGCCGGAGGTTGGGCGAGAAGGAGTCTGGGAAGGGGGCGGGGCGGGCTCTCCTGAGACGCACCGGGGGCCTGGAGGAGCTTTAGCGCTATCTGTCCCTGCTGTTTGAGACCGGCCTCATGAATAAAGATTTCAGTCACGTTGGCCAGAACCCTGGAAATACCACAATGACACAAACCCCGGTGCTTTATGATCTCTGCAGTGTGCTCGGCATACGCACGGCCGCCAATCTCAAGACTCACTGCATCAATCACGTGGAGTCCATCGTGACCGGGGCGCCGCCGCCACGAAGCGTACGTTGTTCCGCGTTTACGGACGGCGGGGCGGAAACGTGAACGGCGGCTTGTTAAACGCGGTGTCAATAGTCATTTAGTCTGCAGATGACGCCGGCAGCCCGCGGGGCCGAAGAGCATCCGTGCAGAATGCTCGGAGATATTTGGCATGTTGTCAAAATGTTTCAAGTGGTGCACGCTGATTAATGAATCACTGTATTGTACCATTGAAGCTTTGCTTAAAGAAACAGTTTGGCAGCCTGTGTTACAGAGGGCAGAGGTCAGGCTGCCAGGATAGAAAAGTTTCTTTCATTTTTCTGTCGTTTTTTTTACAGTTTTCTTCACGTTTTGTTTGGGCAATACAAATAATAATCCTTCTGCTTTTTTGGGTTTAATAATTAATTGAAAAAAGTACTAGAGGTAAAAGAAAACAAATTAAAAAACTCTGTGTTTTGTGAGAATTATCCTCGGCTTTCTGTTTGGATTTCGTGGCGCCCCCCTGTCCCCAAAAGGGTCTTTTTGTCTGTCGCCTCATTCACTTCCTGAATGTGTTTGTTTTTGCTTTTGAGAACGCAATATTGACGGTGTTGAACTTGACTTTTTTCTTTTTCTTTTTTTGAACGGCGCATTAGTTCATTCCCCACACACGGCCCCCTCCAAGTGCTGAAAGTACTCAAAGCTGTTTTACAAGTGTCGGATAAAAAAAGAAAAGAAGGAAAAAAAACCTTGAATCCTCGGCACATTGTTTAAAGTTTTCCATTCTGCTTGATGACTGGCCTCGACTCTCACAAGGGCCGCGTTATTATGAGACACTACACAATATGGCGGGGAGGAATTTAAATACCAATGTTCGGCATTATTCAGGGCGATTAGATCTGTTGAATACATTAGACGCTATCATCCAAACACCCTCGACAAGCAGATTGTTCAGACACCGCTCCCTCTCTGTGTTTGTTCACATGTATTGAAGCTTTCTCGCTTTATGTCTCCCCTTTTCTCTCTCTGACCTCCCCCCACCCCCCACCCATGTCACTCTGTATCACTGTTTCTGTTATATTATTATATGTATATGTATATACAAATACAAGTGTATTATAAGATGTACATAGAAAGTGCTTGCATCATGTACCGCTATCTTGACTGCATCTTTTCCCATCATGCTACAAATACATCAATGTAGTGGCAAGCAATGACCAACATTCACAAAAATCATATGCCTCCACACACACTCACACACACACACACACACACACACACACACACACACACACACACACACACACACACACACACACACACACATACGGATCCATCCCATCAGCATGATAACCTGCTGTGAAGATATCCTCTGTCAAAGATGAAAAACCAAGCTGTGATCTCATAGGCTCTTATTCCCCATAGTGTATAACATTATTCATTGTTTTATTATTTCAAAAGTCCTTTTTCTTTGTGTGTTTTTTTCCCCGCCAGGGCAGGATTTTCACAGAGGTTTTGCAGGTGCAGCAGCTCAGCCCCAGCAGACATGTAGTGCGTGGTCTGTAAGTGCTCTGTCTCGTCTCTCCTGCCTCCTCTCTCCAGGCCTGACAGCGGCGGCGGCAGCAGCTGCCAACGCAGCCATCGCGGAGGCCATGAAGGTCAAGAAGATCAAGCTGGAGGCGATGAGCGGCTACCACGGCAACGCCAACCACCACGGCATCGACGGAGAGAACGGAGACCTCGGCTCCAGCGTCGGTGAGGACACAGCCGCCGCTCTCGCACCAACGGGAGGCAAACGCATGCTGCAAACCGTTTGATGTGCAGACACACACACACACACACACACACACATTAGGATATTAATGCATTCATGTCTCCTTTTTGACACTCTCAGAGGATTCAAAGACCAAAGTCGAAAGGGTTGAGGCAGTTTTTATTAATAGGGCCACTTGCAAGATTTTGGCAAGCAATTATTGGACAATGGTGGGGCACATCATAAAACAATAAATTACTTAAAAATACTTTAAGATAACTGCTCAAATTTGAAATAGGGACAATATATTTGAGCTGAAACATGTGTGGCCTATACTAAAAAGATTTGTCGAGAACCAAGGGTTCCAATAACAGAAATACCCCCCGCTACTTCGTCGAGCTGTCAGAGCTGCCATGGAGCCCACACTGTCACTAACTGCACTCCCTGAATAAATATGTTCTAATTCATGGAATGAACAAAAAGAGATATCGGAGAGAAGCGGACCGAAGGGTCCACAATATGTGTGAAGGATGTCAAACGGAGCGGTGAGAACAGGTTAAAAAGATGAAGGTAGAAGCTGAGGCCGACAGATCACAAAGTAGAAAACAATACAGTGTTCCTTTAAAGCTGGGTCTTTATTCACTGTTACAATCATAGAAAGAAGCACGTGTAGACATTCAATATACCTTCAGGAGCTAGCATAGCATAGAAGTGCTAATGCTAGTAAATGATGTGCTAACTGCTAATGTATCCCTGTTACACAACGTTTCACCATGACGAGCTCCAAATTGACGAAACCAGCCCAAACCCAAAACAAACCAAAAAATGAAACGCCTGCGCGAGGGTCCATAGACGATGCTACGCTATGATTGGCTAGTCTGCGTACGAGGGGCGGGACTCTACGAGGGTGCTGTGTTCACACCAAACGCGAAGCAACGTTTTGTTTGATCGCAGGTTCATATGTGTTCATTGGCGCCACTCGCTCTGGACATCAAGCCACACGCCCCAAAATATACAATTTGGCCGTGATTTAATTGCGATAAACACATAAAAGGGATGCTGAAATAACTACATAATGATGCAGGTTTGTAAAAAGTCTGAATTCATGCCTTGTTAGTTCTCTCCCTAAGATCTCAAGCAAACACGTTTTAAAAGGCCTGTTATCTGAATGGAGTTCGTATCGATCGCTGCTCCACCAACACTCAACATGACCCCATATAGATAAATATAAATATGGCAGCGTTGAATGTTTGTACCATATGGTTTCTACGCACACATTTATACACATCGTCTCTGTATCAATACGAGGTATCGTAGAGCTCTTGGTCAACACCTACGGCAAAAATATTGTTTTCCCCATTTCTGATTCAACAACTTCAGGACGTCAGTGGTGGAGGACAATCTGAAAGCAGAACATTTGCTTTGTGTCTGGTGTGAACACGGCACTGGTAACACAGAAGAAACACGTAAAGGCTTTATGAATTGGAACATGGTCACGCTGCTCCTCCGGACCACACTTGTTCTTCGTCTCGCCACCAAATTACCTTGCAGTTTGTTGTGTAGCTTTTTTTAAATTTATACATATTATGCATAATTTACAGCCCAAAAAATCCACGGGACCACAAAACAAAGGCGCGTTGCTGCAGGTAATGACTAATACCACACAGAAAGACTTGCATGGCCGTCTCCGCCGCTGCACTCTTAATAAAAAAGAGGGAATATTGTTTTTGTTCAGTTTGCATGCACTGTAATTATCCACCGCGTGAGGTAAGTCTTGTTTCCTCTTGAAGTGTTCCACGTTCGTGTTGAAAGATAAAGAAAAAAAATAAAAATAATGAAATTGTTAATAGCTAAGTGAAACTGTGAACACAGTTTCCCAAAGCTATCAGCTTTTAACAAGGTCTAATTGAATTGCTGTGAAAGCATTTTTTTTTCTTTTTTCACTCTGTGCCATTTCAATTAATTATTAGCCCCAAAAAAGCAGAAGGATTCTCCCAATATCACACAGAAGCACTTAGTGTATTAAAGAGAATGATAATGTATGTTAGTGCGGATTCATGAGCCCATACCAAATTATAAACCAAATGTAATCCCCATAGCTTTGGTTGCTAAATGGAGGTTTTGATTCACTTACTGTAATAAATGGCTCGGCTCCTGAATGCATTTCCTCAGTAATACTTGACACGGCGGAGCTCATGGCGTGGATGTGTTTCTAAACACATTTAACAATGCAGAATTCATAAAGTGTGAGGTCATCACTCCAAGAGGATGGGGTATGTAAAAAAAAAAAAAAGAAGAAGAATACGAGCCCACGAGGTCACGGAAATAAAGATAAATGCGAGTACCAACAGCAAGGCTGTGGCAATGGAGCTAATAAGAAACTGTTTTATCTTTTTACAATTTAAATTGCAACCTTGAGCCCACAGCCAGCCACACAGGCTCCCGGTAGAATCATAATTCTGGTGGCGGGGTGGGGTGGGGGGGGGGGGGAGCAGCAGCAGCTCTAGGTGTGGGTGCACGGGGGCCACAGCATTAGCTCTCTGAGTGAAATATATGGCAGCGACGCCTCTCGGCCCCATCCACAATCAATTGGATTCTTTTTCCTTTAATATTTACTCGCAGCGATGAGATGCTCGTCTGCATGGTGATGAACAGTCTGCCACTGGCGTTTGAAGGTGACCTGTCAGCGAGTATGGACAAATCTCTCGCTCGCAGAAATGTAGAAAATAAATCATTAGGGGCAGGCAGTCAGACAGAGGCCTCTCTCTCTCTCTCTCTCTCTCTCTCTCTCTCACGCTCTCCCCCTCTCTCCTCGGATTTAAATCAGCCCAGATTTATGATTTGAATTAATGCTTCGTTTGGTCAAAGGAATGGTCGCCGAGACAAATGATGTTTGGTACTGAAGCCATCCTAATATTGATTGCCGGGTGTCGCGGCAATCTCTTGTTTATATCAAGCACTCTCCTGTGACAGGGGTGGCCAGCAGGAGTCATCCCGATAATACGGCGGAGAAATATGGCCCCCGTCGCTCGGCACCGCCGGGGCCACGGAGCGCAGCCAGCCTCCTTCATCCGCCCCGCCGTGGCTCACGCTCACTTGTTTATCCTTTGATTTTTTTTTTCTTCCCATTTTGTTATTTCACGAGAACTGAATTACGGAATTGTTTCCGTAAGTGTCTCGCTCCTATTTTGGAGCGTGAATGCCTAATATGTCTCAGGTCTCGAGCCCATTATCCAATAGCGATCCAAAACACATAAATCACTTGACTGATACAGCGTGGAGCAGGAAGTGGGGGTTATTTTGGCCTTGGCTTTGTTGGGACTGGACCTGACTGTTGATCACAGCGCTGACGAGGCTGTGACTTCATGCATGTTTTGTTTTTATCCCACAGCTGCTCTTGAGGAAATGGACTGGAGTTTATATTTTATTTTTTATAATCACCCAGCTTAAACTAAGACGCACACAAACGGATGTGTTTACTTCAACAAATGCTGTTCCCAGCCACAATATGATAATGAGGAGGATAATACCTACTAAGGGACATAGATTTATTTAATCAGAGAGAGCTTCTACATTAACCCCCCCCCCCCCCCCCCCCAAAAAAAAAAGAATTAAACCTCCTCGGCTAAAATACAGGTGCCTCATCTCAGTGTTTGTCTGAAGCGGATCTTTGTGAAGAGCTTTAAAGTGAAAGCACAGCGAGCCAGCCGGTGAAGGACACTCTGTTCTGTTTGTAGAGGTGGATTGCCCGTCGCTGTCTTTGTGTTGATGTAAATTGAACAGGCTAATGTTTCTCCCTCGCATTAAATATTCATCACAATTAGACCTTCCTGTTTGCATCAATGTTATTAATTATAAGGAAGGAGAAGAAAGAAAAAGAAAGAAGGAAAAGAAAAAGAAACAGCCAGTTCAACTCCCAGCCAAAATAACCAACCATCCTGAGAGGGGGGGGGTCACATAGATATGTTTGTAGGAGTGAGGACTGAGAGAGAGACAGATACGAAGATAGGGAGAGAGAGAGAGAATGAGAGGTGTGTGTGTGTGTGTGTGTGTGTGTGTGTGTGTGTGTGTGTGTGTGTGTGTGTGTGTGTGTGTGTGTGTGTGTGTGTGTGTGTGTGTGTGTGTGTTTCTTTGATTCCCCCCCCTCTCACACCCTTTAGTTGGGCAGAGGGAGCCCTCTCAAAGCACAATGTGGATTGTTCCCCGCGCCTCTCAGGAAATGCCACAATTACAGATCACAGACCAAGCAAAACACGTGTGGCGCTGGGCCTTTAGGGGGATAAACAGCCCCGCCGCTCCCTCCCAGTGCATTGACCCCAGCCACAACCTTCATTACTGGGAGAGAAAATATTGTCAGCTGCCCACTAACAAACACCTGCCAATTCCAAGAGAAGGAATTGCTTTTTCTTTTTTCTTTTTTTTTTTGCAGCGGAAGCAAAATAAAGTGTTTCTCTGAACCTGCAGGAAAGGAGTGGCAAGCAAAGACTCGTCTTTTCTTTTTGGTGTTTCTGCCGTCTTCCGCCCTCTTGTCTCTCTCCGGCCACTGGGTGCTGCCCTGCCACTCGTCTGACTCCTAACCACACAGCTCTAATGGAGCTGAAATCCTGTTTGTAATTAGATATGGGAATTCCACTGTCATCGGCCAGCTGATGCCACGCCGCGCCGAACGAACAAACTCGCCGACAGACGAGCGGAAAGGGGGAGGAGGGGGGGGGCAACAGCCACCGTGGCTGCTGCTAACCGCGGCTAACTTTTCGTTAGCTTTTTTTTTAAATGTAATGTTTTTAATTAATCCCAAACACCGCTACTCAGCCGTATAAGCACTCCTTCAACGAAAAAAAACAACAACAACCTGAAAGCCCTTTTGTCTCACATCTGTGGCTTCCGTCCAGGCCCGTCTGCGCCCCGACCAGGAGCGGAGAGCCACATGCTGGAGGCTGACGCTGGACGGCTGGTGACAGGTACCTGGAGTGTTGCCTGACTGAGGGTTGAGGGAAGAGATGATGAGGAAGCATCATTCTCCTCTCTTCCCAGGGTCATCAGGCTAATTTCTGCAAGCCCCACCCTCGCGCTTGTATGTTTGCTTGCGCGCGTGTGTGTGTGTGTGTGTGTGTGTGTGTGTGTGTGTGTGTGTGTGTGTGTGTGTGTGTGTGTGTGTGTGTGTGTGTGTGTGCGCGTGCATCCGTGCGTGCTCGCGTGAGACGGAAAGAGGGGGCCTTGGCCCCTGAGAGCGCTCTGTGAGGAGACCACAGCTGTACACTCCCAGCAGCTAATTGGTCCTTATCTAGCTGTCCCATTCATCTTCATTTTTTACCAATTACTGAGCATTATCTGTGTTCTCAGTTGGGTATGGGACTTAATCCTTTTTGGTTAAGCTGGTGCTACAGCTTGCAAATTTCAAATGGAGAAAGGGAGGGTGGGGGAGGTGGAGTGGAAGAGAGGGGGTAAAGTCATAGCAAAAAAACAAACTTCCCATCATCCCTCACTGGCAGGAAGTGATCGATAAACAATGACATCACACGAAGGAGAGGGGGGATCAATTATTGGCGTTATAATTCAAGTCCTTGTTTGCAAACGTTGCAGCTCCATTGATTAGCGGCGGCCTCGTTGCACTCGCCATTATTGACTTGTTAAAACCATATTTTCCTCATCATCAGTGAGTTTTTTTTTTTTTTTTCTTCACATTTGCGGCCCCACAGACGACAGCCGCTCGAAGGCGGGGAGCGCCGTCGTTAATTATTCAGCACGCATTCATTCTAAAGCACGGCGAGTCCGACCATCCTCCTGTTTACCCCCGTTTACAAACAGTACCCGCCTCGTACGGCGCGCCTCCAGACGGTACATCAAGACGGCGCAATCTGGGGCAGTTAGCCTTAATTTTCCGAGATCAATGCATAACTCGGCTCCTCTCTATGTGGGGTCCGCGCTCGGCCGTGCCGCGGCGCCGAGCGGAGTCGGCCCGGAGACCGCGCGCTAATTACCGGAGTGTTTACCGCTCTGCTGGATAGCATTTGGTCCATTTTGGATCATACGCGATCAACGGATAAAGAAGACGCGCTGATGACAGTGTGTGCGAATGAAATTATAATGCGAGGACAACAACAATAATAATAATAATAATAATAGTCATTTATTCTAAAAGGTGAAATCAGCCGGCGTACAGTACGGCACAGGGCACACGGGCGTGCGTGTCAGCAGCACGTGTGGCTCCTCCCGCTTCGATAGGGATCTGTTCGGTCACACGCTCGTGCGCCAGCTGTCAGCCCGGCTCCACCGCTGCGATTTAATTAGTCTGTTTATGTCCTTTCTAATAATAAAGCTCTCTGGGTGGAGGGACACATGCGACTAGCTAGCTGCGCGCTCCAAACCCGCTAGCTGCGCGGGCGCCTGACGCCTGGCGCCTGGTGGCCCCGGCGCCGCCTGCTGAATGTGGGCCACGATGGAGGATGGTTGGCTACTTCCTGCTCCTCCAGACGGAACGATGGCCCTGGGGCTCCGATCTAGTATCACCCACCCCCCTACTCAATCCTAACCTTAACCATTAGGGGATAAAGCACATACTGACCTGATATGAGTGTCTAGGGGGCAACTTCATCCATCTTCCTCTCTGGCTCTCTTGTGGGAGCCTTTGTCAGCCGAAGCTCTTGAGAGAGACTAGATTGTAGCCATGGGCTGAATAGAATTCACTCTTCGGAAGAAGAGAAAACGCGTCGTGCCGCCTCTCCCTCACTGCGACAGATTATCGTCAGATTTATGCATACATAATGCAGTTTATGTTTTTTTTGGGGGGGGATTCTCTTTATTGTGATATCAAGGCTGCGCCGGGACAAGATGGGGGTCCGTTTAAGCTGCAGGTGTCGGTGGGGATGACGCATTAAGGGAATCAGACACACACCGAGCGAGACGGAGCGTGGCAGAGCAGACAGACAGCCTTCCAGCCCGAGTAAAGGGCTTGATGGCGCTCTCTCCCTCTCTCTCTCTCTCTCTCTCTCTCTCTCTCTCTTGGGCTTTGGCCCTCACCATCTCTCTATTAGTCTGCCAGGCTCATGGGAGCCAGGTGACAGATAAGCGAAGGGACGACACACACATTTTAATAGACATTTCAAAAGATAAACCCCGATAATCATTCCTCTTTTTAATGAAGTCTAATGTCCTCGTTCTAATTCCGGTTGCGTCGCCCGCTAAGCATCGGCGTTAACACTTGAATATGCATGATTGGGAAATTGTGAGGCACGCCGACGCTGCGGCAAAAAAAACAACACACAAAACACACAACACACACACACACACACGTGCGCGAGACAACTGCAGAAATAGATTACAATAACAGGGGGGATTGATTAAACATTACTTCCGTAATGATCCATATCAAGTTCTATCATCTCTGAGTGGCGGCAGAGCAACGGGCGTGGAGATATTTGTGTGATTGTCTCTTGCGGTTAGTTCACGGGGAAAGAAAAGAAAGAAAAAAAAAAGGAAAGGGAAAAAAACAACAACTGACCAGTCGAGTTGTCACCCCTCATCAGCATTAGGCCTCGTTCTCCATTAATTGGACGGATTAATTTGGAATGCGCTTTGATGCGGGGGAGGGAGGGGGAGGAAGGGGGGAGGAGGGTGATGCAATGCGTCGGCTGTCCCCTCCTCACTATTCTGTCAGGTTGCATTTAGCCAGGGAAGGGGCTGACCTTTTGAAAGTGAAGAGATCAACACAATTTGAAAAGACAATGTCACTTGGCGTAAGCGTGATACGTGTAATAAATGACATCCAACCTTTCAGCGATGATGACGAGCTTTTCCCCTTTTTACAACATGCGCGTCCAACGCGGGGAGTCCCGCTTTTTCTGGAAGGGGGGGGCGCGGGGGCGCGCGTGCCGCCCAAAAACGGTGCGGCGTTCGATTTCATCTGCTGCCAGACGTCAGCGCGGAGCGGTGACATCGCCGCGTATCCAACAGTAACAACAAAATGAGCTGTGATTACTCTGTGAAAAGGCTCCAATGTGCTGCAATCGGGGCGTTGGTGGGGTAGAAATAGTTGGTCCCGTTCCACGAAAGCACTCTTGCGTCGGTTGCCTGAGTCGTAAGGTGTTTCTTCTCAATTACGATATGGCAACCCTCATCCAAATAGAGCTATCGGCCATCCTAGAGGCCAGACATCTTCACCATCGCACAGCCTCTCCCCTCCGGGGACCGGGGGGAGATAAAGAGAGGGAGACGGAGCGAGTTCAAACAATGTTAAGGAATTTTGCACAATCGTAGCATGCCCTTCACCGTGGGAACAAACAGAGAGAGGGGACTTTTCCAGAATTCGTCATTCCGACAAAGTACTCGACTTAAAGGGACGGTTCCTCCTCACCTGTAGTCCATCTAGATCTGGAGCATCTGGTTGGCAATCAAACTGCGGCTGGAGGAAAACAGCTCCTACGTGACTCCGCTCGCGACGAGGCCGTCGAGTAAAGCGGGACACGCTTTTCCAGGAAGAGACGCCCGCTCGTCGAGTCCCGTCAAATGCATTGCCATCGACGCCTTGTAGCACCCTCGAGGCCATGTCGGGGGAGAGAAGGCGGACGCTACCCTACCCCGCCCGACAGTTACACAGCAACGTCTACGCTGATAAATAGACCTCCAGGTGCGGCGGGAGAAATATGAGTATTTGATTTTGGGGATTGAACTGTCCCTTTTTAAGTGTAATTAAATCCAAACTAACGACGTCTCTTTGGACTGCAGTCAGATAGAAATTCATGTTGCAGTTGGGTTCACCTTGAACTCATTAGCACCCACTGTAAACTATACACTGCATTACTGATTTTCTCTCAGGAGGTGATTGTAATGGAGGGGAAGTGAGAGCGCGGGAGGCTGCGATGCTAATTTTTGTAATTAAAACGGATGATCTGATGACCACGTGCAAACTGATCCGAGCCCCCCCACCACGGCCTCACTCCCGTGCCGAACGCGATATGACGGCAGAGTGGGGCCGTGATTGATATCGCTCGTCAATATATTTCATTTTCAGGAGCTTTAGTCAAATGACAACTGGTTGTCATTGACTGAAAGCAATCTTTTTAAAAAGGGGAGCCTTTGCTAAGTATCAGATGAAAATGATTCCTCTGTCTGCTTGGGGTGTCGCTGTCTGTAGGGAGCTTTATTGATTGGGCTTGAATATATTGCACCCGCAGTAGTAACAGCTGCTGGTGATATCTCTCCTCTCCTCTCCTCTCCTCTCCTCTCCTCTCCTCTCCTCTCCTCCTCTCCTCTCCTCTCCTCTCCTCTCCTCTCCCCTACTCTGCCCGCCGATGCTGCGTCTTTATCAGGAGTGATGTGTGACAAATGTAAAGTGAGCTTGGTTCCCGGCCCAAATTAGAGGAGCGGACGGCGAACCCCCGCTAATGTGCCCTGAAGGCCCTCCCCCCCCCTTAGCCCACGCATCTACAAACCCGCCATTGTCTGTCTCCCCCCCCACACCCCCCCACCCACACACACACACCCTATACCGCTGCGTGTTGTCAAGCACACGGATGTTGGCATGGGTTGGTAAAGGTCATTTACTGTAATGAGATTTGCCACATGCAAGCATATGGCTTGATTATGGCCCCCGTTCGTTAACATTTTCAGCAAAGAGACAAATAGACAGCTAAAGCACGGGGGGCTGTGGCGGGGGAGGGCGGCGGGGAGGGCGGGGGAGGCGAGACGTGTTTCGCATTTCTCTCCCCTCGAATAGACGGGAACAAACTTTCTTCGCAACGGATCCGTCGACGACGGGGGGCGGGGGCGGGGGGGGGGGGGGAGGGGGATGATTGATCTTTCAATTTTCACGAGGAATGCGTGCCATTAGAGGCGAGGATTGGAATTATCCCATAAAAGTTGCCTGCTTTAGATTTTTATACACTTAAAGGACAAACACCTCTGTCTGCCCTCCTCCATAACTCCTGCCACATGTCATGTTTTTTCTTATCATGCGTTCTCATACGCTGCGTTGCATTAGGCACCTTGGCAGGGAAGTCTTCGCCCACCTGAATCACTGGGAGAGCGCATCCCGTCCGCTCCATGTGAGACTGTTTCGCTTGAAACGGGTCCAATCATTGTTGCTCTCCGATTGTAAAGGATATTGTTTGCGCGTGTTCTGTTTTTTTTCCCTTTCTTCTTTACATTTTGGCTGGCTCTGCGCACGCGTGTGTGTGTGTGTGTGTGTGTGTGTGTGTGTGTGTGTGTGTGTGTGTGTGTGTGTGTGTGTGGACATACCTATACATATCCCGCGTCTGAGCGCTCCCATGTTTACCTCACCTTGTTACTCAGACTGCATGCCTTTTAATGCGTTCGTGAGTGTACAGCAGGTATTTAACAAAGGCAAGATGTTTGCTTTATTATCAACATTAACTGCGTGAACACACACACACACACACACACAAATAAAAGGGCTTCAAAGTTTCATTCAGTGACACTGAGGAGCTGTGGGTGGCTACATCAAAGCCCAATACCTTCCTCCCCCCATTTTAATGAGAAACAGGACTCACCAGCCTTGACTGAACCTGCCATCTGTGTGTGTCTGTTTTTTTTTCTTTTTTTTCTTGTTTGCACGTGTATGAGTGTGTGTGTGTGTGTGTGTGTGTGTGAATAGTTGTGTTCCCGCGCGTAGGTAAGCATGCGCTTGCGTTGCGTTAAGTGGCACCACGATTGCCAGACAACATATTTATGGAGGCCGCGTCTCGCGTTTGATCTCATGGCTGCGAGGCTTCCCTCC
The DNA here is from genome assembly GCA_038501785.1 of Myoxocephalus aenaeus. NCBI lineage: Eukaryota > Metazoa > Chordata > Actinopteri > Perciformes > Cottidae > Myoxocephalus > Myoxocephalus aenaeus. The sequence goes on along the minus strand of JBAMJR010000154.1, from coordinate 9,676,326 downwards.
CGCCTCACGTGGCGATGCTTCTGATTTTTTTTTCTTCTTCTTCTTCTTTACCAAGGAGGAGATTAATAGTTGTAGTAGTAAAGATGATTAGCGTTTGCGGGGGAGCCCTCTCAACGTCGCGCCGCGTGACAGCGCGTTTTTTTATTTGTTTTTGTTTTTTCACGAGCCGTTCATTTCCGCGAAAGCCCCTCGACGCGACCGCAACAAAGACCCGACGTTCCTCGCGCCGCCACCGACGACGCCGCCTCACCTTTGTTGGAGGAATGTGCGCACGACATGGGGCCGCTTTTTACAAGCGCAATTAGGGAGCAGAAAAGGCTGAGATTGTTTTGCGTCGGTCGGCCCATTTAGCCGCTCGAACCGGAATGGTCCTGTTCTGGTCCGGCAGATCGGAGGGAAGGGGAAGGAGCACCCCGACTCGACGGGGAGGGAAAAAAACAAAAAGGCTTAGCGCCGAGCAAATCAGCCCTTTGTCTCGTTCAATTGGAATCAAAGGATAAGCAGGAATGTTTGTTTGACAACAGCATTTACAATGCATTGTTCTGAAGCCCAGAGCCTCCCAAACAAAGACAGATAGGCTTTAAACAAGTCATTTAATTAGCAGCGGATCCCCGGCTTTGGCTGCGCCAACCAATTATACATTCCTGAGGCATGTGCAGGTCCTATTTCACGGGGAGCGGGAGGCAGATCCTCTCCAGCCCTGTCTCTTACAGTACATCTCTCCCCTTCCATTTAAGAGAAGGTAAATAGCCCAGACAGACAGCTTCATTAGCCAGCGTCTGAAGAGCGCCGGGCCGATTGTCGCTTAAATAGTGCGCTTTTACTGCAGGGCCCAGCCGGCGACCTCCGATCAATTACAGCTGACATTATTGTTTGTCGGGAGGCTTTTTTCTTTCTTTCTTCTTTTCTTCCTGGACATAGGGAGTAAAAAAAAACAACGACATCAGGCCTGAGCTTTGGCTGGAAATGTAATCTTCCCCCCTCTCTTTGGTTCTTTCGCTCCACAAACAATAAATCATTCACTTGAAGAGATAATAAAGTGCCAAGTAGGAGCTAGTTTAATTTTTGTCAGGGGAAATCTGTCCACAACAGAGTTAAGGGTAAGGGGGCTGGCTGCTAGCGCCGTACCTTTTTCAATGACAAGCGGCTTAGTTCCTCTTTCTTTTCTTTTTTCCCTTATTTTCCTCCGCAGGGTGAGACGTCCAGAAAGGCTCAAGTCCTGTTTAGATGAAGATTAACTGCAGCACAAATCACTGCAGGTTATCATTTCTGTCATCGAAAAATAAATTACTGCGCTCTTTTTTTTTTAATCATTTTAAAGCATTCAACGTTCAATCTTTTTTCTTTCTTTTTTCCGCGGCGCGGCGCTTTTCAAGTGTCGGATCCGATCGCGTTGCCGCTCCGCTTTGGTTCTGATGTAACAGCTTCTTTCTTTTTTTTTTTTATCACGCTGTTACCGAGGGCTGTTTTTTTTTTTTATTCATTCAATTCATCCCCAGCGCGATGCAGATCTTTGCTCATCCACGCGTGAACTCCAGAGCAGCGCGCGACACAATAGCTGAGCTGTTTATATTGGTATTAAGTGATTTGTAGTTTTAATGATGGTAAATAGGAGTTCACCTTTCGCGAGTCCCTCAGGCTTACTTCAGGTAAATTACTCCAAAATGCATTGTTTATGCCCTTCAGGAGGGGGAGACGGTGGGGGTGGCTCGTGGGAATTCACCTCTCATCAGGTCTGAACTTCTGTAGCGGAGATAAACACAAACTGACAAATATGTTTCTCACGGTTTGCCCACTGGAATATCTACACAATATCCAGGTGATTAATGAGTCTGACTAATGTTTGTTGATTCGAAAAAGAAAAAAACAGAGAAGAAATCCTGCGTATTGTCACCAAGTTAAAGATCCTTCAGGGCCTGAATAGAAACGCTAGCAAATTGGACGGATTGGCATATGAATGAAAGTGGAAGAAGAAGAAAAAAACACTTGACTGTCTTGCTTAAAAAATGCCAGATCCTTGAATACACCCGCATCCTCCTCACCTGGCTCCTTTCAGCCAGGAACAAAAGCATTTGGTGGACCCTCGTCGGCCCTGTGGCACATTCCCCCACAGCGGCCTGAAAGGACCTTTATGGGGAGAAGCGGCGCTTCAGGACGGGGTGGCATGAAAGGGGACCAATGCCACTTAGAGCGAACAGAGGGGCCAGTGTCCCCGCTCCTGTCTCAGGTGGAGACGCGTCCCGAGAAGCCGTACGAGCATCAACATGTGATTAACAGCGCTCGGAGTGGTCCGTTCAGGTTCGCTGGGAAATGTCGCGGCTTCAAGTCCGCGTGTCCCTCTGAGTGGGTGCTGTATCTGATTGAACGGGTGTAATGCATCCGCCACAAAGGCAGAATAAGGCTCTTCACTCCGGCCCTTGAGTGTGGCCTTGAAAGGCTGATAGGTAGCCCGAAGCTCCCCGTGTTGTCCTACAGTAAGTACCCCCGCAATCAGGCCCCTCTGTGGTGTTTTTTAATTGAGCTTAGCCCGCTGAGCGGTAATTGATTCAGCCTGAGCGACAGCGGAGGCGCTGATACAAGGTGCTGCTCGGCTCCCGCCTCCCTTTAATCTCCACTGCTTTATATTGTTTGGGAATGCTCTCCACGGAGGAACTGCATGCCATCTTTCTTATGGAAATCAATGCTGCTTTTAGAAAGGAAGGAGGGGGGAGATGGAGAGGAGTACTTCTCATGTCCTTTCATTTCCAACCAGTGTCCTTCTCTTTGGAGGCGTCGCCATGCAGATCTCCTTGCCCTTTGGCTACTGATGTTTTGTCAGAAGAGAAGAGCGGAGTTGTTTTGTGGATTGGCTTTCTGTAGCGCACTATTTTTCTCTTTCTTTTTTTTCTTCTTCTCTTTCGTCCACGCTGCTTTCTTTTATTTATTTATTTTTTACCTTGAACCGGGCTGCCAAGAAAGAGAGGAATAAAAGGAGTGGGGAATCAACAGAGAGGCTCAATCAGATCCAATAGTGTCTATGAGGTTTTTTTTTCTTCCTTTAAAGCATTTTGAGGAATAGCATCTGAGTGGCGGAGGAATGAGACCAAACTGTTCCCAGTCACTTTTGATCCTGCCAGTTCAAAGTCCCCACGGAGCGGAGGGAGGGGGGTACAGACACCTAGCTCTGACCTTCTGTCTGTGCTCGTGTCCTTTGAAAGTTGGCTTGTTTTCATTAAGCCATTCAGAAGCCCAGCGCAGGGCCACAGCCACCGTGACTAGCCACCCCTCCCTCCTGGTATCTTTATTAGACATTCTTTACATTTTCAGACCGCTAATGCCTTCGATTTTCCCAATTAGGAGTCCATTGCCAGACAGCAATTGAATAATTTAAAACATTTGTAAGGCATCTCTGATGTTGTAATGGAATAATTTGTGTGCGTATTTAAAAAAAGAGAAAGAAAGAAAGAAATTTCTAAATCCCATTATTGTGCGAGCTGAAAGTGTCTTGACTCTTTTTGGTCTCTCTTCCTCTTCCTCTTCTTCCTCTTCTTCTCTCTCTCTGGTGTGGAATATAGGCTGCTATAATTAGCCTAAAGTCATTGCCATACTGCGGTCTGACGGTACTTGTTTGTCATTAGCACATTTAACTAGTCATTTGGGTAATGGCTTTGGAGATTGCCTTTGTTTTTACAGAGATATTTTTTTTTATATGTAAATATTGAGACAATTTCCATAATGTGCACTTTTTCTTTTTTCTCCTTTTTTTAATTCATCGCGGCATAATTGATGCATCTTTATTGCTGTGTAAACTTTGGTCTTTGAATGACTGTGTGTGTATATAGTTATCATCCCCGTGTTCTTTATTATCATTGCAGTAGTATCTATTATTAACATATGTTGTAAAACATTTATGTGTATTATGTTAACATGGAAAGAAACCCAAGAAGCGATTAATTTGAATTATTCCATTTTTTGCCGACCCCTAACGGATGGCAGTGTAAAGCTTTAGTGTTATTGGACAGCGGGTTTAAAGGGGATCTCAGTGGTGGGAATTACTGATTGCTGAATTAACACAGCAGCAGCTTTATATTTTTTTGGGGGGGTGTGGGGTGTCAGTCAAAGTTTCGTAACGCGCCCGGTGGAGTAACCAACAGACCTCTCTCTCCCGTGCGTCTCAGGCCTGGAGCTCCCCTTCATGATGATGCCGCACCCGCTGATCCCGGTCAGCCTGCCCCCGGCCTCCGTCACCATGGCGATGAACCAGATGAACCACCTCAGCACCATCGCCAACATGGCGGCCGCAGCACAGAGCCAGGGTCTGCCCTCCAGAATGGTCACGTCCGTCATAAAGGTAAATTTTTAACACGGTTCAAAAATCAAAATCAAAAAAACGTAGCGTAACACGGTGATGTCTTGTCACCTCGGGGGGGGGCCACACTGGATGTTTATTTTTGGGTTGTGTGTTTCTGGCGCTGCTGGGGTTTCAGGAACGGGTGCCGGACAGCCCCTCCCCCGCTCCCTCCCTGGAAGACCACAGGCGGCCGGGCAGCCACCCGTCGTCCCACCGCAGCAGCAGCGTGTCCAGCTCGCCGGCCCACACGGAGAGCTCCTCAGACAGGATACGTACGTTTGTCACACAGATAAATGGTGAAGACAAAAAAAAAGCGAACGGATTGTTGTTTGTGTTGTCCAATCTACGAAGGCGGAGCCCCTCCCCCTCCCCTCCTCCCCCTGCCCCTCCCGGTGATGTTCCTAACGCCCCTCGTGTTTCTGTCGTTCCCTCTCCAGCGATGCACCACAACGGCCTGTCCATGAACCACGCCCTGCTCGGCCTGTCCCCCAACATGCCGCCCGGGCCCAAGGAGGGAGACCTGGCCCACGACATGAGCCACGAAATGAAGAGGATGCACACCGACAAGGGTGAGTCGGGGGGGGGGGGGGGGCCTGCATGCTGGGAAAGGTTCTCTGCGTTCTCCGCTGCAGAAACGCATCAGTGATGCGTGTTGCTTCTGCTCACGGTGCGCGGTTTGAAGTTGAGGACTTTGTTAACTTTTAGTCCCTTCTAGTCGATGTATGAAAATAACAGGCTTTATTCTCGAGGCGTTTATTATCAAATGCGTTTTAAATCCGAACAGTTGGGAGACGAGTTCATATCCCAACATGAGCGGAGGCCGGAGAACCCACAGAGGTAGTGGTGGAGGCAACGCTTGGGGCTTTCTGAGGCTCGTGGGTTAGGGTGCCTTCAATACCCAAATTGGAGCGGAAGATATCACCAATTTTATCCGTGTAAAAAAACAACAACGTACAATACAGTTGTAAAATGGTATCCCCCCCCCACCCCACACACATTTGTTCTTCTTGCTTCCTGTTTACCTCGGTTGCAGAGCTCGTCAGTTTAATGGCACTCGGAGGACGAGCCGGACCGAGTCTTTTAGTTTCTCGTGCATTTCTCTCTCAGGCTGCAAACCGGAGGTGCACTTAAGACGAGGCGACCCGCGGTGTAAATGTGCGTTTGGATGTGTTTAATCGTTTGCACACATTGTGCTTGTTGGAGCATTCTCAGTTTTTAAGGTGTTTTTTTTTTTGGAACCCCCACACAGACAGGTTACTGTGTGTACCTGCTGGAGATGAGTCCCGCCTGCAGCACACGCTACACAGGGTGCGATGACAGTAACCATCTATAGATGAAGTGCATTGATTTTTTTAAACAATTTTATGCAAGCAATACCTTTTTATGTTCTAATCACTTCCAACTAATTGACCCCCCCCCTTATATTTGACGCTCCCATTCAGTAAACAGGTGAAAACATCAAAGAACAGGATTCTTAGAGATGATTCCTTTACAAGATGACACAAACATTAAACTGCTGAATGTTCGCACACTTTGATTTTCACACAGATTTAGCCGTTTTATTTTTTTCAATGATTAGTTTTTGTTGATATTTTGACATCAATCTGTGAAAGAAGGAGCTTTATCTGGAGCGCTGTCATCCTTATTACCTCTGCACTTGGGAGGGAAACATTCAAAACCCTCCACCTCCATCACGTTGAGCGGAGTCAATGTTTGTATTGGTAATTGCCGGCGTTATTTCATTACAATTTCACCGCGCTTGTGGATAAAAAAAAGAGAGAGAGTAAGAAGAGGAGAAGAAAAAAAAGATAAAGATCTGCTAAGCGTGGCGGATTAAATACAAAGTGAAGCAAATAATAGATTTCAGTATTCTCTGTTGGCTTTGAGCAGAGCGGGGCGGGCCGGGTGATGCAGGGTGGGGCGAGGCTGATAATGATATTAAAACCACTGTGGAAATCATTGGGCTGTATGTTCCCTGTTGGCCAGGCCGACGTGAAGATCAGTGTTAGACCTTCACTCACAGGGTGTGAAGCAGTGAATAGTAATAATTAGCAGGATCATGAGCGGAATTTATGGGTCACAAACCGTCTAACTGTCTGTGCACGTGTGAGTGCGTGCACGCGTGTGTGTATGTGTGTGTGTGACAAAAAGAGAGTCAGGCAAACAGAGGAAAGAGGAGATTTAACCAAGTATCCGCACACTAAATCAACCGGATGTTTTTTCCTCCCCGGCAGGAGGATTCTTCCTCCTGAACTCGAGCGCCTCCTACACACGCGCACAAAGATCAACACAAACCAGACCGTAACTTCTTGGCGCCGCTCCAGGAGGCAGCGAATGACCCGGCGATCCAAACCGGTTCTACCCGGTTGACCCCCTCGCGCACGCGTCCATCTCCCAGATTGTCAATTCCTGATATGTCACCGGACTTGATTAGGATTCCGAGCTCCCTCCAGTGTGCGCACCAGAGGTCTCGGGCTGTGGAAAACATTTTTATAAAATAACCCATTAATGCAGAGGAGTGCAACTAAATTAGTTACCAATTTGCTGAGCATGAATTAATGAAGAGAGCTTCTCCCGGCTCCCACAGTTGTAATTTTCATAATAACCCCGGACCTTTATTTGGCAGGTTGTTTAGTTTTTTCGTTTGAAGGTTTTCATTAGTCTAATGAGGACTGTGCAAGGGCGAGCAGTCAGCACAATTTACATGAGGAAGCTATCATAATAAATGAGGCAATTTGAATAACATGCACAGGTTTATGCAGCGAGATAAGAGAGATTGTAGCAGCCAGATCCAGAGGTAACCAATACATTAGAACCGACTAATAACCAAAGTAATTCCAATAAAAGCTTTAAGTGAAGGGAATAAAATTAATGATAGATATATTGAACTGTAATGATATGATACACGATGCATTAGATTAATAAAATAAATGCTTTTGCATTGTTAAAGCCGAAGGGTGCGGCCTCGCCATCCGAGGCTTTGTTTATGGCGAGCTCTTTTAATTAGGCTTGTTCGTCGTATCGGTTTGTTTAGATAAATGAGATAACATTCCAATGGTTTAATGATATCTCTCCACTTGTTTGATCTTTATGATCCTGGCAGAGTATTAAATTAATCTCTCGCGCGACGCACCCTTTGGAAGAAAAAAGAAGGGTGGGCACAGCGGAGGGAAGGACGGGGTGCCCCCCCCCCGCCCCGCCCCTCCCGGGCCACGGCGAGTAGCCCGCCGCCTCAGAGACGGTCTCAACGCGTCCTCGTCTTTTTCATGTTCATCTCTGCCGATGAAGGACAAAGGCTGTTTTTGTTGTTGTCTCAAAAAGAGCATTTTCCAAAGTTGTGTCACCCGGTGCGGAGTAACCAGATGGTTGTCTTTTTTTTCTTCCTTCTTTTCCTTTTCGGGGAGACGTTCGTTTGAACTTGATTGTTTTTCGTCCAAAGTTTTAAGTTAAAAAGCGGAGATTAGACGACGTGTGAGGAGGAAGAAGAAGAAGAAGAAGAAGGGGGGGGGAAGAGGGCTAGAAGAGAGCTAAGTGTTATCTCACATGTGACTAATTGAATTGCTTCAAACAGAAAGTCTGTGGCGATAGCTTCCGACAAGCCTCTGTCTCGTGAAAAACAGCAGGTAGCTGACAAGGGGGGGGGGGGGGGGGGGGGATTTGAAAGGTACGGAAGCCTTTGGCTGTAAACTCACTTTGGACATCAAACAGTTGACATCATTTTATTTCCCTGGGGGCGGGGGTTTGAAACACGGGCCATATGTATGTACGTCGTCCACGATTCTGCAGATACCATGTGGCAGTTTGAGCCTTTTGCCAACAAACTAATTCCAGCGCTCTCCCTCAGCAGTTAAAACACGCCACGGCTCTTCTTTCTTTTTTTAAACGGCAGGAGAGTCGTCGGCGAAACTGATTTTGTGAACTACATTTTAACTCTCGGTAATACGATATCATATATATATATATATATATATATATATATATATGGACAAAGGTTCGCCACGCCTTCTCTTTGCAGGATGCCGGCGGCTGGTGCCCAGTCAGACTGATGGAGGGAGGGGGCGGGGTCACGGTCTATCACATACAGCTGCTTTTGGACCTGTGGACACTGAGAGGGGGCTGTATTTAGAAAAGAAGATGAAAAGGGTGACAACAACAATAAAAAAAGTGATTTCCAGTCGTTTGTAGTCTTTGTTCTGCGCCTCCTTTTTGCATTTGCAGTGTTTTGAAAAGAAAAAGAAGGAAGTTGGGGGACTTTGGGTCCGGTAGAAGTTCAGGCATCAGTCGCGCGGCGTAAATATTTCACCGACATCGGCAGTATCATTAAAAGAAAAGTTCGATACGTCCCTTCCCTCTCTTCATCTTTCTGACTTTAATGCGCAGTGTTTTGCTCGACACCCCCCTACCCCCACCCCCCCCACCCCCCTACCCCCACAACCCCCGGTGTCCTTGCCGTTTTCAGGCTTCAAACACATGCTGACTACCTGACTTTCCCTAAGTCGGGAGGCAAGATCATTAGCCATCACAACCCTGAAATGTGACTTGGCAGACAATAATGCTTTATGATCAAACAACTTGTCAGTGCGTCCCGTTGAAATGAAAGAGTGCAAAAAAATAATTCAATAGAGGATCAATCAAATTTCCACCGGCCCCCTGTGCGCGGGCGGGAGAGAGAGAGGGATTGCTGATGGTGCAGAGAGGCGGCTATTCCTCCAGGACACGGGAGTTCATTTGGATATTTGTTCTCCCGCTCATGAATGTTCCATTGCGTGACACCATCCCCTGCTAATCACATTTCACTGAAAAGGTGGTGGTGGGTGGGAGGCGAGGAGGCGGGTGGTGTTGGCGGGGGTGGGCGGGGCGGGGATGCTTTTAGGGACGTTGAAAAGAGAGAGGTTCTTTTTAATCTTTGAAATGCCTCAAAAGTGACAGAATGCTCTCTCCTGCCAAGACGCGAGCCTCGGATGGGGAGATAAATATGCTGTGGTCAGCTAAGTGTATCTAGTGAGCAGAGAGGCAAATTTAATAATGCATTATCATTCACTGGCGAAGGTGAAATCTCCCTGTCCATCAGGAGGCTGAGGCCTGTTTCATGTTACCCTTCGCTGCAAATGAACAAGTGCTTTACTCAGCCATACCAGAGATGCACAGTAGGCACCGGTGCTCCACTCTCTCTCTCTCGCTCTATATATATATATATATATATATATATATATATATATATATATATATATATATATATAGTCAGGAGAGGCAGGTCTGCAATCAAAGCAATCATCTCTCACGGTCTCGACTGGAGACATTAATGATCTCGGCCCTTATTCCTGATAAAACCTGTTTTTGAACAATAACCTTCTTTTTCTGTGCCGTTGTTCTTCTTCTTCTCCTTCTTCCTCTCTGAGAAAAACACACGGTGCGCTTTACATATCCGAGCATCTGCCATTATGCAGATCGCGGGCACACATTTACCCGGATGCCCTTGGACAACGGCGTTAAACAATTATGAAGATTATGTACAATGCGGCGAAGGAGAGGAAATTTGCGATTCAAAACAATTCGCACCTGAGCGGCGGGGCAACTGTTGCCGACAGATAAGGGTGACCCTGAATATGTATTTCTGTACTTTTGGAGACGTTTCCGTGGGGTTTGTTTGTATAATTGTAATATTTACATGTAAACAGTAATTAAGCGGTGCCGCCGACATGCTGCTGCCAGGGCCGCGCTCTGCCAAGGTAAACACCGGGCCCCTCTCGCAGCTCGCCACAGTCCATCATGTTTACAGACTCGCGGAGCCGAGTGCTGTTTGTGTGCCGCTCCTCGGCAAAGCCCATAAAACACCGCCAATTGCGCGCCGCGCGTCTGGGAGAGAGGAAGAGGAAGAAATAAAAAAAACACGCAGCCGCTCTTATCGCCTGGCAGTCTGCTCGCCGACTTGAGGACATTGTGAGTCAAACCTTTAAATTTTCACTCCGTGATAATTACGCCGCTATACTTGAGCTTTTATATCCTTTCACTGAGAGAGTAAATCATTCCTAATAAAGAGAGGAAGAATAGGAGGCGGAGGGAGAAGTGCTCCAGGACTAATTCTCTCCGCTCCCTCCCTCGTCTGCTCTCTATTCTGCTTTTCTTTTCCTTTCTTTTTTTTTTGAAAGCCTCTCTCCGAGTATTCCAGTCACCTTGACTTTGCAGCTGCAGCCTTACGGAGCGTGTTGCTTATCCCGCCTAACCCCGGCCTGTCAATTAGGTGTTTAAAAATTAATCTCTTTAACTGGAAATACCATGACAGCTTTCTTCCGTTCTGTAAATGAAGTGTTATTAATTCACGCGGCGCCCGAGCCAGTGTTATGAATAATGTTATCAAAACAGATTTCCTCGCGTTTAACACGTCGCTCCTATTAAAACCCCTTAAGTATTTTTATAACTGTGAAACCCGGCCTACTAATGGATTTGCATCCATTTGTATTTTTTTTGTTGAGCTTAGGCCGCCGTAGAGAAAGTGCTTCTAAGCCCGGCATTTTAAAGTTTACACTCGTCCTCCTCTCCCCGGTTCCTCTTTTTGTGTCATTTAAAAGCAGCTTGTCACATCCGGTCTGGATTAGCGGCGACGCCCCGATCGGCGGCGGCGGCGGCGTAGCATATCTGTAGGATTGCAATGCCGGGCAATGACACCGACGTGTCCCCGCCTCCTTCCAAGCTCTGATCTAGCAGCGGGCTAGCTGGCTAAAGCTAGCTCCATTAAAAACCCAGTGATTACGGGATCGTGGGGGGGGGGGATTTCCTCTCTGTCTGTTTGTTTGAATGCTTAATTATCAACATGTAATTGGCGTGTGCGCCGTCGAGCGGCGCACATTCAATGGCGCATTTCACCGGAATGCACGTTGCTATCGGGCGCTAGCAGGACTCCCCAGTCACCGTCTGGAAGTTAAGCTGCACGCCAAGTTGCTCTAATGAATTAATAAATGCCAAACAAAGGAGAACTAAACAAAGAGTGTGGGGGTGGGGGGGATAAATGGCTCCATGATTAGTGGGTCAGAGAGATTAGTGGCGTATACAGTGCAAATGATCCCCCGCCCCCCCCCCTTATGAAACTGGAATGATCCAGGCAAAATACCCGATCAATAGTCGAGGCCAGTCTAATCTCTGGGATTCTTCTGTCAATAGACGGACCCGGTCAACGGAGGTCAATACGCAAAGACAATCTAAACAGCTTCAAAGTGCCTCGCCCTCACGCCCCCCTCCCCGGGTGTCATCCTCTCCACCGCTGCAGCTCAATAGGTGAATTACAGGAATCCATCCAAGTCATTTTCTCTCTCCGAGCCACACGTTTACGTTTCGGGGGCCTCCACCGGCCCTGAGCCGCCGGCGGGTTTGACTAGGAGCTCTGGACGCAGGGTTTGACCCCTAACCTTTAAACGGCCTCGCCCCATCTATCTCTCCTGTCCTCGCTGCGACGCTCGCTCGCTCCCCACAAAAAAAAAGAAGGCCATTTCGTCTGCGCTGCCGTTTCCCTTTTTAAGAGCTCATTTGAAGCTGCGTGCTGGCAGAAACAAAAGTATGCCTGTATGCTTTTATGCAGTCATCACAGTCAGCCAAGCCCGTAATCCTCAGAGGTCCGATAATGACATAGCCCCCTGCATTTATTACATGGAGGAGAGGAGAGAGAGGGGGGAAAACGCTGACTTTGAACAAATGAACACTCTGACCTTTATGCAATAAATATGACATGGGCCGCATAAAAAGACAAGATATCTTCCTCCTGAATGGAAGTCAACACGGATTCTGCTCCCTTGCCTCTTGCTCTCTCTGTTTCCATCTCTCTCTCTCTCTCTCTCTCCAGCTCTTTCCAGCTAACAATTAAACAAATGATAATAAAAAATCGTTTGTGATAGACGCTTGTAGAATATCGCAGTACGAGCATCCGGCGCTCTGATCGGATTCTGGGATTTAATCATTAGTGTTTTCTCAGCACCGGCGGCAGCGATGGAGAAGAAAAGCCAGTGAAAGGACAGTTTTTAAAAGAGAGAGAGAGAGAGAGAGAGCATCAACCTTTTAACTGTGTCTTTTGTCGTCTCGCTTGTGATCCCAATTGAGCATCGCGACTGTCTTCTTTTGTCACCCCCGGAAGCCGCCTCTCCTGACAGTAAAGGATTTATGGTTATTTCCTCCCGCGCAGCCTGTCCATCTGTGGCTCTATCTTCACGTGGCCTTGAGAATACGATTCAATTTATTAAGGCAAAGCAATGGACTCATTACTTTAAAAAGGTGGCGAGAGAGAGAGAGCGGGGAGCGGCGGCGAGAGAGAGAAGTGACACACCGAATTGGTTATTAATGGAAAAGGCACAGCCACGGGGCAGTTGAGATTTAATGATATCCTACGAGGAAATATGAGGGTGTCACTCTCCAAAAAGTCATGCTAAATGTCAACATTTTAAGGTCCCCGGTGCTAATTTTATGCCTGTGCACAGTAATGTTTTGGAGAGCATTTAGGAAACACGGCCCAGTGGCCAGCCTGATTATCCCGCTCACCTTCTCTCCTCTCCCCAAATGGGTTTGTGCAGCAAGCGATTTCATCTCTAAGTGAAGTGAACATTAAGGGAGGGGAGAAGGAGAGAGCGATAGAGGGGGAGAGGGAAGAAGAGGAAGAAAAAAAGACCACGCAGTTTGATTTTCACGCTGTGATAAGAGAGTGGGAGCCAAATGTTACCTGTTAATCTAGCCCGAACCGACCGGGGCTCTTGACTTTGTCCCCCAGCAGGGACGGGGCAAACACTCATTTTCCTCTCTCCGTGATGAAAAGGAAATTAGCTTAAATGTGATGAGGGCACATTACTGTGTGTGCTGTGCATGTGTGTGTAATGAGTGTGTGTGTGTGTGTGTGTGTGTGTGTGTGTGTGTGTGTGTGTGTGTGTGTGTGTGTGTGTGTGTGTGTGTGTGTGTGTGTGTGAGGGTTTGTGTTTGCATACATCTTTCTTTTTCTTCACTGTGTACACACACACACACACATGCACACACATGCACAGCATATGCAAGTGATGGTCATGCTAAAGGAATGTGTCTTGTATGGATTCATCACACAGGTTATTTAAAGGGGCAGTACACTTCAAGATCATATATTTCCTCTCACGTAGTCGTGCTATTTATCAATCTGGATTGTTTTGGTGTGAGTTGCCCGGTGTTGGGGGGGGGGGGGGGGGGGGCATCAGCCGCGGAGACGTCCACCATCTCTCTAAGGTGATTGGGCGACGCGCCGCGCTAAAAAGCACCAGTAAAATGCACGTTCATACCGCGCCGCCGAGCTAGCCGGGGGGGCGCCGTTGATGTTCACACCTCCCGAGTCTCGCCCCTTCAGCGCGGTGATACGGTTGAGGGAGGGTGTAAAAAAAGTAGTCCCTCCATGAAATTAACTCACTACGATTCCCGTAGATTGTCTTGTGGACATTGAGTAAGCGGCTCATTGGGAGCGTTGCTGCTGAGCGCCACACAGACCCATTATAACAGAGATCAGTCTTATCTACGGCATCTCCAGCGACTCGCACCAAAACTATCTAGATTGATGAATGGCGCTACAGGTGAGGAGAACGAAACGTATTCTTGATTTTTTTTTACTGTCCCTTTAAGAGACGTGTTCCTGCAAGGCAATCTAGCCCTACAGTAGATTTATTATAAACGGTCAAGTACAAATTCAATTTGATTTCAACAAGAGTCGTAAAACAAGAACTACATTTATGAAGATGAGCTGATGACACAGGATGAGAGCTCCGCCTTCTGACCGCCACGCAGCCGAAGCTGAGTGTATTCTGCCAGAAAGACCTCTCAGAGTGCAGACATCACTCGCAAGATAAGCTGGGCTCATGTTTTTTTAAAGTGCTCAAATTGCATGCAACTACTTTTTTTCCTCTTTTTTTTTTTCTCCCATCGATGCATGTGATCCAGAAGACGAGATATTTCCCTTGACAAGATGCTTTTTCCAAATCCAGCGCGTTAAGTGCAGGCACAGTAATGCTGCGCTAGCCGGGCTAATGGCCGTCCGAGAGGTCATAACTACTCCATTTGAAGGAGGCCGGTCCGTCGGCAGCCCTGTGGCAGGTCGAATCAAATGTAATTGTGCGGTGAGAAGCGGCGCCGTGCTTTGTGTTGGGCCGCGCTGACAACCTGCAGGTTTAGCATTCAGTTCCTCCTGCTGGGAGGAACACCGGCTTGCAAGGACAAAGGCTTCACCTGTCAATATATCACACTGACTGGCCGGCCAAGTGTACCTCTGCTCTCCCTCTCCCTCTCTCTCTCTCGCCTATCTCTCTTCCTCTCTGTCAGTCTTTCATTCTCTGCACACCCATTCTATTCCAGCCTGCTCTTCCTCAGCCTCACCTATCCATCCATCCGTCCGTCTTCCGTCTCCGACCATCTATCTCCTCCTTTTTCCCGGCGTCCCCTCTCTCTTCCTCTCTTTCTCTCTCTCTTTGTGTGTCTCTCCGTACCTTCCTCTTCCTCCCGCTGCCTTCCGTGCGAGGACTCAGCTGAATCCTCCTGAGGGACCCAGTTTCAAACACAGGAACAGAAACATATGGCACATTTTCAACTCCCAAGGTCAATTACAGCTATTTATCCAGAGATTGCAGCTAAATTTCCCAAGGTTTCTTCTAGATTTACCACAGATTGCCGTGTGTGTGTGTCTGTCACATTTTAAATCAGGCCAGCTTCCCTCTGCTTCTCTCTCTCTCTCTCTCTCTCTCTCTCTCCTCCCCGCGACTCTCCCATCAAACATTTCAAAGGCTTTCAAGTGGGTTTTAGACATGTTTTATCTCCGGTTATCATGTGCCACATCTTTTCCTCTTTTCTCTTTTTTTCGCCCCAGCTTTACTAGGTCCAAGTGCCTTGCTTGCAACACAAATCTAATAACATGTAAATTGGAGATAAGCCCAGATCCCTCCAAGTGATATTTTTTACATTCATAGTTTGTCAAGTCAATTCCTGGGCCCCTGTTTTAGCAGCACAACACACGAGGAGTGAGAAAATTAACTGGATAGGTGATTCATCATTGCTAGCACACTGTCAAGGACTCCCTCTGCAGCTATTGAGAGCAGGGTGGAGGAGGACGGAGGGGGAGGGAGGGAGGGCGGGCCGCTGTTTTAAATTATGGCATTTCATTCAGAATGCATTGTATTTACAGCGTCCCATTTTTATTTGTGGCTCCTATTATCCGCCGAAACAGTTGTGCATGAAATGTTATTTGTGACAGGGGTGACCTGAGAGTGTTTTTCCACGCAGTATTTCATAGCGGCTGGGGGTGGGGGTAGCGGTGGTGGTGGTGGTGGTGGTGGGGAGGTGGGTGGGGGGGGGGGGCCCTTAACTGTACCTTTACCGTGCGGTTGAGCACAAGAGGCTGTCACAGCTGCTGTTGGCAGCCCCGCTAGTGGAGAAATATCACCTGGAAACAGAGCACTCCATTCCGCCCGGCCCCCATCACTCCAGCGCCTGTCGCTGTAATTAAGTTGAAGTCAATGATTCCGGAGCAATGGTGAGAAATAAACATGCAAACACATGCCAGCATTTGCAGCCAAGCACAGAGAAGAAGAAGAAGACGAAGAAGAAGAAGAAGAAGAAGAAAAAAAGGAGGGGTGGGGGGAAGGGGGGGGGGCTTCAGAAACCACAGATCTAGATCGTGTTCCGCTGGAATTTACATCTGAGTTTCATTAAGCCCGTTTTGATTATATTGATTAAATTAGTCACTTATTAGCTTCCCATTCCCTTTTTTCTCTTTTTCTTTTTTTCTTTTAAACGCCTGTGTTTATGCATAGCTCCTGGTGGAAATGTTATCTGACAAGGGGGTGCTGTACTGTAGTCGGAGTCTGTCGAACAAAACACGCTGTTTGCTCTTTTTTTTTTTTTTTTTTCAGAGCATGACAGGTTGTTTCCCCCGCAACAAAGCCATCAAATATTCCGTGTGATCCGACATTGTGTTGGAGGGGAGGCCTGCTGAGTGGGAAGCCCGAGTTTGTTAAAGCAATGATTTATGATTAATGCCAACACTAAATAAGGGACAAAGTGCCTACAGTACAAATCAATTACAAACCTACAACAGCAGACCTTTCCCCGAGGTCTACTAACGTCTCTAGTTGTTATGGTGATTTTATTGGAGGTGGGTGATGCATGCATATAATGCGCGCAATACATCTATATCAACCTGAGCCGGAGCCAACTGTAATGCTTTTGATCTTTGATTAGCGGTTTTATTGAGATAAAATGGGACTTTCATGTCGTGCCACGGCGTAAAGGAGAGCGCGCTGCGTTCCCACCCCGGGACGCCCACCTCAAAGCGGAGGCCGGGCGGCGCCGAACAAAAACAAATTAGCACGGGAGTGGCTTCTTAAAAGTGGGCAATTCATTATTTTTATGAAGTCAAATTATAAACAAATTTTAATCCATTAGGCAACCATCCATTCTAATTAATCAACAGGAGTGAACTCCATCTGAAAAAAGAAAAGGGGAAAAGGTTGTTTGCTCTCTCCACGGACCAGCGGTGCATATTTCACCGTCTTCCCCTCTCGGAGAGGAGGAGGGAAAAAACAAAATCGTTCTTCAAATTACAAACCTAAACTGTGAATCCTAACACTCGACTTTTTGGCGCGGAGATGTTTCCAGGGCATTTGCAGACGCTCGAAATAATCTCCAATGTTTTTGCTCAATCTGCTCTGAGGATGGGTGAAATAAATACTTTAAACTAATTAATGTAAGACCAGCTGTTCCCGGCACTTGGCGAGCGCCGGTGAATATTGATGGGAGGGAGAGGCATGGGGGCTGCTGCGGCTCCACTCCGCTGTTTGTACAAGACTGCGCCTGCCACACAAACAGCTATGAATACTGGATGAGAGCAGCCAGGGTTCCACATTACAAATAAAGCTTTTTTTTATGGAATTAACAATTAAACAGCTGATGGCGCAGACTTCCTGCCGAGACCTTTATTCTTTTTCATTTTATTTTTTTTGCGACTGGATGTGTTGAATAAACAGCTCTGTGCAAGATGGTAGCACTTACAAAACTGTTGGCGTGATAAAAGCTCACTGAAAAAAAAAAAAAAACAGAAAACATGTGTCAGACATACTGTTTTAGTTTGACCAGGCTGTATCTGTGTCTGCCGCCTCCCCTCTCCTCCTCCGCCGAGGCCTGGTGGAGAGAGGCTGGACGGCAGATGGCAGGGCCCTACCCCTCTCCGCCGGTGATGAATGGAGGATGATGTCATCTTAGGCTTGACAGGCACCCGTGCGTGCGTACACAAAAGGAAGCCCGGAGCCCTCCGGGGTTTGGAAGCGCGGGCCTGCTTCTGATCTCAGAGTCCGCATGACATCTCTTAAATGAGGGGGGGGGGGGCTGGATTTATGTCCCGGTAGATATTGTTTAACCCCACACTTGAGAAGAAGCAATACAAAGGGGTCTCTGAGGGGGCCAGTCAGTCTGGGAGGAAAGGGGGAGATCAATAATCTAGCCAGGCACCCCCTACTGGTTGGCATCGCACGTTCTCTCCGCTTAGTCGCTTTTCAGGTTTCACAAAACGGTACGCTATGAATGATTAATCAAGTTCCAATGCTGTTGTGTTTCTCCGCAGAGGACAACTCGATGTGCACCCCAACAGCAAGAGACAGCTACGAGAGGTTGTCATTGGCCGGCCAGGCCCTGCCCCCTGGCTTCCCCTCACCATTCCTCTTCCCGGACGGCTTGTCGTCAATAGAGACTCTCCTCACCAACATACAGGTACAGTGGGCGAGCGATCGATCTCATTTGGCGCCTTTTCCGAAAACCCAACGTAGGGTCCACATGCTGTCGGCCTCAAAGGGAGTCTGGAAAACCAGCTGCTATGTGTATATGTGTGTTTTGGACATATTTGCTATAGAACAAGCCCACGATGTGTCTGCCACAGTGTCTTTGTTTCAACTACCACCTGAGGGTGCCAAAAACTCAACTACCTTGAGCTCAAAGAGCGTCTTTACCGCTTTGGAGTTTTGTTTAAACAGCTTCAGACATGCTTACAGGCAGCAGGAAGCAGCGTGACTTTGTTAACACGCCGTGTGAGAGTGTTGAGGTCGGGATGCACAGTGCATACAGAGTCTTTGACGTCTGTCCTTCAAACAGAGAACATCGCTTTTCTTTAACCGTAATGGCACTTTTACCATTAAACTGTTCCCCACAATGTTTTCCAGACACTACCCATTCATCGCCTTGGATATCTTAACCCAAGGTCTACTAACAAGCTTCTTTTTTTTGTTCAACAGCTGTTGTCCTTGATAATTTAGCAAACTCCATCCGCTAAAAAATAGAGATTTGTTTCAAAGCTGAGCAAAACAAAGCTGCAAGGCAATCTTGATTGAAGATTTCTTTTCTGTTTTTGTCAAACTTTGGAGTTACTGCGAGGAACTTGAAACTCGTTATGAAACAGTATCAATCAATTTAAAACGCCTGTATGACCCACATCAGTAAACGAGACCAGCCAGTAGTTATTCTTACTGATTGCCGTCGGTGCCACCGGGTCTAATTCAGACTGGCTCACCATACACTACTCCGGCTTATGCCGCGTTCACCGCGGAAGTTTACTCGCGCGAGTGAAACGAGGGTGTTCACACCAAACTCGAAACATCGCGCCGCGAAAGGGGCGTGGCTTATCTCAGTCGCTTGTCTCTGTGAAAGGAGCTTTCATTTCCGCTATCGACCATGGAATAAATAACCACTAGTTCTGCTTTATACTTGTTGTGGAAGTTCCAAACATGTGGGAACATCAAACACCCTCGTGTCTGGGTTCATAACACCATCCGTAGCCGCACACAGCTCGGTGAATTTCACCGACTCCTCCAGGAACTGCGTCTGGCTTCTCCGTAAAACGGATACCGATTCCTTCATCCACCATGGAAATAACCACTAGTTCTGCTTTATACTTGTTGTGTAAACTCCACATACGTCGGAACATCAAACTCCATGGTGTCTGGGTTCATAATATTATCCGTAGTCCCACAACAGCGTCTGAATGACGGCCGCTGCCAGCGCTGGTTCTGGCGGAGCAACAGTAGTTTCAGTCAAGAACGGCAAGACGGCGGTGATGACGGGCGGAGCTTCTCAACGCTGATTCTCAACGCTGATTGGCTGACGCCAACTTTGCGTCACGCGATTTCTCCGCCGGAGTTGGGATAATTCAACTCACGCGAATTCCTCAAACGCGTCTATCGCGCCGCCCCGCGAAAAAAATCGCCTATTCGCGGGGCGGCGCGTCTGTGGATTGACTTTGCGTGTAATCCGGTCGTGCCGCAAATTCACGCCGCGTCCGGTGTGAACACGGCATAAAACTCTGGCGCTTGGAACACTACCACTCTCGTCCACAGGGGCCGCCAAAATCGACACAAAATGAAAGTAACCCGCAGTAACTTCAACCAAGAAGCAACTTACTCCACCATCACCAGGTGTTTCATTTAGATGATCACTCACAAACAATCTATTATGTCGTCAAGGCTTGAGGACCTAATTGGTATGAATAAAATACTCACATTTGTGTGTTTTTAAACATGCCGGTCTAAAAGTCATTGTCAACGGAGACCTATAGGAGCTCGTCTTTGGTCCAAAAGCTGGACGGCAGTTTGCTTCGCGTGGCCATCAGGACTACAGATACACTCTCATATCTGCATACCTTAACAACACCTGTCTACTCAGAGCCCCGCCCCCAGTCAGAAAGATGAATGTATTTGCCTTCTGTCTGAGTGTAATGATGTGTGCACACCGCTGCCCTTCTCATTGCACTTGCACCGCCGGCATCACGAGTCCTGCCTCTTCTCTCGTGGCTCCGCGTGGTAATTAGAGCGCCCCGAGTAAAGCCGTCGCCAGCTCCCGACACTCCACCGAGTCGTCTTTGATAATGATCCGCGCGCTGAATATTTATGTACAAATCAACAAAATGAAGCCGAGCGGAAAATTAGGATAAAGCAACTTAGAATTAAATTGGGGTCAAAAAGAAATCGACAATTAGTAAGATATAGCCCAGTGCATTTGATATAATTGCGCGTGGATGGGGAGTAATTGTGACGAAGAAATGGCGGCGGCAGGGCGCTGTACTGGCTTCCACTAGAGAGAACCCGGAGTCCTTCTCCTCCCAGACTGTCAGGAGTATTATGAACGGCGGTAATGTCGTGGATACATGATGGGATACTTGTCATTCCTGTTATCCGGTCGCACTGCTGCGTGTGCTACAGAGACTTCATCCTCCATATCGCTTACAATCCAGCAAGGACTGTGTGAGAGGCACAGAGGAAACACAGAGAGTCTGTGTGCCGGGTAAAGACGCTGACCTCTCGCCTGTAAAGCTCTTACCCTCTACTTAGCGGGCTGGAGCTTCGACCAGGAGGTGAGCTCCATCTCGACCTTCAGTGTGGCGGCGTTTCCCTCCTCCTCCTCCTCTCGAAACCTTCAAAGCTGTGTTCATACCTGCTCCTTGGCACCATGATTACGTCATTTCTCGTCTCTCCCGGCACTCTCGCGTCACACATCGCTATTTGAGACACGGAGGATGATTACACGAACTCTGGCACTAGATCCTGTGAGATTTTCAACGGATTAAAAAGGAGCGGCAAAGGTGGCGCCGCTCCTGAAATAGGGAAAGCGTGCAGCAGCAGCAGCGGCCGCTCTGGGCCCTCGTGTCCCGCTTCGCCACCGTTGGCAACTCAAAGAACTGCTGTGACACACTTTCAGTGTGGCTTGCTGTCTCTTCATCCTCTTAAATAGCCCACATCACTCTACTTCCCCTATACAATCTCTGTGTGTTCATATATACGTGTGTGTGTGCGTGTGTGTGTGTGTGTGTGTGTGTGTGCAGGGCCTGCTCAAAGTGGCTATTGACAACGCGCGCGCTCAGGAGAAGCAGGTGCAGCTGGAGAAGACGGAGCTGAAGATGGAGCTGTTCAGAGAGCGGGAGCTCAGGGAGACCATGGAGAAGCAGCTCGTCATGGAGCAGAAGAACAGAGGTACCGGTGCTGGATCCTGTGTGTGTGGTTGTGTGTGTGTGTGTGTGTGTGTTATCCTCTCGCAGCAGTCCGGACTGCGCTTGTGTAGACGCGCTAGCTCCTGAATGTACAAACACCAGCGCCGCATGTATGTTTAATGCCTCCTTAACTGCGACGCCGACACAGGCGGCTGCGTTTCACTGGTTACACACACACACACACACACACACACACACACACACACACACACACACACACACACACACACACACACACACACACACACACACACGGCGATCTGCTTAGCGCCCTCAGTCGGTTGACATAATTGGTAATACACATTAAGTTAGAGAAACTCACTCTCGGTCTCATGTTAAATGCATCGGCCTCGTATGCTAACCGCGTCGTTTATGTTTAATGAGAGAAACTCGTGAAAAATATCCCAATAAATGTTTCAATTTGCTTGAATTCCCTCCAGCGGTTTGTGAAGGCGCAGCCAGTATTGTCTTTCATGAAGGAGGATCTTTATATGTTATGAAATATTTAGCTTTAATTGATTTTATACCAAATTAGCTAATCTCTTCTTGCTCAATAACCCGCTTCTCCCTCCTCTCCCCTCCATCGCAGCGATCGTTCAGAAGCGCCTGAAGAAGGAGAAGAAGGCCAAGAGGAAACTGCAGGAGGCCCTGGAGTACGAGTCCAAGAGGAGAGAGCAGGTGGAGCAGACTCTGAAGCAGCCGTCGCCCTCCGACAGCATGCGGTCACTCAACGGTCAGACGCTCCACAGTGAGGCACTCCTACTGTACACTTCACTCATCCAGACATCTGGCGGGGTCACTGCTGGGACGGGGGTGGGGGAAATGTGTCCGTTCCAAATGTGCATTTTATTTTTACAGCAAAGCTAACAAGATAAGCGCCGCTATCTTATAATTCATGGAAGCGATAGCTGACGTTTTTGTTCACGTGGATGTAATTTACTGTCTGCTTTCCATTCGGCCCCCCCCCTTCCCCCCCCCTGCAGCTGTTGGTTATTGCCACCGGATATTCCTCCGTGGACCGGTTCCATTTGTAAAATGTCTAATAGATTATAATAGCGAAGAAAAACTGAAAAAAGCTCATTACAGCGCCTCAAAGCCAAGGTCTCCTTTTGTCCAAGCGGCGTCCAAAACTTTCAGTTTATTTATTTAAAAAAAGGCTGAAGTCATGGTTGATTATTTAAATAGGGTCCTGGTGAATCATGTCGAGTTAACTAACGCGGCGGCGCTTCAATCGTGTGTAAAGTAAGCAACCACACACATATTTAAGCCCTTCAGAGGTGAGGAGCTGAATGCAAAATGAAATATGATTTACTGTCAGCGTGTCCCAACATTGACACCTGGAGTCGGCCCACCGCCGGCCAGCAGCAGCACACGGGACCGGGTTACGAGACCAGCGACCAAATCCAAAATAGGACAATGAATAATTTAATACGGGGACAATTTCACCTTTTGACACTTTGGTGTCGATTTTACCACCAGCTCTTCCGCGGTTTGACTCCAGCAGACGTTTGAACGGCGGCGGGTTGTCCACTTTTAATGGATACGTAATCCAACGCGTTGAGTCAAGTAGTGATGCTGAGCACAACCCGTCCAATAATAACGCAGACGCAGCTCGAGAAAGAAGGGAAAAAAGGGCCGCGGCTTTTTGAATGAGCGATGCTGTGGAGGTGTGTGTCGGGAGGATGTTTAACGGCGGTGATCCCTCTCTCCTCGCAGACTCTCTGACCCCTGAGATGGAGAGTGACCGCAGCAGTGGAAGAACAGATGCTGAAAGGACAATACAAGGTACAGGGCTCAGATGAGACAATAAATCTCTCTCTCTTTCTCTGGCGCTCGATCCGACTCTCCTTCTCTCTGCCCCTCTCTCTCTCTCTCTCTCTCTCACACACACACACACACGGCTTCGGTTTATGAACATTAGTGTTACTGTGCCTGCTGTTCCGGCATACAGCTCACCATCTGGGCCGCAGCACTAGGTCAAGATCATTGGTCTTTCTGGAGGAATAATATTGCTCTTTTTGCTCGACTTTTAGCGGCCGCGAAAAACATATTCTTCTTCTCTTTTTTTTTTTTTTTTTTGTCGGGAGCGCGGGGCGGAAGACGAGATCGGGAGAAACCGCTCAGCCCGAAACGTCGCGGAGAACGATGCGAGAGAAGTGTTTTGTTTACAGCTCAGGAAGCATTAATGAGTCATAAAAACGTGGGGAAAAAAGGAAAAGAAAGAGAAGAAATCTGCGAAATCCCCCCTTTGATAGCAATAAACGGGGCAAATCAATCCGTTTTATGAATAAGCCTTGTACATTTTTAATGGTTTGTTTGTTTGTTAGCCTTGGGGGTGCAGTATGTGTTTGGGGAAGGGCGCTGCGGCGATAACCTTCCGGAGGCCGCCCGCTATCTGTGTTTACCCAGATACAAGACACCTTGCCGAGGTTGAATGTCCTCATTATCACTCCGACGTCTCCCTTTTTTAAATACGCCTTCGCCAGCGTCCGCCCTTATCTTACCGCACACCCAATTTATCCGTGTAATTCGCTGTGAAAAGTGGGAAATATTCCTCTCCGCGCGCTCGAACAAGTTGCGCTCCTTTAACTCTTTAATGTCTGATTAGTCCACTTGAACGGATATTTTGTGAAAGGGCAAAAAGAAAGGCAGTGTGCTAAGTGAAATGGTGACTCCTCCCTAATTAAATGTCATTCAGTCACTGCGGGGATCTGAGGCGGTTTGATGTCCAAAAAAAGGAAATCCATATGTCACCATTTCAATACAAAGATAACGTTAATTATAGCCCCCTTATTTCATACCAAATTTGTGTGATTTAACTACTGTAATTCCTTTACCCTCGTATAAAGAGCCGGCCCTCTTTGTAGTGTGATTGTGTCGAATGAAATGTGCTAAAGCTTCACACTCACTCAGCAGCCATTGTGCTGCCTAAATGCATTAAGACTGCTTTGAAATGAAACACATTCTTTGGCCTACGATGCAGCCACATCCATTTATTATTATTAGTTTTATTCTTTTTCCCCCTACCGATCCTCGCCTTGCAGAGTGGGATGAAGAGGGAACCCGGAGAACGGGCCCCGCATTCCCTGTTTTTGTTCAATTAGAGAAGCGTTTGTCTGCCACCCATGTCTCCTCCGCTCCACTCCGCGAGCCTCGCTGTATAATTAACCTCGAATGGCAAAAAAAAAAAAAAAATGATGTTGATAAATTACACAAGCAAAGAGGGGGAGACGGAAAAAAAACACAAGCCTATCACTCGCGTGGAAGCCGAGAGGAACGTGTGTATGTTCTCGACTCCGAACCCGAATGGAGGGAGAATGAACGAGAGAGAGAGAGAGAGAGAGATGGAGAGCGGAGGAGGGAGGGAGGGGGGAAAATAATGAGGGCATAATTTTAGAGAACTAATTATTTCTATTTGTCTTTTGTCACACTTCTCTAATTCTGCGATATTAACACAGTCTGTGTTTATTAATTGCTTTTGCAGTGTTTTGAATCGGGTCCAAGAGGGAAACGCGGCTCTTTTCACAGGCAGGCAGGCTACTGGGACCTTGTACCTCGCCAGTACTGCCTGGCAACGGTGCCCACTAAACCCCCCCCCCCCCCCCTCACCGGTATCTTCTCCGGTTCCCCGCCGCTCCCCACTCGACGTGTTCGGCAAGTTTACACGACCCCTGCGCGCCCAGATAAAGTTCTTTGTTGCAAGATTAAACATCAAAACAGTTAAAGTGAAATTAAAATTAAATGAATGAATGTCACTGAAGCAAAAAAGGCTGTAATTAATGGATCCCTTAATTGTCTTCATAAAATATTTGCATGGGCATAATTTGCATAATTTACATGTATTAATTAATCTTTCAAAGGAATTTTGTGCTGAGAGAAGGCAAAAAAAAAAATCCCTTTGTTTTATTTAGCATCTAATGAAATATTTATTCTCTTTAATGAACTTTTCATCTTGATTTGAATATAGAAATGCTAAAGTTTGAACATATTTCTAACCAGACGGGCCTTTCGTAAAAACACGAGACGTCGCCGATTCCTCCTCGAGTCGCGTGAGAGCGGATGCTTCAGCATTTGTCTTGGTTTGAAAAAAAAAAAACAGATATGAATCAGTGAGATGAGCCTCCTCACTCCACCCACCGTCTCTCGTGACGATGTCCTCCGTAGGAAGAAACAAACGCCCCCCCCTCTCCGACGGCGCGTTAAAATGACGTCACGCGTCAGGTGATCGAACCGCCGTCCGTTCCCATCGACGCCCCGACGGAGAGAGAGCCGGAGCAGGCGGGCGCGTGATGCGCCGTCTGCTCTCGTTGTGAGAGGTGTTGCGCTGGCGCGCGTGTGTGTGTGTGTGTGTGTGTGTGTGTGTGTGTGTGTGTGTGTGTGTGTGTGTGTGTGTGTGTGTGTGTGTGTGTGTGTGTGTGTTGGGGCCCACACTGCTGCATTCGTGCTGTAATGACTTTTACACGGGACTCGCTGGTTGCTGCTTGAATAGAGGCAGCCATAGTGCAATGCCTCCGAGACCTACGGCAGTGCTGGGTAATTAGCCTGTGTGTTTGTGCATCCCCCTCCTCCTCCTCTTCCTCTCCAACACACATACTGTACACACACACACACACACACACACACACACAAACAAGCCTTTGTTGTCTCCTCTCCATGCACGACAATACATAAAACACAGACTAACAAGAGCCGGACTAATTGATATGAAATGTATAGATTGTAAATGAAGTGGGGAAATAGGAGGAAGAAAAAGGAATATCTTAAATAATAGAAAATAGCCTTATTAAGCTTTGAGTGCCAGCTGAAGTAAACCAGGTGTGTTCTCCGTAGAGTCGTGAGTCGTCTCCGATGTCCAACAACCGGCGCCCCCCGCCGCGTTTCTCTTTTTCTTTTTACCGTTGAATTATTTAGACGCGCCGCCACACAGAGGTGTGCTCCACAAAGGCATTGCCGCCACACACACACACACACACACACACACGCGCCACAGAGCAAAATGTGCAGGTAATAAACGTCAGAACGTGCTCCAGAGCTGCGCCGAACAGATGCTTTTCATTTTTCCACCAGCTCAGCGCCGTACAGAGCGGCTCTGCTCGCTCAGGCGAACGCCCGAGACGAGAGACGTTTCTCTGGGAAATGGACAAAGCTCGTTAGGTTGGAGGTGTCTGGAGATAACGCAGCGGCGGGGATGTCTGCCGTCTCCAATAAACACTTATTTCCACACCGGGAAGTGTCACTTAAGAGGGCGCTTTACATCACGAGCGCGGCGCCTGTGTTCAAACGAGCGCATCAGTGGAGATGTCTCAAACACGCGCGGCGTACAGTCGGCGACGCCCGGAGAGCGGTGATCATAGCCGATGAAATATGCATGCAACAGTGCGACTGCGTTTGTACGTCCCCGACTGATGCACTTAAGTTAAAAAGGCTCTTTTTGTGTTGCGTTCCACCTGACACAAGTTATCGTTTCACCCGTTTTAAACGCGCTTAATCGGGCTAATCTCGCGCCCGAAATCGGCGTCCGATCGCCGAGCGCTGCGTTCTGCGTCAGCGGGATGTGTTCGCTGTCGGCTAATCCGTTGCTCCTGTGTGTCCTCTGTTGCAGATGGAAGACTGTTCCTGAAAACCACCGTGATGTACTGATAAGGGCCGCGAGGAGCTGGAGGAAATGGGACATTCGGAAAAACACAAACAAAACAAACAAAAAAAAGAAAAGAAAACCCATGAAGAGAGAGAGAGAGAGAGAGAGAGAGAGCCTTGTTCAGGCTGATTTAGTGGAGGAGAAGTGGAGTTCATTGGAACGCTGCGAGCGGCAGAGCGCTGGCGTCTGAATGTAGAGTAACGGGTCCTTTCCTCTCACAGAGAGAGCCGGTTCTGACGTCGCAGGTTGGCCAACGCCAAGGACGAAACACATTGAGCACAGTAAAAAAAAAATTTTAAAAAGATGAAAAAAAATGTACCCGTGGTACACTGTCGGTAATAACCCCGTTAATTCACAGCACTGAAGATTTTTATACTGTATCTCAGCCAGCGAGAAAGCTTGGAGAAAGAAATTTGACTGAAGTGTTGTTTTTTTTTGTATTTTCAAATTGAATTTTAAGAAGCGGCGCGTGGAGATGAACCGAGAGAAAAGAGAGAGAGAGAGAGAGAAAAAAAAAAATGTGAATCTATCCACGCGTTCGTCGAAAGAGAAGAATGATGTTTGATTTTCATGTTTTCTAAACTAGATGACAATACAATCAAGTTTCCTTTTTACCATCGTTGTACATAAAGATCTGATGATAATGAGAGGAAAACTCCCTCTGTCGAACCCGAGCGGCCCGGCAAGGTGTGTGTATATAACGTTAAGAGGTATTGTGTATGCAGTAGAGCTATTAGGCAAAACAATACCAACATTTATATCAACCGACCGTTTTGTTTCTCTTCTATTTCTGAGCCATCATTCTTTCCTATAGCTGCCATTTTGGTGAGAAAGCATGCAGGCATGTCAATGTTTGTCCTGGAATTATGATATTTAATAAATCCTATATTGTGCTGAACGAACATTGGGGTCGACTCACTCCAGACCCGGACCGATTTTGAAAACATAATTATCAAACATTTCACTTTCAAAAAGGAAGCTTTTGCTGTCGATAGTACTGTAATCTTTGTAACAGAGGTGATATTTCTTGGAATTTACTGTACTTTTTTTTTATTTTTCTTCTTCTTCTTTTTTTGTTTTTTTTGTTTGTCATGAGACACTCAGCACCTCTCAAAGCTTTTTAAAACAAAAAAAAACAAAAAACAGTCGTGACGCAACTTTTGGAGACGGAAGGCCGTTTGATGACATCATCGAATCCCCCGTCGATCGTACCGCAAAGACGCTTTTCCTCCTGTCGTGTTCCGTGATGTCCCGGAGAGAGAGAGCGGAAGAAAAAAAAGAACATGCTAAGTTATGATATCCCCGTTACTTTCCCCGAAAGACTTTTGGATCCCTGGTGCTGAACCCAGCTTGTGTATATTCCCCGAGGCGTCAGCTGATGCCGGTCCTTTAACAGAAGAGTTCCACGTATGTGTTACAATCAGGAGAGGAGGCGTGTCCATGCTCACTATGTGTTTGTTCCTCTTTTTGTTCTCAATGGAGTGTCTATAGGTCTGTTGTCACTGATAACTTATATATAGCTTCTCGAATCATCTCTTCATTGTACTTCAAATTCAAATAAAGTTAACATGTTGATGATAAACCACGTGAGTTAACCTGTGTGTTGCCCCCGGACCGCACTTGCGGCGACGGATTTGAACATTTCCAGATTCAGCTCGATGCTCGAAGACGTGTTGGGCGGGGGCTCGTGAGTCTAATAACTCGTTTCTATGGATTATGTACGGCCTATAAATAAAAAAAACAAAAACACTGCAGGCGTACTGTAGAAAAATAAATGAGCGTATTGTTATTTGCTTCAAGAAATGTGATATCTTTCCTTCTCACTGAGCGGATGCAAGATGCAAGAGAGAGTGCGTGTCTTTGGTGTGTGTGTGTGTGTGTGTGTGTGTGTGTTGTTGGTTCTTTTAACGTGCAGGCTAATGCTATGTAAACTATGCAAATGAGGGTATGACCACGCTCACTGTAAATTCCATGTGTGCTTTGAAGTGTGTGACACTAATTCACCATACATCAGCACGGCCCTCTCAGCAGGGTCACGGGTCACGGGAAACAAGCTGCCAGGAGAAATGATGGAGCCGTCTTCTTCATATATATGTCAAATAACTCTGTTTTGTAAATGTGACTTAAAAAAAAAAGAAGTATAATTGTAATACGAGCCGACCGTTCCTCGAGCGACGTCATTTGTTTATTCTTCCTCTCATCTGGAGACCCGGTCGTCCTCCGCAGGGTTCCGTCTCAGAAGGAGTGTTAACAGGTGCGGCTCTAAAAAAACACACACATCGGAGAGTACGGAATCGACATTGAGGGACAAATTTCTCCAGTAAGCAATTCTGAGTGAAATGTGTTGACACAGCACGCTCGGCCCACTCCCCATTCTGCATGCTTTTTTTTTAAAGCACGGCCGTGACGCAGCCACGGAGATGAATAATTGACTGATTGCTGCATAATTCAATGCCGCATTGTGGAAATTCAAGGCCTGAAATATTTCAAGCTTTTCTTCTTTCTTGTTGTGGTATTATTTAAAAAATGAGGTTAAAGTTTGTCTCAACCTTGAAAGAACAATATGACACCCAGTGGGCGATCAGTCGTGAGGCCGTGCTTCCGGTTGAGTTCAGACTCCACCCTGAGCTCACTCCGGAGTGAGAGGAACTCTTGACACGACGTCCACTTTATCCATTTAATGACTCAATCCTTCTCGCCCGCGTTGAGCTCCGTGAGACATGGGGCGGTTCAGCTATTACTCAGATATTCTGTTTATTTCTCCATCTGATGCACTTTTTTTCTTCTTCTGAGAGAAGGATGCCCCGCAGCCACATGTTTCATATCACTGCACATTTTTGTAATAAATTCAATTTGGTACAAAGTATGACCATGAGGCACGGGAGCCTTTAAATACCAAATGTGCATTATAGCCATGTTGTTGCGTTGGAGCACGTCAGGCCGAGTGCACATTGTGACTCGGCGCTCGCGAAGACATCGCCCAGACGGGATTATTCCGCCACATCCCACGCCGCCCGTATCACATCACAATGCACAATGCTGCTTTGTGCTCGCATGACCAGCCGGAAAAACGAAGAAATAAAAAAACATGCGTCCATCTTGACACGTTTTCGACTTGAAAGTTACACGAGAAGAACAAATAAAGTGGTATTTATACTTTTCCCGGGTGTCGACTGGATGTTAACCTCGGGCGAGCTAATTCCTCTGCTCATCATGGCGACCGGGAGATGGCCATTTAGCGAAAGCAGTAATACGGCATGTCTCTTGATAACCGAGTGCTGCCCTGAGTCTGCGGAGAGACATTAGGAAGGTGCAGCCCGATCGT
Organism: Myoxocephalus aenaeus; assembly: GCA_038501785.1. Taxonomy (NCBI): domain Eukaryota; kingdom Metazoa; phylum Chordata; class Actinopteri; order Perciformes; family Cottidae; genus Myoxocephalus; species Myoxocephalus aenaeus. Next base: position 9,646,028 of record JBAMJR010000154.1, on the reverse strand, counting down.
CTGAAAGACAGGACTAATGTCACCTAATCAGATAGACCATTATGTATTAGCGAAACTACAAAACAGTTTTATCTGACAAGGGCCAGGCCACATTACCTAAATTAACATTTTGCAAGCGTGAACATGGAAGACCGCGGAGGCGCGGGGAGGGGGCCGGGACGGCGGCCTTGCGCTTAGACATTCGGCAGTAATTATTAATTTATGATTGTCTCTGGTCTTAATGAAAATGAAAGCCAGGAAAGAGAACAGGGAGGGATAATGTGGCGTGAAATTGAGTTTCATTTGTACAGGGTCCACCTTTTAACTCTGCGCTTCTTAGGCGGAAATGGAGCCGACCCCCTCCCCCCCTCTCTCTCTCTCCCTCTGGAGAATGTATTTTTATCATGCTTTCTCTCTCCTTTCACTCAAAGCGTGTTCACATCCTCTCATCCTTTTGTGATGCGTGGGGGCCAACACGCCCTTTGACATCTGCATTGCTCTCATAAGGCCTGACGGAGTGACACCAGGCTCTGTGATGTCTGTGATAACCGTGTCAACAAGTTTCCTTGAATGGAAATGTCTCGGCGCAGCGCTTCTTTAATGTCACAACGAGGCAGCGCGGAAAGGTCGCGGAAGGTGGGATCGTACGGAGTTGATGTGATGCAGCACGCCGGCTTGTGACTGGACAGTTTTAGGCTCCCACTCGGGATACACTGAGGGGTGGTGGTGATACACTGAGGGGTGGTGGTGCAACAGCAGCGATGACGGAGGGGAGAGGGAGAACACCTGCAGAGATGATGGGGTGAATGTTTTATTCTGTCATGGTTTAACAATTATCCCGGCCTTTGGTTTAGGTAGCGACTGTAGCTTGTTTCAGTTTGCGGTTAAATCAATAATTTCAATGACTGCCGGAAACTTTAATTCTCTATATAATAATTAGTGCTGTCATATTAGCGCATTATTAACGGCGTTAACGCAAACCAATTTTAACGGCGTTAACGCATTTTCATTTTTACATTTTTTTCTCGCGAGCACCACGCCGGATGTAGCTCAACCGGAAGCAAAACAATAGGCACGCCGTTTGGGCTTGGAAGCTAGGCTAACGTTACGGTTTAAATGAATTGATGGTGAGCGCGATACGGCAAAATGAATGATAAGACGCTAATGAATGGAAAGTTTACTTTCAAAAAGTTGTCAGATGGTTCCCTTGACAAGACCAAAGTGGTATGTGCCATTAGTCATTGTGAACTGAGCTATCATCGTAGCCTATCCAGTCTGAAACACCACTTGATGGCCAAGCACACAGCTGATGCTAACTCTGCGCCCCCTCGTCATAGCAGACAAGAATGGATGACTTCGGAAACACATGGACACCACAACGAAGAACAGACTTATTGCAGCCATAGCTAAATGGGTGGCTACTGCGTGTAGCACTGTTAACGTTGTGGAGGACGAGGGTCTAGCTGATATAATACGCATCGCATCCAATGACAGGACCTACGAATTACCTTCGAGAGCCTGACTGCTATGTTCACAGCTCTCTCTCTCTCTCAAGCCCTTGTTTACCTGAAATGTGCACTTTATAATTTTATTTTGTAAACCCTTGTTTACCTGAAATGTGCAATAAAATAAAACATTTGCATAAAGCAAGCCAATCCACTTTTTCATGTTGATAAGAGCTAAATGAAAGAAAAAAAAATTGCGATTAATCGCGAGTTAACTATGACATAAATGCGATTAATCGCGATTAAATATTTTAATCGTTTGACAGCACTAATAATAATGATTATGATTACAAGCCGCTCCTACCTCCAGTCAGTGTCCCCGCTGTAGCAAGCTAGCAGCAGCGCTAGCTCCCCGCTGCTGCTGCTACTGCCCGCGTCCCCTCTGCCCAAGTCGGGTGTTGAGCCTGGTCTCGCTACCTTCGGTGGTTTTCAGGGAGCTAGCGGAAGTTAGCGGGGAAGTAACGGAGCGCAAGCAGGAGCCCCAGCTGGCTACAGCGGGGAGCTAACGGGGACACTGACCGAAGGTAGTAGCGGCTCATAACCCGACTTTTACGGTATATTACATCACCTGTCTTCTTTTTTTTTTAGGATGTATTGCTCTGCCATCCTAGATCATTACTACATTACTATAGCTAGCTCTGTGCGCAGATCAATGATTTTTCTGGCCACTTGGGGGCAGTATTTTGTCACCTTTTATATTGATATTGTGAACTTGGTGTAGGGCAGTTGAACACATCCAACAGACACTGAGAGACATTAACAATCATCTAAAGTTGTTTCTGGCCACCCAATGAACTTCTCTTTAAGCTCCATGTTTGGTCATCGCCACCTCCTGAAGTAGAGACCTGTCACTCTGGCTGCTCAACGCTGTGTTTAGCAGCTAGGTCGTGTCTTTGTCTGTTGGTTGGTGCTTGGTTACATAGTACAGTGGGTTTTTTCTAGCTTTTTGGCTGCCAAAAGTTAGAATTGCGCTGTGGACAATGAAAACGTCTGAACTTATATTAGTAATCACCTGTTCCTGCTGTTTCCGTAACGTATGAAAGAACAATGAAGAACTTGCCCAATAGACACACATTTCCTGAAGACCTTTCTCCATTTTCCTCTTGTCGGGGCTCTACTTCTTCTTCTTCCAGTTCACTGGTGGACTGCAGTCATGCGTAGGCTAGAGCGCCAACTTCTGACCCAACTACACCGCTAATTCTCATTTATTTTTTCACGTTTGCTCAAAACTGGCTTGAGAATTGAATGGAAACACAGTTGCTGATAAGAGTGGTTGGAGAAAGATGCTCCGAATCTCAGGATAACTGGGGAACTGCACATTCGGGTGATGGATATCAGATCCATGTTTAACGTAAAAACATTGTTTATTGCCACTTTAAGCGGTTCCTACCCTCCACATGGCTCGTAAATAAGGAGATTTTAAACCATTCAATGTATCAAATTACCATTTGAATGATGTCTTCACAGTAACTATCAATAAAGGGAGTCGATCCACAAAATGAGCACAAAGGGTTCGTACGATATCAATAACTTACACTGATCTCACAATAGTAATTTTTTAAATGAGCTCCAACCACAGAGCCGCTTCATGTCACGATGCATCAATACAACATGAGACTTTGAAGACGCTTCAGATCTGAAGTGGCGTCTGCGAGCTTTCCACAAAATGACTCGCCGCGCAGGAGGATCCAAATCACCAGGGTTGGTTGTATTAACTCAATTACATTTTTACAATTGTGAGCGAGGGATGCTTAATTTAGTTTGACCCGAGAGCCTCCCCCCCCCCTCCGACACTCCCCCAGACGGCAGATGGATGAGACGAGTGACCACAGGCGTGAGGGAGTGTGCGTCTGAGTGTGTGTGAGCCCTCTGGATTAGTCTTCATTTGGTGCCTCTGTCATGAGGGAGGGGGAGACCGAAGACTGTGTGGCAGAGCAAAGAAAACACACCGGGTCAGCCCAACGCACGCCAACCACAAACACGAGCGTGCGCTATTAACCTCCCTCCTCCACCCCCAGCTCATCAACTTTATTTTCGCAATCTTCCCTCAGAACCATTAGAATACCCTGAAGAAATGACTTTCCAATTAAAGGGGATCTAGAAGGAGAGGGAGGGGGTGGAGGTCGGTTTTCTTCTTCTTCTTTTTTCTTTTTTTTTGATCTCCGGCTCCTGGAGTTCTTTATTCCAATAATTTAAATTGGAATTGATTTTTCAGTTTACCCGCTGACTGCTACGGACACAGAGCGCGGGGGCCGAGCAGAGCTACGCTCCCAGAATGTTTGTCGTGACAGAGCGCCGCTACATGTACATTAAATGTCCTCCTGTGAGGACAACCAGGCCGGACAGCCACTGTAGGCCTCGGGTCATCAGCTTCAGCTGTATTTAACCCTCACTTTGTGTGGACATTTGTGCAAAAAGGTCACTGATTTCCCTCTAACGGGGAACTATTTCATTAATATTGAAAAAAGAAAGAAAAGAAACATCACATAGAGAAAGTGTAATCTTAGCAGTTTATAGATTTTGTGTTTATGGGATTTTCCATCGCTCAGGCCAAACTTTACGACGACGCAGCATTCCCCGCGTAGGCGCTCGGGGCAGGAGACGGTGGTCCGTCCCGGGCATCGGGCCTCACGTCTTTAAGTTTTGACAAACTGTGCCTGTGAACCCGGCGAACAACAGCCGCTCCAGCTGCGTTCAAATGAGCATTTATTGTGCCTCCCGCTGCACGGCGAGCGCTTTGCGGAGCCGGCTTTTCAAAGCCGACCAGATTCTAGCCGAGCTGTTTTACAGATGCGCCCAGGAATCCGAGGCCGTTCTTCTGTGGACGAATGGTTCTGTCTTTTGCTCCTGACAGCTGCGCGGGCTTGTTGTTCGCTCTCTCCTGAGTTGTTTTAATAAAGTTGTGCTGCAGGAGTAGTGAGGGAAGATTAATGGACGCGCGGGAAGTGTGGCAGTTGTGAGAGGATGCAGGACAGAGCGGGCCAGCAGCCATCTGTTCCTTCTCCTTTACAGCTCTCTTAATGGAGAAACAAACCAAACAACATGGATCTGAGCCCTGCAGACAGACGCGCACACACACACGTGCACGCTCACGCGCACGCCTCAGTCGCACACAGCTAAACACAAAACATCACTTTATGTGACAGAGATGAGAGCCGGGCTTTTGTCATTGTATCCCCCTCCCCTTGTTGGATGTGTGTGCGTGCACGCATGTGTGCTTTCTTTTTTTTCTCCCCACTACCTTTCAGCGAAATAAAGTTGGGCGTGAGCCACGGCTGTGAGATTCAGATGAAAGACGCAGCCTGGATGGAACGTGATTAAGAGATATGTTCTCCAGGCAAAACAGGACTCGGCATTCGCTGAGACGAAAACCTAATCAAATTAAAGCAAAACAGGGCCATTGTTTGTGGAGTGCGTTTCCTCCGCTTGTGTCACGTTTGAAATGAAACACTGTAAAATAGATACGGGGCTTGTGTCTGCGCCGCTTCGCCGCCGCCGTGTTTTTTTTACTCCAATTCAACACACAGGCACTGACTAATGACGGTTGTGCCCAATGATGCCTAAAGCACTTTATGGAGCTGTCTGGGTTGTAAAGAACGTTTACTATGATGGAGCATGAATGGCTCGCTGAAAGAGTATTATTGTTTACAAGTTATTGTTTTAGATTAATTCACTCAGCAGAATTGTTAAATTCTCCATCCAACAGGCCTGGTTCCTTTACTCCGTCAGTGAGTATTGCAGCCCCAACCTTCCTGTGAGTTCCCGCTCTTTACTGGCACTCCGTATTTATTATTGGCCAGTAATGAAATCTATAGTCCGACTGTTGTTTTCCCGTTCTGTTTGTTTGGAACGAGCGCAGGAACATGTCACGTTAAATGGCAACATGCGTCGTCTCCCGGTGAAGACATCTGTATGACATGATGAAGTTTCCTCTCTGAGTATCAATCCTGTAATTGAGCTCAGGGAGAGGAGAACGTGACGTGCACACAGAGGAAGGGAAAAGGCCTCTCTCTCTCTCTCTCTCTCTCTCTTTCTCTCTCTCCGTCACAAACACACGTGTCCTCCCCCTTTCCCTTTCAGCTCTCTTTAGATGCACACCGGCCGAATGCAGTCCATTAGCATGAGCCGCCACCGCGGTATCACTCGCAGCGCCACGATGGCCCCAGGCACCGGCAGGAGGCAAGTGGAGTCGGTTGGAGTAGCGGCGGCGTCCCGGCTACCTCCAGCGCCTTCGCTCGTGTCTCCGTGTCCACCTTGTGATGTCGCCTTTCTCGCTCCGCTCGAACGATACGGCGGCTCATGCGGGAAACCGAAGTGAGACCGGATTAAATATTAAACACAACCTGACGCGGCCCCCCACCGGAGCTCCCATTCCACTTCACGTGGTACAATTAAAAACATTCCCACATGCATTGAGCGGAGCACTCGTCAGGAACACGCTGCTTTACAGACTTAAAATAAATCTTATACTAATCTATGGAGAACCTGACAAGGAGGAGGCCAAGGTTTTCCGTGCAGGCACTTAGCTGAGTAGAGAGTTTGAAAAAAAAAAAAAAAAAACAGAGAGATGAGGGCCTTACATTATTTATACGTGCTAATGGTGGCTGTCTGTGTGTGTGCGTGTGTGTGTGTGTGTGTGTGTGTGTGTGTGTGTGTGTGTGTGTGTGTGTGTGTGTGTGTGTGAATCAGCAGCAGAACAATCTACTAAAATAGACACACAGCTGTAATCAAGGACATTTCCTCTTCTTCTCCGGTTCTCCGCTGACTGCAGGGTCAATTGGAGTCGGTTTAGTAGCATTTGAAACTCTTGCAGTAGATTATCTCCTTTTAATGGAGACTAAAGACAATGCAAGAGTAGACTCCCGCTGCCAAAAGGAAAAGATAACCGCGAAGCAAAGCCACCCCGTGTGCAAAAAGGAATACCTCACACGGTTCCTACTGTGCACGTAAGATATCATTGTACAGCGATAAGAACAATAGCTCATGTGCCTAGTTTGGTCCACGAAAGGAATCCATTAGTCTTATTGTGCAGCCCTTAAGCTCAGCATCACAGGGGTGTGTGTGTTGCAGCGCTACATCCACGCACATGTGCCTCTCATTTCCTATGGAGGTCCAGAAGTATCCTTCAACATCCTATTGTAAAGTTTACCAGGGGAGAGGTTCAGTGTATTAAAGTGCCCTGAGAGAAACGCTAAACGATGTAAATGCAGGCAGCTGCCGGCTGCTAATGCCGTACAGTAGACGGGGAGGCCCAGGCTGGGCTGGATGCGTACAGTATATCTATATAACATTGCGGGCTCTCTTTCATGTCCTCGCGCTCTCTAATGGGAACAATATGAAGGCTAATGGTATAGTAAAAGTGGACGGGACCGCGCTTCAAAGCCAAGCTGCGACATGTTTCTGTTGTTGTTTCAAACGCAACAACACATTTGGGTGGCCCAAAAAACTAAAACTGCTTCGGTTGTGTGTTTTAGCGGTTATAGTATTCACTTATGAGCTACATTACATAAAAAATATTACGATAGCTTGAGCCACTGTGATATTTAATAGGCTTCCCAAAAAAAAAATTGCCTGAGGTTTGAGGCCACAACTCAAGAACCCCCACATTGACCCACTCAGTGCAGGCTGAAAGTTATCCACATGGTCTTGAACGAGGAATAGTATAAAGTTTGCAAAAGCCCACACAGAGCGCGGTGGATGGATCCATGGGTTCCCCATGTGAAATGAGAAGTCAACGTTAGATTTATTTGTCACATAATTTTCAAACTTGCATTCTCTCTACTGACCAGCAGGGGGCGACTCCTCCGGTTGCAAAAATAAGTCAGATCGTATAGAAGTCTATGAGAAAATGACTCTACTTCTCACTTGATTTATTACCTCAATAAACATTGTAAACATGAGTTTATATTCTCAATCTCTAGTTTCAAGGCTTCTTTAATAAAAGTAATAAATTACATTTACATTACATCTAAAAGTCCCATTTAGAGTAACATAGACCATAAAGCGGAGTATGCTTTAGGGCGGCTTAGTGAGCCGCTACCAGAGCCGTTTTTGGCTTCTCTACGTCACTCCTCCACACTTAATTATGGTAACTGCAGTTCAGTTGCAAAAAATAACAACATGGCAGTTCACAAACAACGATGACTTCGCCCACTCCTTATCTACAGTCAACCTAATCAAGTAGTTTTGTTGCCTAACCTGACTGTTGATTCCTGTGAAGACGGAAGTTTATTTAGCAAGACTGAATGCATGTAACGAGAATATATTGACACTTATTGCTGTCTTTTGCAGTAAAATGCATAATTGTATATGTTCCAGCTATATTCATTTTCGTTGGTTTTAAACTCAATGGTATTAAAAGGAGCTGCATTTCACATAGTGATCAGTACTATAGCAGTAAACAACCGTTAGCTATGTAAAGATCGAGTGGAGTGATGTCTACCTGAGCACAGAGTGAAGTCACGCTCCCTCTGGCTGTGTTGTCTTCCATGCTTCAACCTTTCATTGGTGACACAACCAGTCCGGCCGTGTGCGCATGTGAGCGTGGCCCGCTGGTTAGCTCACAGCAGCCGCTCTGCACTGCTGTTACAGCCGACACCGCCAGTTGGGAGGGCGTGGTCGTGGAAGCCCTCAGGTAAACACTGCGGTTCCCCCTCAGGTAAACACAGCTAGCTTCTGTCCGTACTGTCGGCGTAGCTTGCACTGCTAGCGCCGTTAGCACCGTGAGAGCTGCCGGCTCGCCGGCGCTATGTTGAGAGACCAAATGTTTACAATCTTGCATGTTGCGCCTAAACGCAATTATTAATTTATATGAAAGGATTTCGTAACAATAATTTTACTGTCTTTTTATTCAATTTACCTGTAAATGTATCTGGTTTGGTCAAGTTTGCATTTCTAGGATGACAACTTGGAGCGCCATAAGCTAGGACTTTGGATAATTTATCCACTACTTTTATCCAATTATTTAAAGGATTTATTAATTACTTTTTGCTGTCCGTTTCAACCACCAAAACCACAATTTTGACTTTGTCAAAGCTGACTCAGTGTGTGGATATATATTTGAACTGTAATTAATATTTTTCTCACATAGTGGAGCTACTCCACTATCTTTACACATAGCTCCTGGCACCTGCACAAGTACCCTGATGCAGGCTGTTCACTGTCCCATATTTCTATTTTTCACATTCAGATTTTCGGGTTTTTTGTCCCGAAATCGGCTTCAACATTGCAAATAGCATGGAACATAGATGGACATGAAAGACAGGAACTCTCGAGAAACGTTTTTAATCACGATAAAGATGAGTAGTCCAACAAAGCACTCCAGTATTCAGAAAAACAAATACAGCAGCACTGTCTCTGATCATCATTTGATAGTGTGCTGACACGCAAACTCTATTAAGCTGTCTTCAAATATGCAAAAATTATATGATTTTACAATGATTACATATTCACTTCCCCAGCTGGCTGGCTCCAAGCGTCTCCATTTGTCATCGACTATTGTGTCCAATTATATGATTAGCTTTGAACACTCCAGCACTTCGAGAGCTCTCGTGTGTTCTGCCGCGCCGAGTGATTCACAAACAAAGTCATTACAACATGTATTCACACATATCAAATAACAAAACAGATGGCCACTGCGCTCGCCGCCTGATTTGTTTTCCACACGAGTGGTGAAAAAAAAAAAAAAAAAGAAGTATTTTGTGCGAGCTGTGTTTAATGCTGACTGTTTTTATTCCCAAAGAAGAGCAGCTGGCTGTCGCGCTGTTAGATCAGCTTCTATGAAAGACAATCTTGTTTTCATTAATTTCTCTACAACAAAGGCACTTGTTGGGAAGATTTAGAATTACAGCGGGTAAAGCTTCCGGATAATTCATCACAGGGACTTGACAGGAAACTTAATTGTTTTAAATGCCAGTTGCTGTGAGCAGCGTGTCTGGTTTTTCTTTGATGTCTAACAGGTGGGACAGATAGACGACCCTCTGATGTTTCATTTGACCTTTGACCTCTTGGTAATAAATCCACTTGTAGTCCACCCGGCCGATAAACCTATCATCGTGTGATGAACTGCAGTTCCCAGAATTCCATGTGAGATGAACATCTTGTAGCGTGCCTCCTCTTATTAAACACAGTGTAAATCTAGCCCGGCTGGAGAGAGGCGAAGTCCCGCCCCTTTCCGGTGTCCCCCATAGGACCCTATATATCAGCCTGCCACACATATTTTGGAAAGTAATTGCAAGAGACAAATATTTGTGCCCGTGTATAATGTTTGTCGATTTGAATTGAATTTTGCAAGTCAAGAACGTGGCAGTTTGTTGTAGTATTATTTTGTTTGGTGTTAAAGCCACATCACAATGCACGTTATCAACACGGCCGTTAGCTTGGCTTGCTAGCCAGCCAGGTAACTTAGCTAAAGGTCCACGCACAACCGTAACATTATCTTACCTGATGTGTTTTATCCAGCGAACTCTTTTTATCTGCCAGCAAGCCAAAGAACAAGCAGGTTGTTGTGAGTCCATCCTGGTACGAACATACATGCATCGTAGCTTCACTTACGCGACTTTTAGGTGTCTAGTCTTTCTATCTAATTATTAAAAAAAAGTAAAATGATCTTGTGTAATTTGTGGCGTAATTCAAATGGGATCATTCTGTTATTTCCCCGTTATCTACCGTACATGTTTTTTTTTTCAGAAATAAGGTCTCTGGACTTCGCCTTGTTAAATCCCAGTCTAACCACTGTACAAACCAACCAAGAACCACATAAACTCCCAGTGCTGGGTATGCTTTTCCCACTATTAAATTAACTTATCTCTGTGGGAACTCAACTGTGTTTTCCTCTATAAGATTTTGAGGAAACATGATTACAACCGGAATCTGAAATGCACAGTATAACACAATGTATGTACTTCTGTTTGCAGTTGATCGGCCATGAATAACCATTCAGAGAAATGCTATGGGGCAATGTGGTCGCACCACAGGGCGCCTGGACTGTCTAATTGAGTGAGACACTACATAGTTACTCAGCCACACTGACTCACTGTCTAATCCAGTCAAGACTGTGTACGTGTGACGGACACGCTAACACGATTATTTTAACAATTGCCAACACCAAATCAAATTCTTAGCCCGGGTGACGTTTGTGCTATCAAAACCGTCAGTTTCTGCTCCTTCATTTCAAATGAGTGTCTTCATAGATAGATATAAGCCTGTCACACATTCAGTACCCTTCTATCTCGTCTCTCGTCTGCCATTTGGGGAATAACTTGGGGACAAATTGCAGGATGTTACACTCAGCGGCAGAGACGTGACATTAAAAGTCCCCGTGCAGAAGAAAGGTTGTCTCTGTTCAGGTTACGGTTGCTTTAAATCTAGTAAATAGCCTCGCTGACATCTCTTGAGGATGTTACTGTAAATGCACTTCAAGTGGCTGAATCATTTAACGTCTAATCAATATAATTCACATTGCACCATCAACACACTTTAGTCTGACTCCCGGTTGAGGAAGCCGGTACGACTGTCGTTAACAACTTCTCTGTGTTGAGGTGGGACCAGAATTTCACAGAATCAAGACTGAAATCTTTGCTTTTCATGAAGCCAGTTGCAAACGTAAAAAGAGGCAGAAACAAATACAAAATATATCTATAAAGATCCCAAAATCAGAGAATCATAAATACTGCAGCATCCACTTTCGAAAAGTAAAGAAAGCACAGTTTTGCTGTCCTCTGGCAGGTAGATAAGGTCTAGCTGTGCCATGCTGCCATCACCTGGCGGATGAGCTAACAGCAACTTCCGGGTCGACTGTGTTGGTGTTTAGAAACCTTGTGACTTCACAAATACAGCGAGGTGAAGTCAAGCATGCGCGTGACATCAGGCAGCGCTGATGGTTATATTTAAGCCACGGTGCAGCTCTGAGCAGATGTGGTGCAGCGACCAAAATTAGAGCAGCAACCTTTTCAAAACCCACCTTTGTTTCCTGTTTCCACCATTATCCCCCCACACCTCCCCCACCGTGGAGGCAGCCAGGCCCTTTTTCACACCCGTTGGTTGACGTGGCTGAGAAGAGTTACCATCTTTATGCATAATAACAAACGCCGAGATGCCTTGGGCTCTGTTTTTTTATTATAATTGTGAGCTTTATTTTTCGCCTGCATGTGTTACACCTGAGACACTCACGAAGATGCACCAGAAAACATCGCAAGTCTCATGGGTGAGTCAATCAGCTCCGAAACACAGATGTTTTTTCCTTTTTTTTTTTGCCACAACAGCAGCACTCCCATACTGCGAGTGTGAATCACGCCTCGGAAATTCAATGGGAGTGTTTGATCCCTCTCCGTAAACGAAGTGCGCGCACAGCGAAGCATTCGGCGTCGCATCGTGCCAAAACGTGCGCGGAGCGCATCGGGGAGCCCGGCGGCCGCCTCAGATCATCACGCCGGTCAGGTTGCTCATTGACCGGACGCTGCCCGTGTGCGTGTGCCTGCTCTTCCGCCTCACGCTCCTCAGGTAGTTCCTGTACAGGATCACGCTGATCACCCTGTCCTGGAACTGCTTGGAGACAATGTAGAACAGGATGATGTCCAGCACCGTGCTCAGGTTCATCAGGAACGTGGTGAAGACCGCCCACGTGCTGAACCCTCCGTCCGTGCCCGTCCCCACCAGGCGGAGCACCAGGCACACGTGGAAGGGCACGAAGCACACCAGCACCTGGACGATCAGCGTGATGATGATCCGGATGGACTTCTGCTTCACTTTGGGCTTGAGCTTGGAGGTGCGCCCGTGGATCAGGTTGTCCACGATGACGACGTAGCAGCCGATCATGATGCAGATGGGCAACAGGAAGAAGAAGACGAGTCGCACGAAGTTGACGGAGTTGTCGCGGCGCATGTGGATGATGTCCTGCATCTTGACGCAGGTGGTGAAGTTGGAGGCGCGGTCGGGGTCGTCCTCGGAGAAGAGCAGGGGCACGGTGCTGCCCAGGGTCATGAGCCACACGCCGAGGCTCGCCACCACGGCCTTCGGGATGTTCCTCAGCTCTTTGCCGTGCTTCGGCTGGACGATGGCCATGTAGCGGTCGGCGCTGATCAGAGCAAACAGCCACAGGGCCATGCAGGGGTAGAAGATGGTGAGGGCGGCGCTGATCCGGCAGAACAGGTCCCCAAAGGGCCAGTAGTCCTGGTGGTGGTAGACCATTCGGAAGGGCAGCAGCAGGATGAAGGTGAGGTCCACCAGCGCCACGTTTATCATGTAGACGGTGACCGAGTTCTTCTTCTTGGTGGTGAGAGAAAACACCCACAAAGCGGTGATGTTGACCACGACCCCGATGGCGAAGACGAAGGAGTAGAAGACCAGGCCCACGATGCGGTACTCCACCGGCCCCTGCTCCGGCCGCACAGCGTCTGACATTTTGGAGAAGTTTGGATCCAACGTCATTCTGAAACTTACAGAGTACAGCAACATCTTGGTGTTTATTTCACTTGAGCAGTTCCTCTATCATAATTTTTTTGCTCTTTATAGCCCATTTGTTTTCATGATTGGAGCCGAAGTCCTGTTAATTCACTTATGTTGAAAGGTCATGTGCTACTAGCAAGGTCCTAATGAGGAAAAAGTGGTATTTTGGCTGAATATGTGGTTTTTCTACATCTACAACAAGTATGGAATTGATTAAATATAAGATGGATAGGTCTGTAATTCACTGTAGGCTACAAAAAATACATGATCGCCGACGGCAAGTTTGACAAATAATCTGTTAGATTTTAAGTTTCAAATGATCGGAGGAGAAAGACTTACTTTTGAGCATGATGTAGAAGTTACTCCTCACGAGTCCACACAGTTTGAAGTCTTTGAAGAAAAAGAACAACCATTAGAAAACATGAGAAAAGTGTGACTTTTTCAGCAGAATATCTGTGTTTGAGAGAAGAAAAAAAGAAGTGAAACCAGGAGGTGAAAAAGCCAGAGGCCACATAAATATTATGTCAGTATTTTTTTTTACAGTTTGCGCAACCTGCTGCTTGTTAATTTGAATACCTATTTTTAAATGCCGTGCAGCTGCACTGCGAAAGACAGAGGAAGAGAAACAGACCATGGCTGTCTCGATGTGTCATTAATTAAAAAATCACATAAACAAGCAAGCAAATGGCAAACAAAGAAACATTTACGTGTCACGCGGTACAGAATGGAACAATCTGTGAGGTTGAGGGGAACAATGTGGAAGTGAAATTTCTATCGAAGCCGATGCTGTCTTGATAATAAATCACGTGACTTCTTGTGTCTGACATTTCAGCGTGTTTGCCACAGTGTGGGTGATCATTAAAATATCAGAGAGAAAACTACTCATGTAAAGCTGCAGGATGAAACAAATAAGTCAAATAAGACAAACACACACACGGACACATGAAGTGACCGTAAAACAAGTCTGCTGAAATGCCCCTGTCCGTCTGAAAGGTCGAACAGATCAGGTAACCTTGCCTGAACAATAAAAGACTGCACTCACCACAGAAAGCACACAAACATCTCGACAAGCTCCCGCCAACAGGTTTATGAAGCGGCGCGGGGCGATTTATCGGAGCGCTCAGCCCAAAGAAAAACAGGGAAGTTGAATGCTTTTTTTTCTTCTTTTTCTCAAAGGGTAATGTGATGGAAGGCGGTTGAGGCTGAAACAATCGGCGTAAAGCCCCCAGCCACTTCCTGTGCAGTGTAGTTTCTGTACTTGAGATTCCTTTACAGTAGCCACGTAGTCGGAACACAAAGGGCTACAGCTTTTCCACAGTCTGCAATTACAACCCCCTTAAAGAAAATGATGTGCCATTAGAAGTGGGAGTGTGTTTGGCAGCCAGAGAGATGGCAGATTTAGGGCGAGTTATTGATTGGAAAAGTGGGGTCTGTCACAGCACATTAGTTCTCAGGGGAGTAATCCACAGCAGGTTGCTGTGAGAAGCATCTGCTGCTGGAGAGAAGTAATTAAAAACAGGATGTTGAGGCAGTTGCCATATAAACAGGAAATAAGACGGCGGTAATAGACACTTCACGCTGATGCTGTGAGATGGTTTTACACCACGTCGACTTAATGGATGCAAAGCGCGTAGCTCAGGTGAAAAAGCTCAAGGTCAGGCCGGACCTGGATTGAATACAGATTCATGTGTGTGTTAGCTGGTGGCAACTGTGAATCAGGACGTTTGGCTCACACAGCATTGCGCAATCCAAACTTCTCCTCACTGGTACTTTCCATTCCCATTATAGATCTTGTGACATAGAGAGTGCGTCCCTGCTTTCCCACGCCGTGTGGGACGCCGCTTCCTCCTTCGTGCTGTCTTGTTGGCCCCTCCACCAAAAGGTCATCCGTCTGTCACCTTTCTTTTTTGATGATGATGCGTGTTTGGTGCTGAACTTCCTTCCAGGCTCACTACATTATTTATGTTTTTTTATTACGGGAAGCTGCTCATTCAGTCTAATTCTTATTCCCAGGAAATAACTCTCTTTCTGCTTGTCCTCTCGATGTGTCTTCAAAAATCTCATGCCAGATGGCGCTTTGTGTTCATTGCAATATGTTGTTATGACAACAGTCTGTGCGATGTTTCCCTCTCTTTGATACTTGTCATGCGGCTGCCTCAATCCTCCGCTCCATAATAAATCATTGGTCTTTATTATCCGCCTGTATATATATATATATATATATATATATATATATATATATATATGTAAATAAATATGTATAAATGTATTCCTTCTGACAGATATCTATCTTCTGTCTGTTTGCACTTCCCTTAAATCATCTTGTGTTACACTCTGCCATTCCCGTTTAGTATCAAGCAGACCAAGATGAATTGGTACTGGTGTTACACTTGTCAATATTTAGATCCGGTAGAAGCGGCCTGTGGAGAGTCCATTTAACTTCCTGTTCCCGTCACCTCTTTACCCTGTTTCACACTGCCCTCTAGAGGCCGAAGGCAGTCACTGCAGAGGTCACGCACCAGTATTATAGATATTTAATAGCAGTAGCTGTTATTCAGGAAGTGACATAGCAGTCCTTGAAGCTACACAACAACATTTAAAGTTATTTCCAAACTGTTTTACTTTGACTTGCAAAATTGCATAACATTGTATCATGTTCTGTATTGTTCTCTTGGCATGTCTCCTTTTCACCACCTGTGCCCATCTTTTATGTCGTCTGTCTTTTTTTCTCTCTCTCCATCACTGGCTGCTTTATTTTTAAAAGTTAAAGACCCCCTCCAGACATTCTTTGAAAGATTAAAAAAGAAATACTCGTCTTTGATTAATAACGTGTGTGTGTGTGTGTGTGTGTGTGTGTGTGTGTGTGTGTGTGTGTGTGTGTGTGTGTGTGTGTGTGTGTGTGTGTGTGTGTGTGTGTGCACGTCTTAAAGGGACAGTGTGTGGCATTAATTTTGTGAAGGATTCAAAGTCAAAAGAAATTTGTAGAAAGAGTCATTCAAATCCAAACTGCAGAGTTCACTCATTTCCATGTATAGATACATTGTGCGACTATAGATTCTCCGACACTTCCAGCCCATCCTGTTAAAACAAGCGCTTTCCTTTAATCCCCAAAAGAAATCAGGCGGCAGAAGAAAAGGGGAGAGATGAAGCAGATGGCAATTATATGTGTGAAATACAGTGTTCATTGCAATGTCAGTGGCCAGACTATCAGCAAGGGACACCGTTCAGTAAAATGGAATTAACAAATGTATAAAATAAAGCATATGAAGAGGTCAATTAGAAAATAAACATATGACACTAGCCTGTAGAAAATAGTGAAAATTCATCACAATTTCTTCATACGAAGGGGAATTGTAGTTTTTGTCCAAACCACAGTAAAAACCCAAAGATGTTTAATTTATTATCCAATAAGAAAATGAAAAGCAGCAGATGCTCAATATTGGTCCGACCATAAAAGTGTTAACTTCTGCCTATTCTTTTTCGGACATAAAATGTATTTATTTATCTATTTATCTCTTGATTTAGCCATCAAGTTACTTACTTTATTTAGAATTTGCTGTATATGTTAACAACTCGATGATCAACACAGTTCCTGTCGCTGATTACCCGTCCCATTTCAGCTCCAGTTCCGTATACTGGTATTATGGTGTTTCCACAACAAGCTGCTCAGCGTAAACACCCGTGTTGCTCTCTGGTTTCGTTGGAGGCTTTGCTGGTCTGTGAGCTTCACCACCAGCGTGAAGAAATGACCTCTGCTGAACTCTTGGCCTGGGCCTTGTTTCCGTTGATGTACGAGCGTGATCACACATGGAGAACGGTTGAGATAAATATCTCGTCTGTTTTCCCCTGCTGTTCTTTCCCTGATGCTTCATAAAGTATTCGTAGCGTAGACGTCACAATGTGATATTTTCTGACAGGGGATTTGTATTTAAAAAAGTTAATAAATGACGGTAAAATATCAATTCCTCTTTCAGACCAACCAACCAGCCTCATCACAACATTGTACTGAGCACCTGCAACGAAACCAAGAGCAAAATGAGTGGGCAAATGACTTCCTCAAAACCCAGAACCTGTTTCAAAGTACGAATTACACATCAAAAAGAGCACTGAAAAGTGGTGATATGAATCAGCAACATAATGTACAACTATGTCATCTGTTTAAGGAAGAATCACCAGGGAATCGGCATATGGACCACCCACATGTGATGCTCCACGTAGAAATACAGTGTGAGTGTGTGTGTGTGTGTGTGTGTGTGTGTGTGTGTGTGTGTGTGTGTTAACTGATTTGACCGTACATCGCACTTAGTGAGCTTCTGTTTTTTTAACTGCGGAGGCTTGGTGTTAAACCAGCCGAGATGTTCCCCGTGAGTTCACATTCACGGCCCGATTCTGCAGAGCATCGTTTGCATCTGCTGCCGACGTGCTGCGCAGGAAGCGGCGTGGTCTTTCAGAACCGAAGTGTAAAAAGTTATGTGAAGGTGTTGAGAAGACGTGTAACACGTCAGGCCTCTCGTGCTGGAGGTCGTTTAGCATTCTGCTGCAGACCAACAAGTTGTCTTCTTCAGACCGTCACCACGTGCACCAAAATAGCTTTTTGTATATTAGTTATTATATTAGGACCATGTGTACTCATTAATATACATATAAGTTATACCATAGTAGTTTTTTTTTTTATGAGAGCACCACATACATTAAGAATTCCAATATGTTATGTTTTTTTTTTTTTTCACGGCCTCGGAAACTTCAATCACTATTTGTGAACATGAGCTGCTCTTTGCCAACGCCAGGAACCAGAGAAGGAAGTCTCAAAACGTGTGATGTCATCAGGTATAACGTGTGGAGCTGTTCCATAGACAATCAATGGGAGACTCATTTTGTGTTGTTTTCTTTTTTTTTTAAGAGAAAATTGACCAAACGCTCAGGACATTTTCTATGTCATCTTACACAATTCATTGTCTCTGGAGCATCGACACCTTGTACTCGATGATGTCACGCAGTCGAGTTTGAACCCTTTAGTTTCGGGATTTGGTAGGGAAATTGTTCATATTTACTAATATTTTTGCACTGGGATTTTGAAAATGTAACTACAGCTGCCATGTTTTAAAAATGTAATTATAGTATGTCAATTTTTGGTGGCGTCAGAAGAATTTAAATGATAATGAGCACAGGCCCCAAAATGGATCCTTGAGGAACTCCCTTGGTCGACCCATCTGATCTCATCACATGGTCTTCTCAGCCAACTCTGGGAATTGGAGAGATGGTCGAGACAGCACCTGGTTCACTGCAATCAGGTTCATTTGGTTTTCTTGAGCACAAATGGTGCACACACAGTACTACTGATGGTGTCACATTATTCCACTGGTCCACAGGTAGCAGTAACGTACCAGGACATGCAGCGATGCACCTGCCAAAAAGAGACTGCAAGCTCTGGTAAACATGGATGTAAAACAGCAAATGTTTAATGAGGAATGAAATGCACTCAACAAATTTGTTAGACCCTACATGAATACACAAATTGCATAATGGTGAACAGCACTGCATGTAAACTTCTGCATGTTGACAAGAAAAATCCGCCGGGGCCCTTTAAATTAAATGACATCATAGACTGCACCCACTTTTAACAACGAGGAAATGAATCCTAAAACAGACAATAATGTGGCGCCACTCTAACCACCAATTAAGGTTAATTAATTCAGTCGGCAGGCGGTTGAAATAAGGAGTGTACACTTTCCTGAGGTGTGACAATGTGCTGAACTGAAACGTGAGGCAAAAAGAAAGCTGTGAATCTGATTCTGTTCATGTTTGCTTCTACCTTAACGCCTCGGCGTAAAAGTAACGCTGCGAGGAAGGAGATCAGATGCAAGGTCATTGTCCGGTTGTGACACTGTTGCCTTCTTCATTTGAGTACACTGCTTCACTCTTCACATACTGTACATGAGCTAAGCTTTCACTACTCTTCCAGTCCACAGGAATGTGAATGTACGACTTGATGCCGACTGGACTGTCGTCCTCCGACACGCTCTTACTCGCTAGCGCTCAAGTCTTTTCGTGCAGGAGGCTTTCCTGCTTTCTTTCCAACCGCTGCAGTAATCTCTGCTCTCCTGAGAAATTCACCAATGCTAATAAAAAAAATATGGGCTAGGTTTCCATTCTGTCGCTCTGTTGATGCTTGATGTCCTTTGGATCCAGATGCTTGGAGTCCCTGATGGCATAAGTGAGTCCACTTCCATTTGTTCGAGACACTGTTTGACTGGTCTTGATTAAAGTAGGCCTCAAGCGAAAAAGGCCCTCTCCCTTCTCGTGTCTCTCTCACTTCTTTCATTCACTGCTGAAACCTGCCGTCTGTGAGTCTCTCTGTGACCGAGCCGGCGGTACAGCTGTTGAGTTGGATCTTGTTGCCGTCTATGACATCCCTGGAGGAGCCTTCGGGTGACGTCCTCACGACACTGGAGAAGGACATGCTGACCTGCCGCTTCAGCAGCTTCAGGAGTTTCCTCTTGTAGCCCTTGCAGGCAAAGAAGTAGATGAAGGGATCCAGACTGGAGTTGAGGTTCATCAGGCACACGGTGACGTGCAGCGACACCTGGAAGGCCGTGAGATCGGCGCAGTCGGGGCTCGACACCAGCTTGCGGATCATGTACTGCAGGAGGTTGACGTGATAGGGGCTGAAGCAGACGATGAACACCAGGGACACGCAGCAGATCACACCGATGGCCTTGCGGCTCCGGCCGGACTTTTCCGTCAGGTGGTTGCTCTTGGCCGAGGAGTGGAGTTTGAAACACAGGACGGAGTAGCACACGAGGATGGTCAACACGGGCACGATGTAACCCAGGAAGACGGCGCCGATCAGTATGGTGGCGACGTTGTCGACCTTCTCAAAGTTGGGGTACTCCATGCAGGTGACGAAGCCGTCGGGTTCCTTGTTGGTCATCGGCATGCCCACGAGGGGGAGGGTCTGCGCCAGCACCAGCAGCCACACTCCGACGCAGATGTAGCGCACGTTGCTGACCTTCCTCAGTCGCGAGAACCTCAAAGGCAGGACCACGGCGATGAAGCGGTCCACGCTGAGGCAGGTCATGAAGTTGACCCCGGCGTAGGTGTTGATGTAGAAGATGAGTCCCGAGATCTTGCACACCGCCTCGCCCAGAGGCCAGTGGAAGCCCAGGGCGTAGTAGAGGATCCTCACGGGCAGCGACAGGGTGAAGAGGATGTCGGAGACGACCAGGTTGAGGGAGTACAAGGTGGTGGAGTTCATCTTCTTCACATTGGGACGGATGACGTGGAGGGCGAGGCTGTTCCCGAGCAGCCCCACCAGGAACACCACGCAGTAGAAAAGAGGCATGAGCACCCTGGCGTAGTCCCGGTGGGCGTACAGGGTGTCGCAGGTGGGCTCGTTCGAGTCGTTGTTGCGGGATAGGACGGCGACGGTCACAGGCGCGGCAGTGGAACCCATCTTGATATGTTCAGAACCAGTAACTGCAAATAAAAGGAGAATAACATGTGAGGATTTCATTTCATTGTGCCTTTTTTCTTTCTCTTTCGCCAAAATATGTGTATTAAAAGGAAACAAAATCTGACGTGTCCATTTTCAGAAAGGAAAGCAATGAAACACTGAGTCTGTGCCGATGTTGAAATGAAACGCTTTCGAGATCTTGCTTTCAAAAAGGAAGTCAGAGAAGTTACATTATTTGTTTCAGTAAAGAATAAAACCTGTGGAATGAATTGATGATTTTACCACACCGAAGGGTCTCATGGAGAATTAATCAATGCACAAAGGTGATGTGACTCTAATTTAGGTTCTTTCCTTAAAAAACTTTTTAGTTTTTGAGCAGTTTCGGTGAACTCTGAGCTGATATATTGGCAAAAACTCCAACTTCCACCTTTATTTTTCTCCCCAAATGACAGCTGGGTATAGGGCACGTAACAAAACATGAGAGAATGTAGAATAAAGGGAAGGAGAAGTGGGCTACAAGTCCAACCACAGAAGTCCCCTGACTCACATGTCCACAGTGAGCGTCACAAAGTGTCCTGTGAAATATAAATGTTAGTTTATTCTGTGGTGTGTGGCGCCACCTTGTGGTTCTTTTTTTGAGCAAAGCCCAAAGCAGACACCAAACTTCTCTATTTCCTCAGTCACTGTTGCTCACCAAGACTTTGCACAATCAAGTCACATTTCTTAAAACAAAAGGTGAAAGTTCAAATTCAGCAAAACAACAACAAAAACAGGGTAGGAGTCAGATGATTCTCTCTGGTGTCTGACTGAAGACGTGTGAAGATGCCGTTTATCATTTGAAGGTCAAAAGCATAATTGAGATCCTTGTAAGAACATGAGTAACCTTTTTATGAGAATAAATAATGGATTTATTTGTACAGTAACCGTTGTCTGACTCACAGGACATAGCTGTTGTTTTCATGCCATCTGCGGCTAAAAGTGACATGAAGGAAGTCTGTGAACAATAACACGACATAACTGGGATTCTGACTGCAGCTGCAGCACTCTCACACTTACTCTGCATTAAAAAAAAAAACATATATATGTGTGTGTTGAGAGACGACCTTGTCTATGAGGAAGTCAGCTTCCCCAGGGCGCTCTGCTTTAGAATGGCAGGCCGTTGGAAAGTCACATTGTTGGAGCCAAAAGTATAACCCGCTCTGCTGGAGCACATGATGCAGCGCGGAGGCCCGCTTCCTGGCTCACTGGCACGGGTGTGGACCAAAAGTTCACTATTTCTAAAAATGCCTCTTTTTTTTTGGCAAAATGAAGTTACACACATACATTTAGCAAGAATATATTTACGTCAAGAATATGATCTGCACATTTCCAATAACACTGGAGCTGTTGTGAAAGTGGTCCGCCTCTTAACCGTGCGTGTTGTAACTCAGATTGTAACACACTGATTAATTTCACTGGTGTAAATGTGTATTTTTAGCACTAAATTGTTCTCAGAGAAGAGCACGCTTTTCTTTTCTTTTGTCACAAGACAATATTAATTAAGTTTAAAGCACAGAGGATATTGTAAAGTAAAGGTGTGATGATTTCCCCCTTAGGTTTCATGTATTTGACACTGGAATGCAATACAATATCTCTACTACAAACTCACACAGCTTTGAGTATTGCGCCTTTACTTCACACGCGGTGTCGTGTCACCAGGAACGACAGCACAAAAACACACATAATAGAGTTTGTGAAAGTGAGCCTACCTTCACAGATGGAGTATGTCTTCCCTTCACTTTAAGTCACATGGATCCAGAAGACGTGACACTTCTCGTGCAGAGCTTAACTCAACGATGAGGGCTGTCCTGACAACACGACAACGCGCTCTGTCCTGAATGAGAGCGGCATGACAGACAGAAATCAAGATCTGCTGCCAGTAACCATAGTGACAAAATATCCTGTTGTAGCTCTCTCTCTCTCGCGCGCTCTATCTCTCTCTCTCTCTCTCTCTCTCTCTCTCTCTCTCTCTCCCTGCCAACGTGTGTGCGTGTCTGTTTCACTTTTGCTGAACCTTTCAAACGTTCTTTCTTTCAGCACACACACTTTAGAAACTCCCATTGCAACCAAAACATCATCATGCAACACGACACTGACGTGTGTAATATGTCATTTGGGCTTTTTGTTGATCGATAAAGCTGAGGGGGGAGGAAGGAACATATAGGTTTCATACAGCGTGCCATGTGTGTGTGTGTGTGTGTGTGTGTGTGTGTGTGTGTGTGTGTGTGTGCTCTTTGGAGGATGTGGCTTCAGCTGCACATTTGAGATCGTCCAGAGTTTCTGACACTGAATCGTGACGTGAAAAGAGAACATTTATCTTTTTTTTCAGTTTTTGGATCAATTTGCCTTTTGGTTCTATACAAATGAGGAACTTCCCCTTTGCCCCAGAAGCACCTTGGTATTGGTGTTTGTGTTTTAGAAAAGAAGATCGACTCCTCGTGACTCATTTCGCTCCAGACCACGATTTTCTTTTGAAACATCTCAAAAGATGTGCTTTCAGGCAGCGAGTGTCAGGTGTGAGCAGTACTGATTGCAGGCAGGTACGATGAGATTGTTATGCCCCCAAAATCACTGGTGACTTCCTGTGGTTAAAGCACGTCGAGAGAGACTAAAAGCTGAAAGGCGATGGATCAAGATGTCGGTGCACGGCGGCACACTGTCGCTTTGGAGTGCGAGATCAGAGCCCATTTTACATGCAAGATGTGGTCAGGCCTCCAGATATTGCACGAAAGAGAACAATTTGTTATTAGGTGAAAATCTTGCGAGTCAGATATCTCAATATCTGACTCACAGGTTGTTGTTGTATTCTTTGGGTACCAACTGGTGTCCTGTGGTTTTCACACCTTTGAATCTCTCATGCCCTAATGAGTAAGTACACCGCTAGGTAGAAGGGTTTCTTTACAGCTGCAACCAAGAGGAATACAAAATAAGTTATGAATTAAGTTATTAAGAATATTAAAAATTGTGCCAATATTTAAATGCTGTTTTTTGTGTGTGTGTGAATTGAACCGCAACCTTCCTTTGTTCAAAACAAGTCCGGCGGCGAGGCAGAGGAAGCAGCCCGACTTCCTCATAGCCTCGCCTTGTGGGTCTGACTCACTGGGCATCAGACGGCCGGATCACCGCCATCTCTGGCCGACGCAGACGAGGTGCTCTGCCACGGCTATTCATAGAAGACAATGGGGCTGAAAAGCCAAGGAAAGGCACTTACGCCGTCTTTACACTCTCTCCCTGTTGAAATCGGGATGAAGATCTCAAACGATGATGATGATGCAACACAAACAAATTTATTACAAATTGCAGACTTGGTTTTCTGCACATCCTGTGTATAATAAAGGAAGTTATGAGACAAAAAATCCTGCGAAGGAAATCCTCTTGAGCCGTATCTGTTGAAATATACAGTTATCTGCCATTTATGCTGTAATGTATGTTTCTTTGAGGATGATGAACCTAACAATAACCAAGGGCTGAAATATATTGCTTTAATAAACCATATCGTACGCTACTGTTGTTATTTTCTCCATATTTTTCTTATAATCCTCTTACTCTGTGAGATTTAACATCACATATTAATAGGTGCGTCACACTGAAGAAATATCAGTAAGAGGACAATATGCGGCTCTTGATGTTCAGCTATTCATTTCAATTGCTCACTCCTCTCCCAAAAATATAACCAAATTATGATTATACACGGTGCTCTTTTAAAGTATGAAAGCAGCACTAGCTCGTACATGTTTACCATATTTCATGAATGCAGACACGGTACAAAGTTGCGCTCTCTATGTGGTGATGAGTAAAGTGTCTGCAGTGTGATAGCGGGCCTCTCTCCTGTTGTTAGACACGTGGTCACGATAAGATTGCAACAGTTTCCAGGAAACTTCTGTGGCTGTTCAGAAAAGAAAAAAAACATTGGTTGGGCAACAAGATTTATCAAAAGGCCAACTGTTGAAATACGACATCACTCGGTTTTATTTGACATTTGATTATTGCAAAGGTACAATGGTGCATTATCTATTGAAACAAGACGCCTACATGTTACATCTTAATGGTAAACACGTCAACACATCTTTACGATGTTTAAAGGAGTGCTCCTGCAGTTTTACAACCAATCAAATTAGAGAAATTTACTTTTTCTCAAATAATAGTTTTTTTTTTCATTTTCACTTTCAGTCTAATTCGGCAGCAGAATTTAGATTGGGACCAAAATTCTGAATTCCAGAACGTGCCAGACAGTGAGACATTTGTTTTGTGTTATAGAATATTAATCAATGTACAAGTTTACGTTTATGTTTACACTTCATATACTTACATACATAATTTGCATTTTTTCACTATTGTTTGTTTATTGTTTGTTTATTTACACCTCACTCACTTAATATACACATACATACTTTGCATTTTGCAAATTAATACTCTGTTCTTTTTTCTTTCATCCCAGCTATTTTTATCTTTATTATTATTATTCATTGTATATATCTTTCATCCCTGTTGTTTTTATATCTTATTTTTTGTCTGTAAATTCCTGCTACTTCGACACCAAATGTCCCTTTGGGGATTAATAAAGTATATATTCATTCATTCATATTCATGGGTGACTCAATGAACTGTGCAGACAGACATCGGTGGTCTTGATTGATGGGGGAGTTCCCCCAAAACAGATGTTTGAAAAATAAAGTCAACATGTTAACCTCACAGTTTCACTTAACGTCCAATGTGTTGGAGGACAGACCCAAAGCAAAAAGAAAACCCGGCTTGTCCTAAAACCCGCCTTCTGCATTGAAGACATCATGTGACCGCCGTGACGTTTTTAGGATCAGTTGGAACTAGGTCCTGTTACAGCAGAGGACGTGTTGTAATGATTACGTTGTGTCGCCTCATATAAGGCCTCTGAAGGCCACCACTGCTGCTCCAACCACCTGTCGTCTGTGACATCTCATGTCACTTTGTAATAATGAGCCCAACAAGACGATGGATGGTAGAACGTGGAGTACATCTAAATGTCCTGTTCTCCTCTTTGCACAATACATATCATAACACCAGGCAGCTCTTCTCAGACGGACAGCGCTCTCTTCTGGCGCGAAACGAATACTGCAGCTGTGGAAGTTCAGAACAGGTCAAAGATGTTCACACCAAGACTTGTGCTGTACCTTCGTCACCGGATGGCAGCAATGTGTTTACTGCTCCGGCAGATTCCCCTTTAAATAAATTAAACAGTTAACTACATGGAATTTAAGCAGATCGCCCATGGTTGTCATCTGAAAGGTAATAAATATTGATTGGAAACCATGCTGAATATGCACAAGGCTCTATCAAAGGAATATTTCACTCCTTGTATGAAATTAAAATGATGAGAAACAAAAGAACAGAGCATTGCATTGTCTGTAGCTGTCTGTGTAAGTGTATGGTTGTCTGTTAACAACAGCACTGTGGTTATCTGAGAACACGAGCCCTATTGGTTAGCTTGGCTCAGCAAAACTAACAGCCCCAAACCCCCCAAAAAACACACACACCAAAATAATCACTCTTCAGGTCCTTTTCAAATATATACTAATTCATTATTTCCTTCATTTTATTGGGATATAAATGTCAATATCTCCTTTTTCATGAACTTGTCTAAAATCCAATGTGCATAGCAACCTAAGATTTACTCGCACACATATGAACCTGGACCTCCTCTTAGGTTTCTTCTTTGAACCATTGGGTCTGCCACATTATTTGCAGTAAATGTGCTGAAACATATCAAACATCATATATTAAGGGACAACTGCGGTTTAAACATGTAACCTTAAAAATACCATAATCATCTCCCACACACCACTTGAAACAAACATGCTGTCCTTAAAATGACATGCGTCTTACAAATACAGGACATGTCTCTGTCAAAACCTTTCAAATGGATATGAGGGGCAGACAACATTAAAGGCTGGACTTCAGGTTACCCCAGAAGTTTTGCTTCGCTCTGGAAATGTCCTCACTCATTTCTCTTTAATCTTCAAATGAAAGACTGTTAATGCCTTAATGAAAACCAGCCAAACACAGAACTAAAACCAAAATGCGTATTGCTCCATGGCAGCCATGACGGACGGTCTTTCATGTCAAAACAGTTTCCTGTGGGCCGGCCGGCCGGCTGGATTGACACAGTAAACGTTTGAGAAGTATCAGAGGCAGACTTGTGCAGAAAGGTCCAGAGGCTAATGCACAATTATAGGTTCTAATTTAAAAACAAACGTACCCAAATACCTTCTGTCTGTTTTCTCTTCATTGTTGATGGATCAATGTGGACGGCGGGCCAGGCTCGGTCCCTGATCAAGCTAACGGCCAGTATTTCTTACCAATAGATTTTTCACTTTTTACTTACTTTCGTACAAATCAGCAGGAGACAGCAGATTTAGCTAACGCTAGTTAGCTGAAACAAGGTTTGAGAGACAGTGGAGCAACAGACCGTTTCATGGCTCGAAAGAACTAAAAACTAAAAACGAGCCGTGGTAAGAGGTGCGCTCAAATTCAGCCAGCACAAACTCCAGCGCCAGGGAGTCATCGTGGGCCGCTGGTGCGCTGGGTCTTACCTGTGCAAATCGGTGGTCCGGCGGAGAGTCTGGGTTGTGTCCCGGGATCAGACCCCCGGGGCCGGGGTTTGCACTGGTACCATTACTGACTTTATTATCTAAAGAATAATGTATATCATTTGTCATGATACTAGTTTGTGTATGCTGACCAATAGATCATGTACAATACCATTGAAACACATCAGTAATCCAATACAACCCCTTCATGACACAATGTGTGCACATTACTGTCTATGCAAAATCACTGGGCACCATTTCCAAAAATGCAGGAAATGTGAAAGGTTAAATTTAAATATGGCACTCCGCCATACAAACAGAGAGCGTGCACCTGCTTAAAATGTGTACAAGACCACACACACACACAAGATTGAGGCCCATGAGGGGAGCAGGAAAGGTGGGTGAGGAAGCGGTGGCAGTACTCGTATACGCACTCCCACACAGAGCTCAGATGTGGGCATGAAAGAGAGATGTGTGACATGGTCTCATTTTGGCGAACCCACATTTCATGTATAATATGTATCTATGGGGTCCATATGAAGCAGGTTTTTAGAGATGTATTCATTCACAGCTTCAGTGTCCAATACAATAGTAATTACCCGCTTACACACTTTACTAGTCTCTCTCCAAAAAGGAAGCGAAAGTTGCCGTGGCACTGCATTAATAACCACAAAGCTTTTTTACAGAATGAAAAGCTTATTTAGGTCAGGACATTTCCTCCCCCTCACACTGATTTAAGCCAAATACATTTGTACATTACTGATGCAGGTCATCTCTTGTTAAAATGTGTGTGTCACACATCTTAACAAGAAAAGCTATAAGATATCGTGTAAAAAGAGAAATATTATAGATATGGGAGAATAAATTGTACAGTGTTCTCAAACAAATATTGTGATTAACACTTTAAATTAACAAGGTTTTCTTTTTTTTTGCAAAATTGATGTTGCATTTTAATGCATATCCACTGCATATGAGCATGCCACAATATACTGCTTGTCATTTGCACAGAGGGGGACTAAAATAGACCTTAAACTAGGTCTCCTATGTGGCACGGGTCGTGTGCCTCCTGTAAAGCTGAGCTGTGGTTTCTCTCAGGTGTTGCTGCTGCTGTTCTCAGCTGTCATTTTGGAGGAGGCGGCGGAAGTATACAGATAGTCCTTGAACAGGCTCAGCACCCGCTTCTTGTAGGTCTTAATGGCAAAGAAGTAGATGACTGGGTCCAAGCAGCAGTTGAAGTTCATGAGCGAAACTGTGATCTGCGGGGAGAAGGACGGGTTATGAGGCGGGAAATTGGCAGAGGATCGCTCGGCAATCAAACCAAGGAGCACGGGTCCTACCTGCAGGGACACCTTGAAGGCCCTCAGTTCCTCGCACGTTGCCTGGTGGTGTATCTTTCTGGACATGAACTGCATGACGTTGAGGTGGTACGGGCTGAAGCACGCGATAAAAGTGAGGAGGATGAGGAGGATGATGGTGTTGACCCTGTGGTTCCTCCTCGATCGACCGGTCACGGAGTTCTGCTCGGCCGCGGCCCGCAGCTTCCGGTTGATCTTGGCGTAGCAGCCGGCGATGATGGCGAGCGGACAGCAGAAGGAGACGCCGCAGGCCAGGAGCAGAACATAAGGCGTGAAGCGGGAGCCCTCGAAGCTGAAGTACTCCATGCAGGTCCGCCTCCCCTGGTGCTCGCGCAGCATGCTGCGGAACAGCAAGGGGGCCACCTGCATGGAGACCAGGACCCAGACCACGGCGGAGACCCTGCGAACCACCCTCACGCTCCGCAAACACTGCATCCGGTGTGGATGCACCATGGCCAGGTAGCGGTCCAGACTGATGCAGGTCATGAAGCCAATACCTGGTGGAAGAATGATGGATACGCAATGCCGTTTCTGCTCAACGCATGCAAAACAAATACATAACTCCACAGATAATAACCAAAGGGATAGATCATGAGTGTTGACCAAAATGGGCAGCGCTTGTAGAAGACGTTCTGCTCCTGTTCTAACAATTGAAATGGCCAACAAACCTTTTACACTTTATATACTTGGGAGTTTATGAAGGTTGGAGGCAAATTCTGAATGAACTCTTATAAGCGCATTCATTTTTTTCTCTCGCACATAAAGTTCAGCGAGAAACAAATAAAGAGATTGTGTGTAAAAACACACTCAGAGGTGCCATACTGGCAAACAGAAGCAACCAATATTACCTGTATATGTATTTGCAAAGAAGAGGAGCGTTGTCAGTCTGCAGAGAAGGTCACCAAAGGGCCAGTCAAAGTGGCGGACGTAGTAGATAATTCGTCCGGGCAGCGCCAGTGTGAACAGGGCGTCGGACAGCGCGAGGTTGACCAGGTAGACGGAGGTGGAGTTGAACTTCTGCTTCCTCTGGCAGATCACGTAGAGGACCAAGCTGTTGCCGCAGGCGCTGATAATGAAAACCACAGAGTAGAAAATTGGGAAGAGCACCGCGGCAGACCTCTGGTAGACAAACACGTCGCAGCTGCTCTGGTTCGGAGGGTTTTCGGCGGAGTTCGGGGTGATGTTTTCAAACGCCATCGCACCTGTCATTTGGAGAAAAGTGTGAAACATCATAAATCCAAAGGCAGAAAACAAGAGTGCATAAGCAAAGGAGCAAGAACACAAAGGGAAACTGAGCTACACAGTAGACAGAGATAATATACGTATGGTACTTACAACAAGAGACACGGCTCCCCAGCTGATTGACTGTTTACACTCCTGAGTCTGGTGGTTGTGGTGGCAAATTGAGCTGTGTTGACTTGAAAAGCCTCTGAAAAGGTTGGATGCAGGGTTCAAATCCCACCTCTCCTTTTTGACACCATGTGACACCATGTTTGATGCTCAAACCCCAGTAGTTTGTAGAGTTCTATGCACTGTGCATAGCAGACCGTTGTATAGCTTTTCATTGAGAACTTTGAAACAAATGTGATACGTAGTCACCTTAATTTCAATAGCATGATCACTAAGGAAGATATAAAGTGTCATGAAACAGTATCATGTATTGTTGTCATGTCTTTGTGCTATTTCATTGTTGTTATTATTTTACTTTCATAATTATAATTAAAATATAAATTTGAACCCTCTCTCTCTCTCTCTCTCTCAATTCAATTCAATTCAATGTGTATTTATTGACATGAAAGTTTCATAAATGTTGCCAATGCTTCAATATTCAAAAGCACACAATAATATAAATAGGAATATTATAAATATAATTTGGAGAGCTTTATAAATTTTAAAGTGAAAACTGTTAAATCGGAACAGTAAGAGACCGTTAATTCAAAATAGGTTATATTCTGTTTCTATTACAGTATGCTACGTTCTGTGACTAAGATGTACACTACCGTTCACATTTTCAGTTTCTTCGCAATTTCTGGCATGGAATAGCCTTCATTTCTAAGAACAAGAACAGACTGGCGAGTTTCACATGAAAGTTCCATTTTTCCTTAGAGTATAATGGAACATGGACACATGTGATGCTCCAGATACTCAACTAGCTCAAAGGAAGGCCAGTTTTATAGCTTCTCTCCAGCATAACTGTTTTCAGCTGTGCTAACATAATTGCACAAGGGTCTTCTATGCGATGAGCAAACACAATGTACCATTAGAACACTGGGGTGACAGTTGCTGGAAATGGGCCTCTATACACCTATGTAGATATTTCATTAAAAACAGACGTTTCCCCCTAGAATAGTCATTTACCACATTAACAATGTTTTGTGTATTTCTGATTAATTTAATGTTATCTTCATTGAAAAAAAAGTGCTTTTCTTTGAAAAATAAGGACATTTCTAAGTGACCCCGAACTTTTGAACGGTAGTGTACAACATTAACCATAAGTCTAAAGGAAACCAAGTATCGCCCATAAATATTGATGGTTAACCTTTGGGAACCCACTTTTTGTCCTGAATAGAAGGTGAGTCCCCACTATGGGACTAAGAGCACAGACCTCACAGACCCACAATGTGGTTAGTACAAGAGTGCTACAGAGTGTGTTAGAGAGACAGATAAAGTAAGCAAGTACTGGAAGTAAGCAAGTACTGGTTGCGTTAATGTCGCTTCTCTGCATGCATGAAGTATCCATTTCAGTTTGGTGGCTTCGCTCTCGCCGGAGTTCGATGAAAGAGTATTTGCAGTATCTCGTGCAGCGGCTGTAGCGTGCATTTGAGAAAAGGTTAGATGAAATGATTAAGTGTGAGGTTTTATAATACCTTCCTGCCTCTGAGGTTTCTCAAGCTTAAACTTTACGTAGGTGAGGCATGCAGGCCTGAGGTGGAGCTGATGAGGTGGGAGATGGAGAAGGAAGCGGAAGTGTTGCTGGTGCTTGTTAGAGAACATTGTCTGAAAAAGATTGTCTGATCTGTGAATGAATCACCGACAGTTTGAAGAATTTCACCTCCACATACTGTACCTCTCAACCACCAACCCGCGCTTTTTTAATTTTATTTTTAAACGTGAACAATCCCAACTGAAAAAAAAAAATCTGAGAATAGTTATGGTGGTTATACAATATGGCAAAGTAAGCTGCAGCAGCAAACACAACTCAGTCTCAGTATGCACATTCTCCTTCATAACTTCTTCTTTATTCATCTCAGTGATAGCCATTAAGATCCTTTGTGGAGCACCTTGGTTATGGTTACAGTGCATGCCGTATTAACGCAGCGTTCGGGGGTTTTGCTTCTGCCCTCCGGACGTCTGCTGCATGTCATACCTCTATACTGTTATCTGTCTAATGAAGGTGAACAAAACAAAATGATAATGTTCTTGAAAGAGTTCACATTGCTACGACCTTTCAAAGAACATAAGAGCCAAAAGTAATAACCATTATCATCACTTATAGCTTCAATCAAAACACAAATGTGATACAACACGCGCTCTAACGGCGTGCCAAATGGCATCAGGGCATTGTAAGACTAATGGAGCAGAACAGTGGCCGAGCTAACAATAGCAGTACAGTAGTAGTAGTAGTAGTACACCGGCTACAGTATCTCATGTCGCTCGCCCACCAGAGCTCTCCAGGTTGGTGTAATTGAAATGGATGGCTGCTGGAAAGCCAAAAGGTCACTAATTGTCACCAGTCAAATGCAGTTATAATACTTAGCTCACTGAGGTCACAATAAGAGCTTCGTGTCACCTGCAGGTTAGGAGCCTGCTGCACTTCAGGCCTGCATTTCACGCTCCATTAATTCTGTGCGCAGAGTTAAACATCTCGTGCACTGGAGAAAAAAAGAGATGTGAAAAGACACGTCGTTTGTAGAGCGCTCGCTAGGTGTCCTGGTGGGGGCGGGGGTGTCTCAGTGTTAAATACAGCGGGGGGCGGGACGTGGAAAGAAGGAGATGATCACGTCTGCTCATGCATGCCCTTTGAGTTTTCACTACCCAAAATAAGCAACGCAAACCCATCCAGAGATTTTATATGAGGAGCCGCATCGATGACTTTTACCCCCCATGTCATCTCAGACTGAATCCTATGCAAACCCCTGCTCCTTTTCAATTTAATTTATTTTGTATAGCCCAAAATGATGTGCCTCAGATGGCTTTACAATCTGTACATACCGTAAAAAGCGGGTTATAAGGCGCACCCTTTTATAAGCCGCATCTACTAAATAAATAAAAAAAGTTGTATTTAATCATAAACAAGCCGTGGCGGTTTATAAGCCGGCGCTGTTGCTGCTTCTACTGCCCGCGTCCCCACTGCCCGAGTCGGGTGTCGAGGCGGGGCTGCTACCTTTGGTGGTTGTCGGGGAGCTAGCTGCTGCAGCTCCGCGAGTGCTAGCTGCAGCTGCCACAGTAATTTGTGGCTGCACTGTTTGAGAACAAGTAAACAACAGTGTTGTCAGTGCTAGCTCCCTGCTCGCCAGCTAGCGCTAGCCGGCGAGCGGGGAGCTAGCGCTCACCGGCTCCCCGCTCGCCAGCTAGCGCTCACCGGCTCCCCGCTCGCCAGCTAGCGCTCACCAGCTCGGTGGGTTAGGACCAGTGGCGGCTGGTGAATTTTTTTTGGGGGGGGGCGCAGTTGGGCGGCGCGGTTTAAATAGCACTCCACAATGAGAAGAAAAGAGGTTTGGAGTAGAATATTCTAAAAAACAAAGCTTTATTTCAAGAAAACACAGTGCTCAACACTGTCCAATAACAACTATCAACAAACTGTAACTTTGGGCATGAGAGGTTCAGAGCAGAATGGTTTAAGAAACATTCAATGTGGTGGCCAGAGCAACTTCAGGGAATACATTGACGTCGCATTCAAACTGGGGGCCCTGCAGTAAGGTGGCACTGGTGAGGTGGTCTTTGAAGGCAAAGCGTTCCCTGGTGTGTCCAAGTATGGTGTCACAAACCTACAGATAAATATATAGAGAGAGACAGAGACAGTAAGATAAGTTGTGGGGAAATATCTACTACAAACAGGCTTCATACTACAGACAAAAAACTATGTTTTGTGTGTCTTGACACACACACACACACACACACACACACACACACACACACACACACACACACTAACTTGTTGGGGGTTGAATTGGTATTTTAGATAAAGTTATAGTCTGATATGATATCCACCCAAATCTAATGTCCAACATGTGTTCTGCTGTGGGAAAGATAAAACATTAAACTCTAACACAGGCATCTGCTGATTTTGACACTCACCTCTGCAGCAATCCTTCAAGCTCATCTTCCTTCATAGCCCGGCGCTTCCTCGGCTGCTCAGAGCCACTGCTTTGCTCCACACTGAGCATCCAGCTAACAGCTCCGGTTAGCATGTAGCTTGAGGAGAAGCTCCGGGTGTACGTCCTCCCGCGGTCACTGCTTTGCTGCTGAATATTTAAATCCGGACGTTCGGGTCCCAACTCTTTCAGCCTCTTCTTGTCAACATCTGATCGTGGATTGAAAGGTGTTTCGCGTAGAGATACCACAGAGTTTTCAGTCGCCATACTAACATAATCAAAGTCTCTGCTAGCTGTGTTGCTCGCGTAGCTACGTGGGAGCTATATGGGATGTGAGGGAATGATAAAGGTCTCTGATTCGACGAATAGTCCAACCACGTTGCAATAAGAAACGATGTCATTGGCTAGGGCGCAGATTTGTGCGCCCGAAGATTCACGTTTCATCCGCCAATGAGAAGCTGTCCTTGCCGCAACGAGGGTGAAATGTTTGTTCGCTGCCATAGACACACATTTGGCCGGTGCCCCGACAGGGGGAGGGGCTTTTCTCAGTGATGATGAATGGCGATATATTATATTTGGTATATCTTAAGTGGTTGTTGACAGGGGCTTACGGTCTCCCACACACATTTAGCGCGTCAACACGGTATATTTCTTATTTAAATTATTTGGTATATAATGTTTTTTGACAGTATATATTATATATTTTTTTTCTTCTTTTTTTTTTTCATCGCTAAATTTTAAGAGGGGCGGCGCCCTAGCGCCCTCCATTGACGCACCGCCACTGGTTAGGACCCCTGCCTCTAGGACCCCTGCTTCTGACCTGTCTCTGCAACTGCTGCTAAATTTAGAATCGGAAAAATCCACAAATTAGCCTCACCGATATTTAAGCCGCATGGGTCAAAGTTGAGGAAAAAAGTTGCGGCTTAGAACCCAAATTTTACGGTATACGACATCCTTACATCGGTTCAGGAAAAACTCCCCCCAAAAAAACCTTTAACGGAGAGATAAAGGAAGAAACCTTCAGGAGAGCAACAGAGGAGGATCCTCTATCAGGATGGACAGAAGTACAATAGATGTCATGTGTACAGAATGAACAACGTAACAGAGTTACAACACATTCAATGCATATAACATTAATGATTCAAATATGAGAGTAGGCATGATGAATACGTTACTTTTGATGGTTTTAAAGTGAACCTGAAAGCATGACATCGTAACAATGCATCTCTTTTTGGGAGCAGCTCTATACTCTAAATAGCTCAACATAATCTACTCAAAAGGACCGCTTAGAATACGTGGCGTATTGTATTTCATACATCACACCGGCTCTGGGTGCACGCGGTGTGCTGCAGTTCTCCGGGTTGATGGGTGTGTGACGTGAAAGGTCTTAGGAAATTGAAAGTGACGACCCAGCATGGAACATGCATGGAAGTCACTACTCAGAAATGTGACCTTTTTCTGGTTGTTAAGTCAGGGGTGGGCAAGGGGGGACAAACTGATTTGAAGAGAATGATACAATAGTCAATGGTTGCAACTGCAGCCCCATAAAAGAACACCCCAGAAGGCATATCGTTTTAAAGGCACCCCTCGTGGTGGTGGGTGGGGGGGAGACCAGCGGTGGGTTGGTGAGGCAAACTGGGAATGACTTCTGGTGTCCTCCACGCGTGCGGAACAGCCAGCGTGGTTCCACAAACGATGCCTAACCAAATTTGGGGATGTGTTTTTTCGCTGCCAAAA
This sequence comes from Myoxocephalus aenaeus, assembly GCA_038501785.1. Taxonomy (NCBI): domain Eukaryota; kingdom Metazoa; phylum Chordata; class Actinopteri; order Perciformes; family Cottidae; genus Myoxocephalus; species Myoxocephalus aenaeus. The sequence goes on along the minus strand of JBAMJR010000154.1, from coordinate 9,610,637 downwards.
TGAATCGTGTGTGAAAACTTTCAGCCCCCGCACGGTCGGAGTTGAAGTCCGCTTTACCGCCCCAACTCCACCGGGCGGCTGTCGAGCAAAAGCAACGTCGTGGTGGGGACAACCATTGATTTATTTATAATATTTATAATATAATATTTATTTTACTCACAGACATGCAGTATATGTGTGTGTTCAGTTGCAATGCAGGCTGCAAACAAAAAAGAAGTGAACTGCTGTTAACACATGAAGCCACTAGAGGGGGTGCCATCACTACGAATGAGAAACAGCAAACCATCCAGCGCCTTCTTCATGGAAGGACGGAATGAATTCCAGCTAAAATGTTTCAGCTTCTCAACATTTATTTTGTTTCACTTTCGCTATTTCATATTTCCATCTTACAAAGTCAGGGTCGTGGTGTTAGAGTTGCGTGCTTGTGTGCGTTTATGCATCTGTGTGTGTGTGTGTGTGTGTGTGTGTGTGTGTGTGTGTGTGTGTGCATAAGTAGTCTGCTGGACATACCGCAGGGGGACTCCTGCGTTGTCAGTGGGCCTCATGTGGCTCGTGTCTGTTCTCATCATCACCACCACCCCCTCCCCTCTGCACCAGCCGCCGCCTGCCCGGCTCGGGCCCTTGTCCCTCTGCTCCACAACGCCTCGCGTGTAGACTCTCGCCGTTCACACTTTGCTTCACGCTTGTCACCTTTCGCCACTGATGAGCTCTTGTGTGGTTTTCGCCTTCGCTTCACAGAGACAAATATATATATACGACGCTTCGCTCGGCACGCCTCGCCTTACAAACAAACAAAAAAACGTACGGCGAAGATACAGGCGTTTTCGTGCCGACCGGGGCTGTGTGTGCGTGTGGAGGACCGGTCGTTTCATGCTGTCACAGGTGTGCACGGACAGCGTTTAAAAAAAAAGCCACAGTCCCTTTCATTCATGGCGAGCCTCTCTTAATCTGACGTGTCACGGTGTTGACACCAGTGTGGCTGGTTGCGCTAAAAACACACGCCGGCTCACCGGGCCTGGTGTCCGTTTGAACCGCTCGTGACTTCACACTCGCGAACAGGCCGCCATCTCCACCGTCCTCCCGCGTTTAGGGAGAAGCCTCACGCGACATAAACCCGCCGCACCGACACACTCGAGTCACAGGAGCAACCCGCAGACGGCGAGCTCTGATTGGACGTTACACTTGATTGTCATAACCAGAAAAGGGATCAAGTTCAAACTTTTAGCGGTCCGATCGGCGGTGCCAGAGGCATTGTTTTTTTACTGGCTCAAAAGTTGCTCCCGGGGTTTAGGCTTATAATAAAAAAAGATGTAAACAGAAAACACTTTTCAGACAAAAAAAAACAGACGTAGCACGGTGAAACACACATCGAGATTTTAAGGCCAGAACAGAATTGACAGAAACCAAAACATGGTATTGTAATTTAGTTATATTTTACAGCAGAAGCTTTAAAGTGCATTGAAACCATAAAGAGTACGCTAAAAAACTCAAGACGTTATTGCTTAAAGCCCTAAATGTTATTTTCACTTATCACGTCCCTTAATGTGTGAGTGCAGTGGCCATACAAATCCCTTTGCTCTGGCTTCCTAAGGAATTACCAGTAATTTACTCGTAATTCCCTTTTGATTACCTTATTAACTTCTGGAGAGCTGCAGAGGCTGGGAATATTGAGTGTGAAACATAAATGTGGGTATTGCGAAACAAAATAATTAGAATCCCACACGCACAGCTGATTTACAAGACTAACACATGCAAATGCAACGATGTATTTTGAGCTGATGAACACTGAATACTGAACACAAACCAGTCCCTGCGGTTGTAATTATACTGGCAACAACAACACATATTGCCGACACAGTCACATGACTTTTTGTAGTTTGATTGACTTCATCTTGAACGGGTTGAGTCAATCGAACAAACAAAAAGTGATACGTCAATGATCATCAGGACAATTAACCCACTCCTCTGCAGAGGTGAATCCCAGGTCAGAGGTCAGCTACAGTGCAGCACCCCTGGGGCCGCTAGGGATTTAGTGGCTTGGTCAGCAGCACGGATACTCTTGCCGATACAGGATCTGAAACCGGCCGAGAGGAAGTCTCACACAACTGTCTTTCGATGCAATGCGGTTTTATACTTCTGCTAAAATTATTTGAGAAATGCAGCTGAGCAGCACCATCTTCAGGTTCTGCAGCAAAACGGTCCGTCCAGCTCGGACCTTTGCCCTCTGATATTCCCTTCTCTGCCGGTGTTTTTTATCTACTTATTTTTTTCTATTCTCTTAAATTTCTCTTTTGTTGTTGTTTAATATGACCTGGGGGTTTCCAGTTGTATTTTTCGGCAGCTTCTGATATTATTTGGTGTTTAGGGTAATGTGGAAATCTCTCAAAAACGATGCGGTTTTCAAACGGAATGAAGCCTAAAAATACAAACTTAAACTGCAGCAAATGTGTGCGCATCAAAAGCTTGTGTGCGTAAGGTCGAACCAACGCCGTCCCAGGGACTTCTGCGTTTCCCAGTCACTGTTCCTCCTCACTGATGTTGCCCCGACATGGACATTAAAACAAAGCCCCCGTTCATCTGCGGCCACCGGCCCGAAGACGAAGGCCTTGTTCGGCGGCCCGTGCCGCGGCAGGTTTTTCAGGTCATCCGAGGCGGTGTGCATATTTTGAATGTCATCTCGGCCGTTGTATTATGGTTTTATTCACAGGGCATGGACTAATTATTTCAACAGCTCTCCTCATTCGGGTGCAGACTGACAGTTGCCGTCATTGGAGTGATCAGTCCGCCCCTCGGACTCGGGCCGAGGCTATTTGATGTATATTAACAATAATTGGTGCCACCGCCACAATGATGTTTGGTAAACCTTTGTGCTATTTTCCAGGAGGATGCCCATGAGGAATTTCTGAGTGGCTGCTCCGTCTACGCAGACGCCTCCCGAGTCAGGACAGATGGGGAGGACTGCTGTCCTCGGCAGATCAGAGACACCACGACCTAATCATCGTCACATGCGGGACATACGCTCGTCCTCGTTGTCTTGTTGTCTCTTCCGATCAACAGTATCCCCCGCGTGCGCTCCACTTCCATTACTGTAACAGCTTCATCTGCTGGATCATATTGAGCGGGTCGAAGACAATGGGGCGTTTGTTATCATAAACAACTGCATGGAGATACCTATGGGGTGTCGTTTGAGACAGAATCTACCCGTCATGGGAGAAAGTCATACTCATCAACACATTAGGTTTATGTGGGTCATAAAGAAGATAATGCATTCAGGGGTAAAAAGTTTTTCCCACAATAAATAGCATGATTTGTTTGCAATTGCAAGCAAACAAATACCAGTAAATGAACAAATATAACCTCGACACATTCTTGAATACATTAGTGACAGCAGAGAAGGAGTTGTTATTTATTGCAATTTTATATTTCCATAAAAATCGACGTTCTTTCGTCAATCAACGTTTTTTTTTTACTGCTCGTCAACTCAATAATTCTTGTCATGCCGTGTCATTTTTAAGTGGACGGACTCAAACTGTGCGCGCTTGTTTTTACGTTTGATTCCGTGGTACAAGTACAACTTATTCACGCTCTCCTCCTTGTAAATCCTGGCAGCCGGGGCCGATCGCAGTGAGGCGGCGGAGTCTCCGGTTCCTGCATCTAGCGGTGACTCCAGCAGCAGGTCTTGAGTGTGCCAGATCCTACAAGTGAATGAGAGGCAGATGTGTGGTGACAGCGCTACGCTCATTAGGCCGAATCAGTGTCACACTGTGACAACTGGCCAACTTGAGGCTTCTCTCGTCACTCAGGGCCTCAACCACGTTCAGCCGAGACCGGCTCGGACTCTCCCAAGACCTCATTTGGAAACCATCAACCGCTCTGGCTTCTCTTTTTTTTAAACCCGAAAACAGCAGCTTTTAGGGAGCATCACTTTCTGAAATACACCACCACCAACCAGCCACACTGTTCCTCTCCACCTCGGACCGACTTCCTCTCCCGACCCCATCTGTGATCCCGGTGGTGTCCCCCTGCCTCTGACCACTGGTCTACCCTGCTCCTCCATCCCAGCTGCGTGGTCAGCTCCGGCCCCCTCGGGGGCCTCCTCCATCCCTGGGCCGAAGTTGTGATATCTATTTCAGTCCGCTAGAGACCGAGACAGCCGCCGCCGTGGCTCCAGAGAATTCCCCGTCCGGCGATTACTGATGGTTTGCGCTCCGCTCATATGCTTCAGCATCTCCTGTGTCCAAACTGCTTAGCATCTGACGGGTCGCTCTGAGCCATTAAGGCCAGTTCGCAATTATAGATGTGTGGCTGCTGGACACAGAAACAGATGTGCTTTGATCTATTTATGGTAGGCTGGATTCAGGGGGGCGTGTGGTGTGGGGGGGTTCATCACAGCTTACTAGCATGCGTGGGTCAGCTCACGCACCTCTGACATCCCTTGTCTTTCAGTTCACTTGACATGCACTTGTTTTTTTCAATCAGCAAAAAGTTAAGTGATGAATGGGCATTGAGAGAGAACGGCGAGAGCAGCTGCTGTGTGTGTGTGTGTGTGTGTGTCAGAACACATAATCAAGCACGTGTGAATGTACTGCGTGCGCGTTTATGCCTTCAATCTGCATGTGCCAACCGCAACCGAGCATGTGTGGAGGTGAGAGCTTACTGAATGGAAATTTCGGACGACCCTGTTGCACTGAATAAAAAAGCGAACCAATTGGAGCCCCATCTGTTCGAGCGCCCACATCTACCAGGGGCAAAAGAGTTAGTGTTGCGGTACATTTTTAACACCTTGTCTCCTTCCCTCCCCCTTTTCTTCTTTTCCTCCCCCCTCAGCTTGAAGTGCTTTGGGTGGTGAAAAATGGAAAACAAATGTTCTGTTGACAGCTTTCTTATGCCCTGGGTGTGTGCGTATTTATATCATAAAGGTGCCAACACATCCTGGTTTTACAGGCTGACCATCGCTTCGGGGAGAAGGGAGGGTGGACAGAGGGGGGTTATCCTGTAGCTCATTCTGGTAATTACTAGATCAGCGATGAATAGGCCTCGATAAGCCTGTGACAAATTAGCTTACAACTAAGTCTGCTGCGGTGTGAAACTTGTATTCATGTTAAAAAGAATGAGTGGGACGTTTACAAGTGGAACCTGCTGATGTGCATGTCGGGCCCTGGTGTAAATACAGTACACTCCTGGACCTGGACTCCGTTAAGACCGAGGCTGGAGGCCTCCCATGCCGCCCGGGGCGCGGTAATAACGTGGACTCGGCCTCGGTGATATTCAGTCACTCTTCCTCCTCGTCACTTGTCTTATTGTCGCCACTTTGCCTGTATTAAAAATTCACGGGTCACTTGTATGGCATTTAGTGCTTGTCTCCGGCGCCCGTGCTAACTAGTCAATTGTGACCACTTTTCACAGCGGCGGGCAAACGCCTTGGGCGAACTGTGATTTCATAAATGTTTATGGTGTCACTGACGGCCGGGAAATGGTAATAACTCCACTCTCCCAAATATGAATAATGAATGAACTCATATCATTTCATAAATCCGATGGGATGTGCAACATATGGAAATAAGCAGGCACCTCCTTGCCACTGGGTTCCTGCTGTCACACGGAGAGCGCCGCGACGCCGCGTCCTGTATGTTGCAGCCCGCAGCCGCATCGCCCCGCTGTACCATCACAGAGGTGTAGCGTTCAGCGGAGAGCACAGGGGGAGTCCGGCGTTGACATTGTGCTGTGAGCGGGCCCTGTCCTGAGGTGAACCGTGTGCACACAGCTTTAGGTCCTCTCTGATGTAGGTGTTTCTCAGTCCGCCGGTGTCGTGTTGCGAGGCCACCAGCCCACGTGTGCCTCAGCGCTCGGAGGAGCACCGGCCATTCATAAAGCTTGCATCCGGCGAGCCACTGCCCACGCCACGAGGCACGGCTCTTGAGAGCAGTGGAGTTGTTGCACCCCAGGCTTTCTCACTGCTCATATTTTAGCCCTTGAAGTCTTTTGAGACTTTGAGTAAACATGCTTATCGATTGCAGAATCATCCACGGAACCGCTGAAGTGTGAAAAAGCTCATTCCCTCAACAAAATGACGGGCGCCCCAAGAAGTTAATATTCCGAGCTCCGGCTGGACCTGCTCATTAATTCAGTTAAATGAAGTGAGAGAGGGGGGAATCAGGGTGAACCGAACGGGAAAAGAAAGCCCTTAAAACCATTTCCTGCCGTTTGGGTAACGTGCAGAGAAGTCGGAGGCTCTTGTGTTTGTCCATCCTGCCTTTTTTTTTTTATCTCAACGTGGATGTGCATTGGTCTTATTTTCCTCACTTTGGTCTAATATCTTTTCCTGCCTTTTGCAACATTGCTCTCCTTCCCTCTCCCTCTCTCTGTTTTTCTCATAATTGCTGGGTCAGTAACTTGCCGATGGATTGGGTCAGGGGGCGCAGTCTGGTTTTGTCCACCAGTTTTGGGTTGTGAAGGCTAATGCCTCCTGACACTCTCAGCTCCATCAGTCCTGGGCCGCATCATTCCAGTAATGCAGAAGTCATCGGGGCCTGGGATTGCGTGAGGGCTCTCATCTGGAAACCCAAACAACCTTAACCTCATTGAATTCCTGTTGAAGAATGCAAAAATTAATGAATGGATTAAGTTGCTGCTTTGTCTCATTGGATTACGAGATATTGTTTGGGATTGATGCGCTTTTGGAGAAACATCTCCATCGAAGTGTTCCCATGAGGCGCTCGCGGAGGAACAGTCCAACAGATTTGCTCAATGTTAAAATCCATAAACATACACTATTGAGTGCGCGCAGGCCGTGTTGTAATGTATGTTCAAAGGCCAAAATTTAATCTGGATAGTGTGGCCTCTTTAGCTGGTGCGCCGGCCTTTTCCAACCCAAACTCCACTTCCTTTACAGGCACTCAACTGAATTGTTGCTTAACCTGCGCAGTGACCCTGCCACTTGCTATCTGCGTCCCTCCATCCCAGATCCACCGCTACACTAGTCCCCTTGCGGGCAAGCTTTTCTTATATGCAGCAACCGGAGCCGCAGACTCGTGGAGGGAAATCCATAAACCGTATGTGTGTATGGCAGAGAGAGAGAGAGAGAGAGAGAGAAGAAAAAAATCTGCACCAGTGCCTACTCATCTGTTAAAAACGGAGTGATCTGCAAAGTTTGTATGAGAGGGTTTTTGACGGTGCCCTGCTGCTTTGTCAGTGCAGCACATGCTGCAGGCACTGGCATCCCCTATTGCCTTCCAGGTCATTGGCCAGGCTCAGCGGGAGGCGGGCTTCTAGCCCCATGACACGTCCCTGATTCACAGCTGGATCCGTAACAAGGTATCATAGCAAATGAGTCGGTAAAACATCACTGGTTTGAAGAGCGTGAAAAATTGTCATGATATCATTTGTAATTCCTGATCTGGACTGCCGTTGGTAAGGAGATGGAGAGCGATGGAGAGATGTGGTAATGAAGGGGTTTTATTCCTCGTCGCCATCTCCACCAGTCTCGCCCCCCCCATTACCCCGTCATCCCCGCCACCCCACAGCCTGACCCCCAAAACCGATGCCTGAGGCGGCGTGGGGGGATCCAAGCTAATGTAAGGAGGCAATAATTAAACATCTCGTGATTCTCAGCCAAGTGGGTTATAGGTGTTGGACTCGTAACATGAGAGCTTTGTGACACACTGTCCACTTCTTGACTGTGGACTTTGCTCCTCATTGCACATGACGTGGCGGGCGTGGCGGTGTGTCCGGTTGGTTCCTTTCCCCCAGTGTGTTGCGCCCATGGTGCCGATGTTTGGGGAGATTGGACAGGAGGAGTCGGTGAAATGGTTTGAGAAACATTACAGCTGCTGAGCCTGATGCAGAAATGAGTGCTATAATATCAACATACAGTAGTGCTATTGTCATATAAAAAATAAAAAAAAATGGAAGAAGAAAAATTGGCCGGAAAATATATTCTGTATAAAAATTGGTGGCAGTTTTTTTTTTTTACAAAATAAAATACTTCTTTTATTCTTTTATATCATGTAACTGTCAGTCAATTGAAAACGTTACAGGATCTCAATTGTTTTTCTTAAATTATAAAATGTTGTCATTAACCAAAACCATTGTTTGTGTTATTGGTCATACTTGAAAATCTCGCATTTTGTGTAATAATATTCCCGAAGGAAAACTATCATTAAAAAAAAAAACTACATAAACCACATTCTGTGTTATGCAATACAATTAGACACATAAGCCCTTTGTGATCGCTAACCTTTCTGTGTTGAGAGTACAGTTGGCTGTGAGGCTGTGTACAGGTTTGATGGATGCAAAGAATGGACAAACATCAGCTCCCTCTAAAACCACAATGGAGACCTTGGATCTAAATGTCATGGTTTCATAACGGATACACTGACATTTGTGTGATGGGATTTAGCCATGGGTTAATGCAGCTATTGCTGGCACACCGCATTGATGTCCATCTCACTCGGGCTGTGAAGTCTATCTTACCATTTTTTTTGGTGCCCTCACAGAAGTTTCATTCAAAGGGAATTGGATTGGATTCTATGCTGGTTAAAGCCAATTATTTTATCAGGAAACAAACCTGTTTGATATGTAGGTTTGTTTTATATGACGATAATGTGCCTCAGGAGCAGTTCAGATCATTCTTTTTTTGTTGAGTGTTGGTGCCGGGGAGTGGCGGGCTTTGGTTGGGGGGCTGTCGGGCGATCAGCATTAAAATCAGAGCCATGTAAATCTAATCAATTATACAGTTTTTCAGATAAAATGTTGGTAAATCAAAACACATTTTCCAAAAGTCACAGTATAATGAGAAATTTAAATTGGAAACAGAAACCATTTGTTTATTATAAATGCCAGGGCGAGGTGGTGACTTGCCATCCATAAATTTCGTTATCCTTTCATATTCCTTTTATCTATGACTACAGCTTTGGCACTCATTCAAGATTTTAATGAACCCGGACTTCTGAGGCATCAAGGCCTAGTGATGCATTGTCCATTTGGATCAGGGTGTACAGAGGGGGGACAACGGCGAGAGACTTTTGCCTTTGACATAATATTTTATATTCTATTGCCTTACAGGGGGGTCATTAGGTGATTGCAACATTTAACAACATAACAGATTGACAAGAATAAACACATATTCAGCATATATCTGGAATTAACAACCAGACTGGTGATGATCTGGTGTGTGTGTGTGTGTGTGTGTGTGTGTGTGTGTGTGTGTGTGTGTGGTAAAGGGGTGACATGAATCAAAAAAACAATTTTCTGTGCTTTACAGGGATACAGAGAACCCCCCTGCTCTGGCGCGACCTGGTGTCGGCTGCTTTCTTGGGCTCAGAGGTTCCTAGGGGAGACCAGAATGGAAGTTGAACATCTCGCTGTGATCCAAAGAAAGTGTGCCAAATGCTATCAAAACTGGATTAGCAGACAACAATTGTGTTCGATGAACGGAAGGGGGGAGGGAAAGCCGTAGTTTCCAAGTAACCCGCGGATGGAATTTTCCAACTCCGTCGCAGGAAAGGTTGCACACACAAGCCATCTTGGCTGAGGGATACAATCTGTGTGAAACAACCCAGCTTTCATACCTGATCATGGATGTATACTGAGATATATTCCTGATTGACTGTATAAAAAACAACGGGCTATTTAAGTCATTTCACATGCTTTTATGATCACTCGTCTTTCTGCCATTTGTGTTGAAAAATGATTTCCATGTGTTGGAAGAGAGGATCATCTATTAAGAACGGGCCTATCCGTCATTTGAAATTAGAGAGTAACTAATGGCAAATAGTCACATTATAAGCAGTGTCTACATGCAACCCCTTGTTACAGGTATGTCTATGAGTGTAACCACAGACCAATGTTTACCTCTCAAATCGCTTAATTTAAATAATTTATTGAGGCTACTTAACCAGTAATAATAATTTGAAAAAAGATACATGTCCAAAATAAGATATCAATGACCCCCCATTTTGTGGAAAATTAGACTAATTGATTCAACCATTGAACCAACCTGACCCCCAGGTTGGGATCCAACGCTTTGCATGAATTGAGCCACTGGTCAGAACACTACAGTTGCATTTAATTACAATGTCAAGGCAGGATATCTCCAACTGAAGAAGCACGACCAAGAAGCGGTCACCCTGGACTTAGGGTCTACCGCCGAACCCCCTCGGCTCTCCACCCACGACGAGGTAAAGTAAGTTCAGCAGCCCACTCGCATCATTCGAACGCAACCACGGCACAATGGCTGACATTTGGAGCAAATCCCCCGCTGACTTAATCATGGCGAATATTGCGTGTCATTTGTGCGGCACACTTGGACCTGGCTGATGTTAGTGCTGGTAATTCACCACCGCTGCGAAAGAGAACTCCCGGAGTGGCGCTGCGCCTTGTGCTCTCTTCTCTCTTCCCCTTCATCCCCCTCTTTTCTCTCCATTGCAGCCTGTCCCCCCAGAGACACCAGACTTGTTGTAGACAGAGATCATGTCACTGTTTACCCATTGGCACTTTAAATTTAAAAGTATATTACTTATATTGAATAATCTTGTGGAATAAATGACATTTCTTCATAACTCACTGTTTGGCTAATTCCTCTCCTCTCAAAGGCACCACCAAACTACTACTACTACTCCTACTATTACTACTACTACTACTACTACGACGCTGTTTACCGTCCCATGTGTTCAGTCCTTCACGCCCCGCCCCCTCTCCGCGCTCTCGGCCAATCACGTAGCTCGGGCTGCGCGAGGGGAACTCGTTCTGCAGCCAATCGCTTGCCTCCTCTGTCAGCGCGTCATCGAAGGAAAAACATGGCGGCGCACATCACCAGAGCCGTGAGGCGACTTGTCCCTCAGTAAGTCACTTCGTGTTTTCTTTTCCTATCTCCCTTCCTCCCAATTGTCTCGTAGAGAAACACACCCGGCGAGATATAACGGCGCTCGGTTTCCCGCCATGTCACGCGCTCCAGCTGTTGGTCCAACGTCACTTGTGTGTTATGGCTGGAGGGAGAAGCAGGCTAACTTCTAGCTGCTCGGTAACAGTGTTTGCTAACGGTATGTGCTCGTGTGTCATCGCCGTTTTGGTGGCTTCAAGGACTTCGAATAAAGTGGGTGACACCTGTGTCGCTGACCTCCGCAGGTTGGGAGACACACTGCCTGTCCTGCGCTCCTCTGCGCAGGTGAGATCTGAAACCCCCCTGGGTTCATTGGGAGGAATGTCACCTCAGTACACATTATAGGCAGACACAAAAGTGATATCATAAGCATAACAAAAAAAGGTAGATGAAGATACATACTCTAAAAGCAAAGATAAAGTAAGCATCTTAAATCAAGCGGAACACTTGCATTCAGTCCTTACGAAAGGGAAGTTCCAATTTTGTTAGTTAATTTAATATTATTCTATTCTATTAAAAAAATATATATATTGTGCATTTTTATATTTAATATTGCTTTAATTGTATGTATAAATGCTGCTTTAACGAAACACTTTCCCCTTGCGAGATTAATAAAGTATCTATCTATCTATCTATCTTACTGTCCAATATACTCAGTTTGAATAGTTGGGTTCATCGGACAGGATCTGAGCCGACATTTAAAAAACATTCTTACATGTGGTAGACTGAAATGCAATTTAAATATATAACTGGTCAATAACTAAGTCTCCTTATGTCAAATGGGAGAATTGACAGCCCAGTACGAAACCTTGGGAGGTGTAATTTGGCATTTCTCCTTTTTATAGTTTTGGATCTCATTGACGAGACACAGGAGTCAGAGCAATTCTGCAAAACCTTTTTAGTAGAATATAAAGCTTGCGAAAATGGGATAAGAAGCTCCCCAAATGATATTGCAGTATAGGAGGTAAGGATAAATCAAGCTATAATAAAGAGTGAATAAACTCTCCTGATGAGCCAAACTTTGCATTTTGCCAACAATACCAATAGCTTAAGATATTTTATTGCAAATAAATTAGAGATTCATCATTCAGGTCTCCAATGGAAGTTCCGGGTGCCGTTGAGTTGTGTTTCTTTACTGTAAGCGGTGTTTCTGATTTACACTCACTGAAAATATTAGATAGGTCTCTGCAGGTGTACTGCAGAGACCTATCTAATATTTTCAGTGAGTTAACTATCTGAAGTTCCTGTTCTGAAGAATTGTCCTTCTTTTGGTACATAACAAAAACTATATCGGCAGGATCCTCAGACTTAATGTAATTATGATAATGAAGGTTATTGGTATCACTTACATGTGAGACTATGCCGAAAAGCCAAGATTAAACCATTTTGACAATTGAGCCAAACATAGGCCAGTTACACGGGTTGAATCCATAACCTGCAGCAAAGGTCAGTGCTTGATTCTGTTGGTGTGACCATGTGGCTCCACATTATAAATGATACAATCTGCATGGTTTATTTATTTTCGTAATCGAGTAATTGTTTCAGTAATCTTTCTTTGTCTTTCAATCTCAGTCATCTCCAAGTATTTCATCACATTGATGCAAACAAAAAACAGATAGAAGAAGACAGTCTAAAGTCACGCGAAGCACGGCGGCACAGCAGCGTCCAAAGCCAACAGGTTTCTTCACCCTCTTAGTTTAGCATGTTAGCATGCAAACGTAGCACTAAACACAAAGTACAGCTTGGCCTTATGGAAATGTCATTTATTTTTGTAAAGGATGTTTATTCTTAAAAGCACAGAGAACACAATCATACATTGCACATTTACTTTTCCATTTTCTCCCCCTCCATCGTTGTCCACTCAAGATCCTATATAAATAGTATGAATAAATAGTAATGAGTTTTAGACATCTAGAAATTATTGCTATTATTTATTCCCTTTCTCTCCCAAATTCAAGGAAGAGAGAAAAAACAATGACAAAATAAATAAATAAAACCGTCCAAGATTCCAAAAGAGTTATGAATCTAATGAGTCTTCAATTTATGTAATTTAAGTATTGTATGATCGAACCCCAGGTAGATTGGAAGTTCTCATGATATCTCTGCAGCGAGAACTTGATTTTCTCCAATTTTACAAAGAACACCAGGTCCCTCAACCGCGTAGAAGAATTAGGAGGATGAGGCGACTTCCAATCCATTAGAGTTCGACCAAAAGAGGGTTGAGAAAGCAAGTTTTTGTGTTTATTCATTAAAGTCCAAAGATGCACATACATTCCAGTTTGTTGCTCCTAGTGGCTGGAACAAGTTGTTAAAACACAACACCTTCATTCCTGTACCCAAATGTCATAATAAGTTTCTGATCACTGATCATATGCTTTTGAATCTGCTTGCTCTCTGGAACACGGCACATACATCGTTACTGTAAATCCTGTAATGTTTTAATTTCCCTCTCAAGTTGTGTTAGAATAACTTTCTGTTTTATAGATAATTGCACTAGTTGTATCTATATAATGTCTTGTATGGACTTGCCTCCTGTCGCTGCCTCTTGGCTCAATGGAGAATTAGTTATCAATTGAGCTGTAGGGTCAAATAACGGTAAAATAAAAATGGTTCGTCCACGCAGACTGTGGTTATATTGCCAATATTGCTGTAAAACATGGCACACGGAGGTCTTATGCACGTCTGAGATGTTAAGGGATACTAGTTACTATACGTTACGGTATTGCCTCCCCATAGGGAGCTGAATTACTCATGAATAGTCATGATATCCCCAAATGTCAGATCCAGTGTTTTTGCAAACTTGACTCATAATTCAAGGTGAAAGTCAGCCTCCTCTGCTTTGATTTTTACCACTCTTTAAAAAATATCTTAAAAGTCCCCCAACCTTATGGAAATGCAAAACCAAATCGCTGGAGTACTTCTTTTAAAAACACCAGCAAACGTTGTTTTTGTTTGACGTGAGACTCGGTGACAGATGGTCGGCTGTCAAAGTGGCCTCCAGTGCTCTTCCACCTTTTTTTTGGTAAATTGTCACGCAGGCATCATAACTGGCACGATGAGAAACTTCCGACAGCTTGAGTGTTACAAAGAACGTAAGTGAGTTTAATATTCCAGTAACGTGTCCGTACTGGTCAACTGCGTCGTGACATGTGGCTCTAATTCAAGGCGCATGAATTTCCAGAGGCACAAAGCTGATGATCCTGCCAAATTAGAGTGTGAAGTGATTGTCACGCCAGTCTGGTGTGTGTGTGTGTGTGTGTGTGAGAGAGAGTCTTTGTCTGTTTGTGCTTGTGGTGATAGCCGGAACAGATAAGAAACAAAATATGTTCTCATTTTAGTAATCCATCTTTTAACTTAGCATCTCACGTTTTTTCTTGTAGCATTTTTATATTTACTAATTAACTTGTAGTAAATATGAAATATCTTTCCGGGTATTTTGTAAAGAATCTTTTTAATAATACAACAAAAAATGTTGTGTCTTTCCTACAGCACATGCATATTAATTCCCCCCCTCCCTCATGGGACTCTCATTGAATTTCTGGCTGGCGTTTCTGGGTAGAGCGGTACCTACATGGTTAAATGCGGCTCTCTCAGAGGGCTGGAACTAGGAGAGGAATGTGTGCGCTTGTTTTATGGACAGCCTAGAGCCCTCGCCCTGGCATTGGCGGCAGACTGCTCTTTGTCACAAACACCCCCGTGTCAAAGATGCAACAGCATCCTGGAGGAAGCATTGACTGCCGCTATGAAGTCGACAAGTGATGAAAGTAGCCTAGAGGTTGTCAATTAAGCGAGCCGAGGCCTGGACCTTATAAGTTAATGGGCAGTTTCCCCTCTCCGGGCCTGCTAGGGCTTTATAGCACAGCTTATAAAAAAAAAAAGAAAAAAAAAAGTAAACCCAAGTGTAATGCACCCCTATAACGTTTTCAATTAAAGCTACTCGTAGCTGTGAGCGGGTCCTCGCTTCCGGCACGTTTGGGGTAGCCGGCGGGTCGCCGACTTGCCCCGGAAGGAAACCGGCCAAACCCATGCATTGTCTCAACAAGTGCAGGGAACAGCAATTAATTTTTTACAGTTATTCCCTGGCTGCGCAGTAGAGCTACTTACCTTTCAGCGTCACTGGCTTCCGTCAGGGTGCCAAGTTACACGGGCGAAATGCATGCTGGGAAAGACTGTCTCAGCGTTGGGCGGCGAACAGCTGTTTGTGTGGCGTGTCTTTCGGTCTGTCTCTTCCTGTTTTGTTTTGTTCGCGAGCGCTACCCAGAATGCAATTGGGCGCTGTCATTTTTATTTAAATCCGATGCTGTTTGGCTGATTTCCTTTGGCCAGTAGGTGGCGCTACGACAATGTGAACATATACTGTGCATCATGTTTCTGTGCGTGAACAGTACACCAGGTGATTTAACTTGCATGTCAATCGGATGCAGGTTGGTAGATTTAGTTTGGCCAGTAGGTGGCGCTAGTAGGTTACTATGAATATATAAGTATCTTATATTTAAGCAATAAGGTACCATGTGATTTAGTGTTCAGGCTGGTTGAAAGTAGGGTGGAGGATGAGACACACACACACACACACACACGCTGTCTCTATGTGAAGTATAGAGCAGATCATGTAAATCAGATGCTGTTTGGTAGATTTAGTTTGGCCAGTAGGTGGCACTATGACAATGTGAACATTGGCCATGTACACGTCCTCAGGCATGGACCAGCATCATGTATGAGGAGAATTGGGCTAATGGCATCATGTACATGTACTCAAGCCAAGACCAGCAGCCTGTATATAGGAGTATCAACAGGGTTCTCTCATATAGCGCTTAGCACAAAGTAGTCGCGTCTTTGGGTCCCCTTAACGTCGCGGCCGATGGATGAAAACGTGTTGAGCGCACAAGCCATACTCCTGAGGGTCTTTCTGTCACTTTAGAATAGACTAGAAGTGGATGACTTAAAAATTGTAGGAGGAGTAGTATTTGGCGTAAATGCAAATATCGGCTAAAAATTAGCATAAACTGGGCGAAAATGCAAAATGTGCCGAATTACTGTAGCGCCCCCTAGTGTTTAAATCGGACGACTGATTTATTGCAAGTTAGGGGATGCGATGTGCACATATACCCCAAGTTTGGAGTCTTTTCTCCCAATAGTTTTAATGTTATGAGTGTTTAAAAACAAGACACGCCCCTAAGAGGTTAAGTGGTCGATATCTCCTCAACGCAATGAGATATCAAAGAAATTCCAATGCAGTATTGATGATCCAGCTGTATTGATGATAACTACCAAGGTTGGTTTGAAAATAATTAAGCGTTTAGGAATTATTAACAAAAATGAGTTTTTCACTAAATTCAAAATGGCGGAAAATTTTCATAGGCGGACCTTATGGGTCTGAGAGGCTTTTTTGTAGAGCAGGTGAAGACGGACATGTGTGAATTTTTTCAAGTAAAAAAAAAATTCTGGGCGAGGGGCGTCGCCGGTCCAACTTGCAGGGGGCGCTAGAGAGTCATTTTTTGGAACTTTTTCCCCCGGCTTTGATACATCTCTATTTTCACCAGGCCTGACAAGAGTTCCAAATTTGGTGAGTTTTTGGATATGACAAGTCCCCCAAAAAGCAGTCCAAATGGGAAAAATAAGAATCATGAATAATTAAAGCTACTCGTAGCTGTGAGCGGGTCCTCGCTTCCGGCACGTTTGGGGTAGCCGGCGGGTCGCCGACCTGCCCCGGAAGGAAACCGGCCAAACCCATGCATTGTCTCAACAAGTGCAGGGAACAGCAATTAATTTTTTACAGTTATTTCCTGGCTGCGCAGTAGAGCTACTTACCTTTCAGCGTCACTGGCTTCCGTCAGGGTGCCAAGTTACACGGGCGAAATGCATGCTGGGAAAGACTGTCTCAGCGTTGGGCGGCGAACAGCTGTTTGTGTGGCGTGTCTTTCGGTCTGTCTCTTCCTGTTTTGTTTTGTTTTGCGAGCGCTACCCAGAATGCAATTGGGCGCTGTCATTTTTATTTAAATCCGATGCTGTTTGGCTGATTTATTTTGGCCAGTAGGTGGCGCTACGACAATGTGAACATGTACTGTGCATCATGTTTCTGTGCGTGAACAGTACACCAGGTGATTTAACTTGTATGTCAATCGGATGCAGTTTGGTAGATTTAGTTTGGCCAGTAGGTGGCGCTAGTAGGTTACTATGAATATATAAGTATCTTATATTTAAGCAATAAGGTACCATGTGATTTACTGTTCAGGCTGGAGGATGACACACACACACACACACACACACACACACACACATGCTGTCTCTATGTGAAGTATAGAGCAGATCATGTAAATCAGATGCTGTTTGGTAGATTTAGTTTGGCCAGTAGGTGGCACTATGACAATGTGAACATTGGCCATGTACACGTCCTCAGGCATGGACCAGCATCATGTATGAGGAGAATTGGGCTAATGGCATCATGTACATGTACTCAAGCCAAGACCAGCAGCCTGTATATAGGAGTATCAACAGGGTTCTCTCATATAGCGGTTAGCACAAAGTAGTCGCGTCTTTGGGTCCCCGTCACGTCGCGGCCGAAGGATGAAAACGTTGCGAGCGCACAAGCCATACTCCTGAGAGTCTTTCGATCACTTTAGAATAGACTAGAAGTGGATGACTTAAAAATTGTAGGAGGAGTAGTATTTGGCGTAAATGCAAATATCGGCTAAAAATTAGCATAAACTGGCCGAAAATGCAAAATTGGCCGAATTACTGTAGCGCCCCCTAGTGTTTAAATCGGACGACTGATTTATTGCAAGTTCGGGGATGCGATGTGCACATATACCCCAAGTTTGGAGTGTTTTCTCCAAATAGTTTTAATGTTATGATTGTTTAAAAACAAGACACGCCCCTAAGAGGGTAAGTGGTCGATATCTCCTCAACGCAATGAGATATCAAAGAAATTCCAATGCAGTATTGATGATCCAGCTCTAATGATGATAACTACCAAGGTTGGTTTGAAAAAAATTAAGCGTTTAGGAATTATTAAGAAAAATGTGTTTTTAACTAAATTCAAAATGGCGGAAAATATTCATAGGCGGACTTTATGGGTCTGAGAGGCTTTTTTGTAGAGCAGGTGAAGACGGACATGTGTGAATTTTTTCAAGTAAAAAAAAATTTCTGGGCGAGGGGCGTCACCGGTCCAACTTGTAGGGGGCGCTAGAGAGTCATTTTTTGGAACTTTTTCCCCCGGCTTTGATACATCCCTATTTTCACCAAGCCTGACAAGATTTCCAAATTTGGTGAGTTTTTGAATATGATAAGTCCCCCAAAAAGCAGTCCAATGTACAAAAATAAGGATCAGAATAATGAAGAAGAATCCCAGCAATTTCAATAGGGTCCTCTCGGGACTGACGTTGTCAGTCGCTCGGACCCTAATTAAAGCTACTCGTAGCTGTGAGCGGGTCCTCGCTTCCGGCACGTTTGGGGTAGCCGGCGGGTCGCCGACTTGCCCCGGAAGGAAACCGGCCAAACCCATGCATTGTCTCAACAAGTGCAGGGAACAGCAATTAATTTTTTACAGTTATTTCCTGGCTGCGCAGTAGAGCTACTTACCTTTCAGCGTCACTGGCTTCCGTCAGGGTGCCAAGTTACACGGGCGAAATGCATGCTGGGAAAGACTGTCTCAGCGTTGGGCGGCGAACAGCTGTTTGTGTGGCGTGTCTTTCGGTCTGTCTCTTCCTGTTTTGTTTTGTTCGCGAGCGCTACCCAGAATGCAATTGGGCGCTGTCATTTTTATTTAAATCCGATGCTGTTTGGCTGATTTCCAGTAGGTGGCGCTACGACAATGTGAACATATACTGTGCATCATGTTTCTGTGCGTGAACAGTACACCAGGTGATTTAACTTGCATGTCAATCGGATGCAGTTTGGTAGATTTAGTTTGGCCAGTAGGTGGCGCTAGTAGGTTACTATGAATATATAAGTATCTTATATTTAAGCAATAAGGTACCATGTGATTTAGTGTTCAGGCTGGTTGAAAGTAGGGTGGAGGATGAGACACACACACACACATGCTGTCTCTATGTGAAGTATAGAGCAGATCATGTAAATCAGATGCTGTTTGGTAGATTTAGTTTGGCCAGTAGGTGGCACTATGACAATGTGAACATTGGCCATGTACACGTCCTCAGGCATGGACCAGCATCATGTATGAGGAGAATTGGGCTAATGGCATCATGTACATGTACTCAAGCCAAGACCAGCAGCCTGTATATAGGAGTTACAACAGGGTTCTCTCATATAGCGATTAGCACAAAGTAGTCGCGTCTTTGGGTCCCCTTAACGTCGCGGCCGATGGATGAAAACGTTGCGAGCGCACAAGCCATACTCCTGAGGGTCTTTCTGTCACTTTAGAATAGACTAGAAGTGGATGACTTAAAAATTGTAGGAGGAGTAGTATTTGGCGTAAATGCAAATATCGGCTAAAAATTAGCATAAACTGGGCGAAAATGCAAAATGTGCCGAATTACTGTAGCGCCCCCTAGTGTTTAAATCGGACGACTGATTTATTGCAAGTTAGGGGATGCGATGTGCACATATACCCCAAGTTTGGAGTCTTTTCTCCCAATAGTTTTAATGTTATGAGTGTTTAAAAACAAGACACGCCCCTAAGAGGTTAAGTGGTCGATATCTCCTCAACGCAATGAGATATCAAAGAAATTCCAATGCAGTATTGATGATCCAGCTCTAATGATGATAACTACCAAGTTTGGTATGAAAATAATTAAGCGTTTAGGAATTATTAACAAAAATGTGTTTTTCACTAAATTCAAAATGGCGGAAAATATTTGTAGGCGGACTTTATGGGTCTGAGAGGCTTTTTTGTAGAGCAGGTGAAGACGGACATGTGTGAATTTTTTCAAGTAAAAAAAAAATTCTGGGCGAGGGGCGTCGCCGGTGCAACTTGAAGGGGGCGCTAGAGAGTCATTTTTTGGAACTTTTTCCCCCGGCTTTGATACATTGCGTTTTTCACCAGGCCTGACAAGAGTTCCAAATTTGGTGAGTTTTTGGATATGACAAGTACCCCAAAAAGCAGTCCAAATGAGAAAAATAAGAATCATAAGAAAAAGAAGAAACACATCAATTTCAATAGGGTCCTACTCGGACTGACTACGTCAGTCGCTCGGACCCTAATTAAAGCTACTCGTAGCTGTGAGCGGGTCCTCGCTTCCGGCACGTTTGGGGTAGCCGGCGGGTCGCCGACTTGCCCCGGAAGGAAACCGGCCAAACCCATGCATTGTCTCAACAAGTGAAGGGAACAGCAATTAATTTTTTACAGTTATTTCCTGGCTGCGCAGTAGAGCTTCTTACCTTTCAGCGTCACTGGCTTCCGTCAGGGTGCCAAGTTACACGGGCGAAATGCATGCTGGGAAAGACTGTGTCAGCGTTGGGCGGCGAACAGCTGTTTGTGTGGCGTGTCTTTCGGTCTGTCTCTTCCTGTTTTGTTTTGTTCGCGAGCGCTACCCAGAATGCAATTGGGCGCTGTCATTTTTATTTAAATCCGATGCTGTTTGGCTGATTTCCAGTAGGTGGCGCTACGACAATGTGAACATATACTGTGCATCATGTTTCTGTACGTGAAGAGTACACCAGGTGATTTGCACGTAAATCGGATGCAGTTTGGTAGATTTAGTTTGGCCAGTAGGTGGCGCTACGACAATGTGAACATATACTGTGCATCATGTTTCTGTACGTGAAGAGTACACCAGGTGATTTAACTTGCATGTCAATCGGACGCAGTTTGGTAGATTTAGTTTGGCCAGTAGGTGGCGCTAGTAGATTAAGTTTGGCCAGTAGGTGGCGCTAGTAGGTTACTATGAATATATAAGTATCTTATATTTAAGCAATAAGGTACCATGTGATTTAGTGTTCAGGCTGGTTGAAAGTAGGGTGGAGGATGAGACACACACACACACACACACATACATGCTGTCTCTATGTGAAGTATAGAGCAGATCATGTAAATGACATGTAAATCAGATGCTGTTTGGTAGATTTAGTTTGGCCAGTAGGTGGCGCTATGACAATGTGAACATTGGGCATGTACACGTCCTCAGGCATGGACCAGCATCATGTATGAGGAGAATTGGGCTAATGGCATCATGTACATGTACTCAAGCCAAGACCAGCAGCCTGTATATAGGAGTTACAACAGGGTTCTCTCATATAGCGATTAGCACAAAGTAGTCGCGTCTTTGGGTCCCCTTAACGTCGCGGCCGATGGATGAAAACGTGTTGAGCGCACAAGCCATACTCCTGAGAGTCTTTCTGTCACTTTAGAATAGACTAGAAGTGGAGTACTTAAAAATTGTAGGAGGAGTAGTATTTGGCGTAAATGCAAATATCGGCTAAAAATTAGCATAAACAGTCCGAAAATGCCAAATTGGCCGAATTACTGTAGCGCCCCCTAGTGGTTAAATGGGACGATTGATTTATTGCAAGTTAGGGGACACGATGTGCACATATACCCCAAGTTTGGAGTCTTTTGTCCAAATAGTTTTAATGTTATGAGTGTTTAAAAACAAGACACGCCCCTAAGAGGTTAATTGGTCGATATCTCCTCAACGCAATGAGATATCAAAGAAATTCCAATGCAGTATTGATGATCCAGCTCTAATGATGATAACTACCAAGTTTGGTATGAAATTAATTAAGCGTTTAGGAATTAATAACAAAAATGTGTTTTTCACTAAATTCAAAATGGCGGAAAATATTCATAGGCGGACTTTATGGGTCTGAGAGGCTTTTTTGTAGAGCAGGTGGAGACGGACATGTGTGAATTTTTTCAAGTAAAAAAAAATTTCTGGGCGAGGGGCGTCGCCGGTGCAACTTGAAGGGGGCGCTAGAGAGTCATTTTTTGGAACTTTTCTCCCCGGCTCTGATACATTGCGTTTTTCACCAGGCCTGACAAGATTTCCAAATTTGGTGAGTTTTTGGATATGGCAAGGTCCCCAAAAAGGCGCCCAAGTGAGAAAAATAAAAAAACGGAATAATAATAATAATAAGAATCCCGGCAATTTCAATAGGGTCCTCTCGGGACTGACGTTGTCAGTCGCTCGGACCCTAATTAAAGCTACTCGTAGCTGTGAGCGGGTCCTCGCTTCCGGCACGTTTGGGGTAGCCGGCGGGTCGCCGACTTGCCCCGGAAGGAAACCGGCCAAACCCATGCATTGTCTCAACAAGTGCAGGGAACAGCAATTAATTTTTTACAGTTAAATCCTGGCAGCGCAGTAGAGCTACTTACCTTTCAGCGTCACTGGCTTCCGTCAGGGTGCCAAGTTACACGGGCGAAATGCATGCTGGGAAAGACTGTCTCAGCGTTGGGCGGCGAACAGCTGTTTGTGTGGCGTGTCTTTCGGTCTGTCTCTTCCTGTTTTGTTTTGTTCGCGAGCGCTACCCAGAATGCAATTGGGCGCTGTCATTTTTATTTAAATCCGATGCTGTTTGGCTGATTTCCAGTAGGTGGCGCTACGACAATGTGAACATATACTGTGCATCATGTTTCTGTGCGTGAACAGTACACCAGGTGATTTAACTTGTATGTCAATCGGATGCAGTTTGGTAGATTTAGTTTGGCCAGTAGGTGGCGCTAGTAGGTTACTATGAATATATAAGTATCTTATATTTAAGCAATAAGATACCATGTGATTTACTGTTCAGGCTGGTTGAAAGCAGGCTGGAGGATGACACACTCTCACACACACACACACACACACACATGCTGTCTCTATGTGAAGTATAGAGCAGATCATGTAAATCAGATGCTGTTTGGTAGATTTAGTTTGGCCAGTAGGTGGCACTATGACAATGTGAACATTGGCCATGTACATGTCCTCAGGCATGGACCAGCATCATGCAGGAGGAGTATGAGCTTTTTTGCTTCATGTATCTAGGAGTTACAACAGGGTTCTCTCATATAGCGCTTAGCACAAAGTAGTCGCGTCTTTGGGTCCCCCTGACGTCGCGGGCGTTAGATGAAAACGTGTTGAGCACACAAGCCATACTCCTGAGGGTCTTTCTATCACTTTAGAATAGACTAGAAGTGGAGTACTTAAAAATTCTAGGAGGAGTAGTATTTTGCGTAAATGCAAATATCGGCTAAAAATTAGCATAAACTGGCCGAAAATGGCAAATTGGCGGAATTACTGTAGCGCCCCCTAGTGGTTAAATGGGACGACTGATTTATTGCAAGTTCGGGGATGCGATGTGCACATATACCCCAAGTTTGGAGTGTTTTCTCCAAATAGTTTTAATGTTATGAGTGTTTAAAAACAAGACACGCCCCTAAGAGGTTAATTGGTCGATATCTCCTCAACGCAATGAGATATCAAAGAAATTCCAATGCAGTATTGATGATCCAGCTCTAATGATGATAACTACCAAGGTTGGTTTGAAAATAATTAAGCGTTTATGAATTATTAACAAAAATGTGTTTTTCACTAAATTCAAAATGGCGGAAAATATTTGTAGGCGGACTTTATGGGTCTGAGAGGCTTTTTTGTAGAGCAGGTGGAGACGGACATGTGTGAATTTTTTCAAGTAAAAAAAAAATTCTGGGCGAGGGGCGTCGCCGGCCGGACTTGTAGGGGGCGCTAGAGAGTCATTTTTTTGATCTTTTTTTCCCGGCTTTGATACATTGCTATTTTCACCAGTCCTAACAAGCAGTCCAAATTTGGTGAGTTTTTGGATATGACAAGTCCCCCAAAAAGCAGTCCAATGTACAAAAATAAGGATCAGAATAATGAAGAAGAATCCCAGCAATTTCAATAGGGTCCTACTCGGACTGACTACGTCAGTCGCTCGGACCCTAATAAGAATCACATCAATTTCAATAGGGTCCTACTCGGACTGACTACGTCAGTCGCTCGGACCCTAATTAAGAGAAAGGGCATAAAGCAGTGCAGGCACTTGGCAGTCATGCTAGAATGTTTATAAAGTGGCATTTGGCATAAATTGGGAGGAGAATTTTTCAATTGCCCCAGTTGTTTTAAAGCAGCAGCTACTGTGCAGAATTTTATTTTGATGGCGCTTCATGCTGACTGGAAGCATTACAGACTTCCTGGTGTCTTCCCATTACCGGCTCGTTCAGCTCGGTCATATGGACGCGCAGCCTGAAGTTTGAAAAGCTCCGTCTTCTCAGTTGTAAAAGAGATTAGGAACAAGACAGAAATTTGAATTATATACTTGTAATGTTACACACTTTTTTTATTTATTTTTTTAAATAACGTGTCGTTATAAATGCCAATGTAATTTCACAGCACATTGGGAAATTACCATATAAACTGTCCTACATGAAGAGGAATTTACATGTAATGCAATTAGAGACAATTAGATAAAACGGAGCAGATTATTGTTTGTTAACATAATTGCCACTTGGACACCACAAAGCCCTTTTGTTTGTAATGCAAATAGAAATAGGCAATGATTTAAAATGCTTACAGAAGCCCCCCCCCCCCCCCCCCCCCCCCCACTCCCTCCCTCCGATCATCTGGTGTCCTCTGTGGCGGAGCTTGCTTGGGCAGCTTCCGGTAGATAAATAAATGAGTGTTGAATAAACACCCGCGTGTTGACACCTCATTTCCTCATTGATTGGTGGTGGAAGCCAAGCTTGAGGTGTGTGGCCATAATCCAATCAAGCAGGAAAACAACCACGGGGACTGTGTAACCAAATTCTTCAGCAAAGGGAGGGTCGAGAACGTCGGCCAAGAAACCTCAAACCTCACCCTCTATGCCTTTTCTTTAACTTTGCCTTTCTTTGTGGGGGATCTCATCCGTTAACTGGACACATTCTTGGCCATTGCCTCACGGTAGCGAAGAACATCTTTTAAAAGCCCATCTTCCTATTTTCCCCCTTTTTATATATTATGTAGCCTGTTAGTTTTGTCAAGCTGAATTAAACAGCACTAGCAAGACCCACGACATCGCCGCCCGTGGATGCATTCACCAGTGGCTACAGTGGCTTTTTTTTATTTTTTAGATTCTTTTGTTTTGTTTACACTTTGCCTCTTTTGAGCCAATGAATCAGTAAATCTCCCTATTACCTGTTGTTGACCCGGCTGCCGTCCTTGCCTTTGAAATTTGTTACAGAGCATTAAGCTAACACATGTTGCTGTGTGAAAACAAAGCTGGCGTGGCAAAGCCAGCTGAGTAAACGCGCTTGTGGGATGGCAGCGGAGAGAGAGAGAGGCCCGCACTTGTCCTCAGCGCCGGCCGAGGCTGGGTCCATGCGGCCAACAGATGGAGAGGTTACCCCGCCATCCCCAAACCAAAACAAGTGTCTCTGCTCCGGCACCGAGAGCCTTTGATCCGCAGCACATCTCTCCGGCTTCAGAGCAAGGGCTCCTTTCGGGACCCCAGAGCGCACATGGAACCGCATCTGTATAAACACGGCCGCGCGGGGAGGAATGTGCGAACAATGCAGCGAGAGAATTCTGGTTCTCGAAAAGAAAAAGGAAAAAAACGCGGGGTGTGCTTGGCTAACGGGTGGTTTCTGTGGTTTTGGAGTTTGAGCGAGGCGGTCGGATTGAATGAGAAGCTGGGGAAATACGTTTGTTTTGAATGATAACACATTGGGGGAACTTGTGCTTTTGCTCTTTTTTTTTTTAAATTCTTTTGTACAGATGTGAGCCAAGTGCTGCGGTGAAATCACCCTTTCTTTTATTTATGTTGAAGTGTAGTGCGGGTATTGCTGTGTCGATGATTTTGACACAGCAATGTATAGGAAGCAATTTATTTTGTTGCACTCTTTGGCGTAATTTTATTTAAAACAATTTTTTTTTACACAAGCTGCTACAAAAATCATTCTTACTGTTGGTTGTCCAAACCACCTTTCCTTAATAATCCATTACACATGATGATCATTATCTATTTGGATCAAATCATTTTAGATACGCAGACCTCCCTCGAGAGACCACCCAAATTCCTCCTGACTGTCATGACAAGTGGTAGCCCGTGTTGATCTATTTATTGAGCTGTATATTAAAGTGTTCACTGTAGGCATGACTAACAATTTCACATAAAGAGTGTGTTGGGGTACAGTTTAGCCCATGCAGCATTAATTGGGTATCCGTCAGAGTTGTGTGTGTGTGTGTGGGCAGGATATTGCTTCCAGATTTTCAGTCGGCGTCACCGTCAAAAGGCCAAAGGGGCTCTTTGGGCTATTAAACAGATACAGGTTCGGTTTACACCTCGGGGACCTGTTGGAGGACGTCCACATCACTGACATCAGATCAGTGTCACCAGTCTCGTTCCTTTCCCACTTTCCCCCTCTGCCACAGTGGCGCTTCGGTCTTCTCACGGCACTGAGGTTGGCCCGTCGCCATGGTGATGGTCGGCTAGTTGCAGGGCGATGAGGTG
Source organism: Myoxocephalus aenaeus (assembly GCA_038501785.1). Taxonomy (NCBI): domain Eukaryota; kingdom Metazoa; phylum Chordata; class Actinopteri; order Perciformes; family Cottidae; genus Myoxocephalus; species Myoxocephalus aenaeus. Next base: position 9,584,377 of record JBAMJR010000154.1, on the reverse strand, counting down.
TAATTTACCCAGCATTTCCTGTCTGATACACAGCACCCTAATGAGTAAGAGGCCCGCTTTTACAGCAGCATGTTTGTTAACCAGGCACAGCAGGGTGTGTGTGTGTGTGTGTGTGTGTGTGTGTGTGTGTGTGTTTGGTTCTCGCTGCCTCCTGCCTTGTTTGTTTAAGCGCATGCACACCTATAGGCGTGACTGTCTGCAGTCCACGGCGTGGCCACACGGCTGCAGTTCCCGGGTTGACCCCTAGGTGTCAGTGTTGACAGCGCGCTCCGTGACGGGACCTTGAGAGCAGCTCGTGGCGTTTGTTCTAGCGTCTCTTGAACGTCCCTCATTAAATAGTCCCACACTGTCGCTAAGTGACTGTCCAGGAAACTTCATTTGGAATATCAGCAACTGTGTGTGTTTGCATAATGTGGTTGTGCTGGCCTTTTTTCTTTTTTCTTTCGAGTATTGTTACAGTAAACAAAAAACAAGCCCACACAAAGGTTAGAAAAAAATCTGCTTTTGCTTTACTTTTAATGATTAGTCAAATAATTGCTAGGTCATTTGACAGGAAATCAAGCGCTTCAGATGTCGCCGAGTTTTCTCCGCTTCACATCATTGAAGCGTCTGAGAGTATTTGTTTTTCAGCACAATTGCAAGACATTGCATGGGCAGCTGTGACGGACATCTGTCCGTTTTGACATTTTTACAGACTTGATGATCAATGGCTAAGTTGGTTTTCATCAGCTGCAGCTCTTATTGACTTAACTCAATATAGATGCATAGCATTCAGCGGCATCTGTTATTATTAGAATGTGTAATTACTGCTGTTTGATGTGCATTGTGTGGGTTCTTGTAACACAAAAGGCTAGAATTCCCATGGTGAGAGGGGGATTATATTTACTACAAAGTGTGTTATACTTATACTGTTATGTCATTTGGTCCATCAGGCCGAAGGTGAAAACACTCCTATGGTTTTATGGCGTAACGGATCCTGTTCTTGCCGTTCTCCACTGACGCCGCAGTTTTTGCCGCTTCTGTACAGTCAATCATTACGACATGAAACGGGACAACTGTGATGCGACGGCCTCCCCGAATTCATAGTCCAATCCAATTTCTGTTGCATCCGTGTGTGCAGAGGAGAGTTGGCTTGATTCTCTTGTTATTTTTGCCGCGCTATGGAACTGGCTTGCAACTTCCCCCGTTCACAAACCCCGTGGCACAAGCTGCAGACAGGCGGCCTCCTGTTAGCGCTGCACTTCATTAGAACCAGGTTTCAGTGGTACCACACACGTTCAAGCAGCAGGGCCATCTCCCCTCGCATCAAAGCAGATTTTTTTGTACTTTTATACAAAGGCTCGTCTCTGTGTCTGTCTTCCCATCAGCGTCTGCTAATGATGCATGCCGCACACGTTTTAAACATCGACACCCTCCTATCCCCATCACTCATCCGCACACTCGATCTCTGCTTCCATCTCTCTCTCTCTCTCTCTCTCTCTCTCTCTCTCTCTCTCTCTCTCTCTCTCTCTCTCTCTCTCTCGGCCATTCATGGTGTTTGTTTGGCTGCTGGGTTTTGTTTGTTTATTGTTTCCAGATGGCAGACGCAGACTTCATTTGTGTGGCTTTCAAGTTTCCAGAGAGCTTTTTACTGCCTTGGCTCAAGCGCTTATCCTGTTTCCTCTAGCCGGGCTTTATGATGGGCCCTTTTTTTTTTATACGTAGCAACTGGAAACAACTGTCACTGTCTGAGAGCAGGAGAAAGCCCAGAAAAAAACACAACAACTCTCCAGCTGAACATCTTCATTAGTGACAGAGCAGTCGATCCACAGATGAGGAAGGTTTTTCTCCCCCCCGTGAACTTTACTGGCTTCATAGAATGAAAGAGGGAATGCCCTCGACTAGGGCTGGGCGGTATGGCCAAAAATTCATATCACGGTATTTTGTAAGATTCTGGCGGTTTCACGGTATATCACGGTATTTTTTTTCCGAATAAACACATTAATTTATTGACGCCGAAAAGGACCGCCGCCGCCATCGTTATTCACCACTCGCTCGCAACTGGCCGGCAGCTGTTTGTACGTTGGTACATAGGTTGTGTTAGGAAGCTAAACATGGAGGGGTTTAGGACCCAGGGGAATGTAGTTATTTCATATCCCTTCATACTGGTGGCGCATGCGCAGCCGTAAAGACTATTGTCATTCTTCGGCAGGCAGCAACATTTAAAGTTTACAGTCACAGCTGCGTGTCCAGCGGTCTGAGCTACTTACCTCTCACGGATAGAGGTTGACTTATGGTTTCAAAGAAATGACAGCAACAAAATGCATTCTGGGTAAAGCCCGCCCACTCAGCCGCACAGGAAGAGACTTCTTCCCGCACATGAAGAGTCTTCCTGTGTGGGCGGGCATTTTAGCGAAGTAATTTACCCAGCATGCACTTTGGCGATGTCATTTCTTTACAAACCATAAGTCAAGTGAGTCTCCATGAGAGGTAACTAGCGCCGTCCGCTGCTCATTCTGCTTAAAGCTGTGAACGTTAAATGTTGTTGTCTGCCAAAAAAGCGGCGACCGGTATGACGGTATGTCAGAAGTTCATACCGTACGTAAATCCGAAACCGGTATACCGGTTGAAACGGTCCTACCCTCGACTGTGTTCGCTGCTCCGAACTTCAACTGCATCATCAGCGGTCACACAGAGAAGAAAAAAGTGATTCTTTGTCGACATGCCGGTTAGGCGGCGTGCTAACAGCAGTGATGAAGCTGGTTGTGTGTGTGTGTGTGTGTGTGTGTGTGTGTGTGTGTGTGTGTTTTTTCAGGACTTTGCTGAGTCTAGCCTGGGCATCATTAAGTGCTGTGACATCACCTATTTACAGGAACACAGGAGGTCGACCGGCCCAGTAAATGTGGGGGAGGATGGGAGGGGAGGAGGAGGAACCACCGCGCGTTCTTTACTCATCGGATGCGGTTTTTAAGACGGAGCAGTAATCAAAGCTCCTGGCTATATAAAACCCCCCACCCCTTCTCCTGAAGGAAGCCTTTTCTCCTGGCTGCTGCTGAATGAGTGATTACCCTGGCATTCCGACCTGCCTAATCCCATTTCGAGCAGTGATTTAACCCAGAGTAGCAGTGGCCAAGGTGCTGCGTTCACTGAACTGCCCCTCCCCCTCCCAAAGAAAGAAACCAAAAGTAGTTGCTGATAAGGAATACCAACCTGTTTGTTTTCATATTCCTGGAACAAATAAGTTGGAGAATCAGACACATTTATTTTTTCAAATAAAAATGCATCATTCAGAGGATTCCACGGTTGCTGATCCTCATGCATTCAGTCACACAGTAGCGTGTCTCAGATGACGTCAGCTCTCATCACTTTGTCATTTACGTGCTTGTCTCGGGTCCGTTTGGGTCCACGGCGTTAAAACAGAGGTAGCGGTGCCATATACGCTGGGAATGACGGCGGACGGCGGCGGCGTCCTCCCGCTAACCCGCTCTTGACCCCTGCACAAGGGGATCCGAGCTGAAGTGTGACGGGATCCGACTTTAATGTCCACGTAATCAGTGGTGTTTGTGCTTTACCACCACTGAGCGCCTGGCCGGCCGGCTAATCTCATCAGGGTTTGGGCTCTGGTGCCGGGGTGAGGGAGAGGACAGCCTAGCATGACCCACATCTCCGTGCCAGGACGGCTAACAACACTCCGGCTCCAGCGCGCAGCTCCGTCAGAGTTTACTACGAGGCCCTTTGCCAGGGTGTTTACTATTGGACTGTCTGGCACAACAAGATAATGCCGGTGCTAATGCCCTCTAAAGACACAGCCACTCTCACTAAGGAGGGTCGGCTCTTTGGCATCATCTCTTTGCAGCTACATCAGAACGTCGTGGAGCAATAGCGGGGTATATTCTGGGTTTGCATTGTAGCCGTTGTGGTATTGATATTCTGTCTGTATGTTAGGGTCAGAAGAAGATAAAAAAAGATTTATTTTTGGTTATGGACAAACTTGATACAAATATTTAGAATTTCTCATGTATCGTTCAGAAACTAGGTCGCTCAGTTACTTAACGTTACACAGCCTTTTAGCTATTGCCTTGCAGAAGCCGGATTCTCGCAATGTCACAAGATCATGGAATCATATATTGCACAAAAAAAATATCCATCTCGTCGGGCTTTAAGCAATGCGTTTGTGTGCCAGAGCAGGGACCAATCGGCATCCTGTGAGGAGCTACTGGCAGCTATGGGCGGGGCTTATGTAGGTGTGTGTGTGCGTGTGTGCGAGTGCGTGAGTGAGAGAGAGAGAGACGGCACGGAGAGGCGATTGTTTGTTCAAAATATGGTGGCTTCTAAAATGCAACAGCATCAGCTCAATCAGAACTAAAGGGTATTTTATTAATCGAAACACAAGCAAAGAACGACGCTGTGTTTTTGCTCTTCTCCTGACTGGCTTCTGTCAGAGTCTACATTGACAGATCTCCCATGTGAATGCATGATGGAGTCTGTTGATTTATGACTGTTATAAAAAGGTGCGTCCAAGTCACAATTTGTATACCCTATGAATATTCCAGTCCAGTGCAACAATAACGGCGTGAATGAAGCGAATGACGCAACATGAACCACACATAGTCGAGCGAGTAAACTCACGCGAGTAAACTCACGCGAGTAAAGCGTTGCGAATATTGCATTAGATTGAACAAGTGTACCCAATAAACTGGTAACTCGATCATGATCACCCAGGAATCTCAACCAAGTAGCCACTAAGCTAGTGTTTTAGACCGCAGAGGCACTTAGCTAGGTTTAGGAAAAGAGCGTCGTTGACGTTAACAACTTGTGTCACTACCGAGTGACTCAACGACTCACCTGACTAACGCTGCCATGACCAGGCGGCAACCTCCGGTTCTGAGGAGCGAAGCCAATAAGGACGAGTCTTCAACTCAGATTCTTTCTAATGGCCAGCAGGGGGCGACTCCTCTGGTTGTATAGACGTCTATCAGAAAATGACTCTACTTCTCTCTTGATCTATTCCAGTAAACATTGTAAACATGAGTTTATGTCTCAATCTCTAGTTTCAAGTCTTCTTCAATACAACATGATATTCATTTAGTACATTATGCTCCATTTAGAGTCAAATAGAGCATAAAGCAGGGTGTGATTTAGGGCGGGCCTACCTTGTGATTGACAGGTCGCTACCAGAGTCGTATACGGCTACTTCTTATCTACGGTCTATGTTCATGACAGAATGTTTATGTTTTGCACAGGACACGAACAGCGGTCTCCTGGAGGAAAGTCCTGCGTTTTGCTTTTAGACACACGCGAGTACCGCAGCCCCATTTCTCTGTTTTCTCTGGTCATGTAACACCAATAAAAAAAAAAAAATTGTCGACCGTGTAGACAACCCAGTTTCATGAAAAGACCATCTTTGCAGGTCTTTAACCAATATGCAGTGTTTTGGTATGTGATAAGATGCCAAACTGGACTTCCTGGAACATATTTTATGTCCCATAAACCAGACTGAGAAGTAACGGAAGCCTATTTTAAGTTTTTAGTTTTTTTGTACACAATGGTGAATAAAGCTGTTTGCTGAAATCTGAGAAGTCACCTGTTACCCCGTGACGATGGTGTGGCAACAGAGGCACCACGAATTAACCGAGTCGAAATGAATTCAAATATTATTTTTTTTCATTCATTTGATTGGCTTTATTTATTTATTTATTCTGCCTTTTTAAATTGTTCGCCCCAAATCATTGAGAATGGACACAAACAATACTGTTGGCCGGTTGTATAAAAGTCTCCCAACCTGAAATACCTTCTGTTCCACACTGTGTTGCTTTAGTGAACTAACACCGTTGCACTCACTCTGCTGCGCCCATGGGAGGTCAGAAACCTGCTCAGTCCAGTCCCTGAACTCACCATCTTTGTGCGCACACACACACACACACACACACACGCACACACACACACAGGAAACAAATGAGCAGCTGGCTGTTTGATGGTCTAATTTAAACCAGTGGATATTTTTGAGCCGTTTCAATCCCCTGACGTGTGTGTGTGTGGACACAGGGGCATAATAAAGGAAGTTCCTTTTATGCGAGGGATGGATAGTTTTTCCTATTTTGCTGTTAAGCTGTATTCTAAATATTTAGTTTTCCATTTTATAACAAGGCTAGTCATTGATATGGATGCCAGGAACGGCTGCACCACCCTTTCTGCGAGTGCCTCATGAGGCACAGTTCACATTTTACTGCTGTTTCATCTGCCTCGCTCGGGCCTCCAAGAAAAGCACACAGTCAGTATCTATTCACGCCACACACACAAAAAACCCTCACTCAGATCCACCAGTCAGGAAAACGTAAAAGAAAATCTGACCCCCAGTCTTTGACTTATTACAGTTCACTTCACCTTGATTGTGCAGCCGGTGGTGAGGAGAAGCGCTTATTAAACCGTCTGATCCACTTTTGCAGAAGCTTGATTGGCCTTTAATTTGCAATAGTAATTAATCCATCTGGGAACACGCGTTCAGATCAAACAAAGCATTTAAAGGAGTTCAAATCATTGCCGGGGCCTAATTATCACCTAATAGCTGATGTGGCAACAAACAAGTAATTACTATCTCCTTTTTGTTTCCATTAGCCCAACCAATGACTGCAGACACCTGCGGGTATGGTAATATTGGGATTGGTGTTTATGAAAATTGACCCTGTGCGCTAAACGTAAAAAGGATTTAATCAGGATTTTAACGTGATGCTTCAACTTCTGAATCTAGGTCCGGCGTTTGCTGCTGCTGTATTTAATCTCCCATATGTGTGTGTGTGTGTGGGAGAACATTGGGAGAAAACGTTTAACTGCCATTTGTTAAAAATGCATTGTCTTCCACGGCGAGGGTAGGTCGTCGTCTGCTGTAAATTCCATTAGTTTTTCATCAAACATGCACCAGGTTGTGAGACCGGAGGCTCGTTTGTTCAGCCACCTAAGCTTATTAAAATCAATAGATTATAAAGATGCCTAGCTGCGACGTTGAAGACTAAAACGCAGACATGCGCGCGGACACACAAACACGAGCAGCATGCAAAGTTGTCTTATCTTTGATGTGTCCCGGTCGACAAAGAGACTCCCTCCTGACAAAGGTTTGCAAATAGACTGATGGACCGTGTTCTCTCTGTTTGTTAGTCTGCTATGAATTAGTTTGTGTTTCTGCTTTTGATCTAAATGTACCACCTGATGGCTAGTCCTCTTTTCTTTTCTTAAAAGGTATTCTTTTAAAGACGTCCTCCCAGTTTAAATTGCATTACAAGAGTATTTGCTATCGTGGATGCTATTCGCCATTAAAAAGTGATCCGAATCAGACGGTGGCACATCGCCGTGCCTTTTTCTTTCTTTTTTTTTTTTTAAGTCCCATCTTCGATGATGCGGCACTTCCTCTGGCTTTTGTCTCCAGTTTTGAGGGGCGCAGCTGTCAGGGGGGGGGGGGGGGGGGGGCTAGGTGCTGTCCACGCTTCCCCTCCCCGAAAAAAAAAAAAAAACCTCAGGCCACGCGCCGCTGCACCCCAAACACTAAATAGGAGCATTAGACACACCGTGTTAGTGGCTGCTGGTGTTTTGAGCTGTGGCTGTGGGTGCGTGTCTTGCCCAATGGGCCAGAGACGCGCGCATTACCACAAACACCCACTTCCAGCTGCACACCACACTGCAGAAGTTCTCCTCTGCTCCACACACCCCCGATAAAGACAATGGATTTATTCTTTTGTGTCACACGTCCCGTTTGTCCCATCGCCGACTTCTGTTTCGTCTGTTGCCCGTTGACCTGCTCTGAGTCCGTTGATCTGCTCTGAGTCCTCTCTCCCTCCCCATTCCCGCCCGGCTACAGATCTGAACTGTGAAAATACCCACAAGGCCTTTTTTTTCAGTTTTTTTTTTACCCATATGTAGTGTTGCGGTCTTTGATTATGCGGCCACCGGCATCACACCTCAGCAGGGTGTAGCCAAACATGAAAATTAATTCACAGCTAAATGCTGCTATATGTAGTCTTGAGAGGCAGAGGAGAGGAGAGGAGAAACCAAACACAGGTTTACACTAGTGAACAGTCTAAAAAGAGCCTGAAGGCAGCGTTCATTAATGTGCAAAGCAAATGGAACAGTTACTGCCCTCCCAAAACAACACGCGCGCACACACACACACACACACACACACACACACACACACACACACACACACACACACACCGTGAATGCAATGGTCATTTCAATAGAGGGAAGAGCCCGTTTGATTGCAGGGAATTTCAATTGGCATGAAAGAAATTGACCCAATTGAAATAGATGTAAAATATTCCCGGTGCTGCTTTAAAAAAAAAAAAAAATCAAGTTATTGAAAAAGAGCGAATAAAATCTGCATAATGAGCTGTAATTGTAAACAGAGCCGGACACTCACAGGAGAGGCGCATTGATCAGTCTGGCATGAGAAAGTTTGGGTTGCGTTGCTCGCCGTGTTTACTAAGCAAACTTAGTGCCTGACAGCTCGGGGGTGGATGTTCACCAACTTAAGTTTGAAGTACTTTTGCACCTTGAATTTTTCAAAATATAGTTTTTTTCTGTAACTGGCTAAAGGTATTGTTGACGTTTGTAAATTTGAGCTACAGCCATTGGCGTCCTTTTAGTCTGTCTGTTATGAACTTTAGCAGGAAAGTACTTGGGCATGACTTTGTCTCGGAGCAATGCAAATGGAATTGCCCCCCGATGGTTTGGAATGCGCCCAGCTGGCCTTTAAAAGGTGATAATTGGAAAATACAGGATGAAGCCACAGTCGAAGTGGGGACCTTGTGTTACACCGAGTTAGCCGGAGAAGGATGGAGCAGAGAACACGGCCGAGATGGAGGAAGAAAACAACGTTTTAGTGCTTTCTATTTGTGTCCATCGTGTGCAAAATGCAAACAGAATCCAAGCGATGAACTTCTGACAAACGTGTGTCTTCAGAAGTCATCGTTAGAGAGGGTGCTCAATTTTCATATCCTGATAAGGGTTGCCATTGGCAACCGTTTTGGGAAATTGACGACCGATTCTTGGTCCTTCAGTTGCCATCAGTGGCAACCACTTTTTAACGTACAATAAAACCACAAAGAATGTTGCTATGAATACTGTCGTTGGCTGAATGGTTATTGTACATGCAACGTAACCGCAACGTGTGTCTGTCTCTCTCTCTCTCTCTCTCTCACCCCCTGTTTCCAGTCTGCCACTTAAAAAAGCCTCACAAAAATAAACTTAAAAAAACTATAGATACAGCAAAACGTGCACCCCCAAATATATATTTTTAAATGATTTTTAAGTGAATATTGCTGCTCCAGTCAGAATCAGAACCAAACAACGCTGCAGCGCTTTGGTGCCTTTACTCGCGTCGGTTTTTTAGAGACGTCGGCGATGCGATTTAGTTGTTTGACTGTGGGGGGTTTCGCTTGGTTACTGTGATGAAGATTCAAAAGTATAACTGCGGAGTATCTCCATGACTCAAGTTTTGGCGAACAAAAGCTGAGGCCACTTTGATAAGGATGTGTCATTTTGATATTCGTCTACAAAAGAGGTGCCAGTGGGATGAAGCAAAGTTTGCATTCTAGACAAAGATATGAACAAAGTGGTCGTACACATTCCTGCTTCACTTTGCCTTATTTCAAGCTCATTTCAGGTGTATTCATGGTCATCACAGGTGTCCAAACACCACATTAATGCATCACTGTGGGCAGCAAACAGACGTTTGTACATCAAATTGTTTAAAAAAAAAAAAAAACTCTTTTAGAATTCCCCGAGGGAGCGCTGCAATGCACGTCCCGACTGATTTCTGAAAAGCTGACGCAGCATTCCTTCGCTCTTCGGGAAGGAAGTGTAGCTGGAAGGTCAGGAGGCCGATACAGGAGCCCTTTCCTTTTTCACAAGGCAACATTCAAAGCGTTTTCTTCACTGTGTTCGCCTAACCCTAGTGTAAGCCTGCGCATCCGGTCTCCATTACTGTGTTCTCTTCTGAGAGAATGTGACGGCGATAAGGCTCTTTTGAAGTCGGGCTTTACTACGGGACCCCGAGAGAGGAACGAAGCCAGCTGCTCCACCGGAGAGAGGACTCGACCAGATACCTTTCCCTTTTTTCTGAGCTCCCAGTTTGAATTTTAGTCCCATATTTCTAGTCATGATTGCACCGGATGTCTTTTGCCATATGATACAGAATGTCTCCCTGTATTTAGAGCTGAATTATAATTCTTATTTACTGAAATACAATAAAACACACACACACACAAAAAACAACACATCATAACATGTCAAAACACTTTTGTCCATTCGGCTCCACTCCAGTGAAAACAGTCTGCGTGTCAACCGTCATGGCCCGTGTCAATCAGCAGACATTTCCAGCAACAATGTGCCGACACCCGTTCTGCACCCTGTTCAGGGAAACCTTTCACCAACTCCGACTGGAATCTTCTTAATGACTTCCCGTACCTGATGCCCACACTGTCGCTCTCTGGATTCCAGCAACCGAACCAGTCTGACCCCACTTTGATTATTGCATTTCTGCTGCGTTCAGGGACCGCCATTGAGAAAGGTCAGTGGCAGAGCTCTGGGTTCACCTCAGTGCTGTACGGGGGAGACACACACGTCACTAATCACCATTCACAGAAGCATTGGGTTCTCAGCTGTGCTTCCTTAGGACATATAGTAGCACTGTTAGACCGTAGAATCACAGTGAAAGACTACTTTTTGATGTATTTTAGCACGTTAAAGGCAATGTACAAAAAAAAGTTCTGACCAAAAAAAGAAAGAATCCTGGTGGCGGTTGCAGGACTATAATAAGCCTGTCCAATCATTTTCTTCGGCCTGAATATAATTACAGGACGGTCCACCTACCTGATCGCACCAGAGTCTTCCACAAGCTGCTAACTTGACAGCTGTGAGCGCTAACAACAGCCATGTTCGTTGTTTACGCTCATAATGATAATGTTTAGGGGGCGTGGCTTTGGAGGGAGGTCAGAAGGGACGGAGCGATGCCGACGTGGCGATTCTCCTCGCTCGATTGAGAAGCTTTTTGAAGCGCATGTTGGTATCTACTTTAATTGGAAAAGAGTTTGGCAATACTGGACTGGGTTCGGACATCAGGGGGGAGCTTGGAGTCGAGTCGCTGCTCCTTCGTGTCGAAAGGAGTCAGCTGAGGTGTTCAGCATCTAGTCAGGATGCCTCCTGGACGCCTCCCATTAGAGGTTTTCCAGGCATGTCCAACTGGTAGGAGACCCCGGGGAAGACCGAGGACACGCTGGAGGGATTATATCTCCCGGCTGGCCTTGGAACGCCTCGGGATCCCCCAGGATGAGCTGGAAAGTGTTGCGGGTGAGAGGGAAGCCTGGGTCGGCCTGCTGAACCTGCTGGCCACCGCGACCCGACCCCGGATAAGCGGCTGAAAATGGATGGATGGATGGACTGGGTTTTTTTGGGCCGGATAATAGTAAAAAAAATCTAGCATGCTGTTGCTAATTTCTCCAAAATATCAACTCTATCTTTAAAGGAAAGAGCAAAAAAAACAACATCTAACCGTCTGTTTGCCATAAGTAGATTCCTATGCAGTTCTCTACAGAAGCTTAGCCAGGCTCTAATGCACTTTACTTTCATTTTAGACTCGGAGACAAGCATTTGACTGGTAAAGATTTATGTGGACTTTAAGTTTATGTGGAGAGCTTTATGGCCTCGCGCTGCTAACTTCTTACATGTTGCTTTGCAAATGATGTGATGGACAATCTGGTACAACTTTGGAGATTTTTTTCTTTTCCCAGGCACCTTATGAAACGTGCTTTAGATCAAGTTCATGTTTTTGTTTTGATAGAGAAGAGCAGAATGGATGCTGAGGGGGGATGGGCGTTTCTTTAGTAACATGTAGTTTATGGTTCATTGTAGATAAATAAATCCCAGTCGTGTGTGGTGGTGCACCACATTCAGGGTTACCACGTCTCTTCGTAAGCATGGATACAGTGTAAGCCATCTTTTTCAGGCTGGTAAGATCAGTACTTACATAGTGGTTACCGTAACAGTCAGTCAGATTTAGCCCTTTTAGCAGGGCTGAGCGATATGACCAAAATATCCCGATATAGGTCATTTCAAATCGGCGATAACGTTTATATGACAATATAGCTTGTTTGTTGATTCAATCAATAGTCTGTATAAAATAACCACATAGTAAAGTATATTTGTTTATATACTCCCTATGTGAATTTAAATGTATTCTTCCATTTATTTAAGAACTTTTGTGGAAATATCAAAACAGTTTAAGTGAAAGAGTTTGATATCACTGAGTTTGATCAGATTTTCTGGCATTTAGACAATTTAGACATTGTTATCAATTTAGACATTGTTATCAATTTAGACATTGTCATTGTGTATCTCGATATATGATTTCACCAATTCCATATTAAATTATCACGCAAGCCTCATGCTTGATTGCAAAGGTCGTCACAACGCATTGGGTGCTTCAATACATGATTCCAGTCTGGTCCTGGATCGCGTTGGTGCCAGACAAGTTTCCATGATCCTCCCAGTGAGGGAAGGAAGGGGCACTGGTTATTGCCCAGTTGCCCACCCCTCGCCCACACCACACCCTCAATGGAGAAATAGGGCAACTAGGGTCCTGCTCTTTCCCTGTCGCTTTCCACTCTGCGTCAGGTCTGTGTTTATGTTTCTGAATGTTTCATCTACGTGCGCACAGGAATATTACACAGGAATGTCACAGAAGTTTGTCAGGTATAACACCCTCTGTTCATCATTAGACCTTTGTAGAACTATCTCACTGCATGGAACGGACTCTAATTGTCTGTGTGGAAAAACTCAACAACTAAACATATTGTATGCAACTGTATACTTAAAAGAAAGAAAGTATCCTTTATTAATCCCCTTGGGGAAATTGGTCTCTTTGAAGCTCTGATGTTTATGTTGCATGAGAATAGCACAAACAATTACTACTGGGTACATCGATACATTGCTTAATAATAAATAATACCCAAACATAGTTTGCTTGCCTGTAAATGGCCTGTTGATAAAACACGATAGGATATATATATATATATATATATACTTTATTCATCCCCAAGGGGGAAATTTGGTTGTGGCAGCAGCAAACACATAAGACATTTAAGAAAATGAAAATAATACAAATGCAAAGTATATGAATATGAAGTGTGTAAATATATATAGGATATACAGTGAAAGCGGTGCTAGGGATGTTGATTCAATTTACGATGTGAGTCAGTTTGTATAAAAACAGGAGCACCTGTGCAACATTACTAATACAACCTGATAGTCCTGGATTAAATACTATACTTTCATAGCCAATAAATAAATACCAGGCGCCATCCTTCGGTTCGGAAAAGTGAAGCTGATGCAAAAAGTCCCTTAAGCCTGCATTCTCTCTAATGGCCACCAGGGGGCGTCTCCTCTGATTGTAGAGAAGTCAATGAGAAAATGACTTTATTCCCTCAGTAAACATTGTAAACATGAGTTTATGTCTCAATCTCTAGTTTCAAGTCTTCTTCAATACAGCATGATGTTCATTTAGTAAATTATGGTCATTTAGAGTCAAACAGACCATAAAGCAGGGGATGCTTTAGGGGCGGAGCTACATTGTGATTGACAGGTCGCTGCCACAAAGTTCAAACTTGAACCCTTTCACAGTGTTTTAAAAGCAACAGTAATTGCAAGATTTTGGTCACTTAAACATGTCTTATATAGCTTTTTTTTTATATAGCTTTTTTTTTTTACTTAGCTCCACCCTTTATTGTCATTTCTGGTTGCCAAAAAAAAAACAAGATGGCTACGGCCCAAAACCAAGATGGTGATGGCAAAAGTGCCTAATTTGAGGCTTCAAAACAGCATTCCACAAACAAATGGGTAACGCCACAGTGACAACATCCACGTTTTATATACAGTCTATGAAAATAACGGATTTTGATGATAACTTGTTAGGGAATTGTTTGATTGGCACTAATAGTAATTTTGTTGCTGTAGTTTGTGGTATTGTTGTACTTAACGGCATCAGTCTTGTAACATGACTCTAATGTTTTGTGGACAATGGCAATGAATTCTTCAATGAGAAGTTTATATACTGGCTGGGAGGTCTAGAGGACACTACAAACACAGAGTGTTATAACAGTAACGATTGATACCCTCGTGAGACTCGGGTTGAAGAAGGGTCATGGATCCATTCCATCGGTGGAAAACTGTTATAGGGTTTTTCCCAGTAAAAAGAAGAAGAAAAGAATGTGTTGATCCAAATTGGTTGCACACTTTACATGGCCCAGGTCTGTACCATAATCCGGTATGTTTTTGGTTTTGTCACAGGTTGATTCTTATTTCACACTTAATCTACTGTATTTGCAGCATGCATTACCGCCATCATCAAACCATTCTGGCCCTTTTGGATTACTGGAACACCATAAAACCGGAGCCAGTGTTTGTGCAGCTCTCGCGCTTTCATGGGGCTCACTGACTCACCGCGTCATCAGTGGCCGTGTTTTGCGGTGAAAGCCGCTACAAGAATTCTCTCCATGTGGTGCGCGACACCCGCAGCACACCGAGCTCCGGCAGTCTGACAGACCCAGCCTCCTACTCGCATCGCAGCTTTTGCTACAGGAAATGTGTTGTTGATTTTAATTATGTGTGTGTGTGTAGGCCTTTTTGTTGTGGAGGCAGTTTTTGCAGTATCCCCCCCCACGATGTGTAGAGCCATTACAAAGTGGATTAAACTCGGCTACAACTAACTCTACATGAGTGAATTAACATGAATGTAATTACTGTTGTCGAGCCGTTTTGTAAACTAAGTGCTAACAGACAGTACACATTGTATGTGTGTTAAAGACACACAAAAAGGGGAATAGAAGTGCTTTTTTAAATTTATTTTGCCCCGACCAGCTTACTTCTTATAATGCGTAATAATTCCTGTAGATAAGAGACCAGTAGCTAAGGGTTAATGTGGAATGCGTTTAGGCATACCTCAATCCTGTAAGGCCTCATGGACGCACTAGAAGGGGCTTTCAGCTTCCAACCCTTTTTTATGTGGGGTGTGGGGAGGGGCTCTGGGCTGCTATGGGGGGTTGTGGCCTATATAATACTTCCATGGTTTTGGCAGTCAGATTTTCGAGAAACTTCCTGGTGTGTCAGGATCAATCGAGCCTAAGCCAGTCTTAATTAAAGGCTTGGGGCTGGGCAGAAGTCGAGGGCAAAAAGGCATCCCTGTTGGTTAGAAGAATGAAGCGTCTGTCATTACGACACTATAGGGAGCATCAGCTTTATTACTTAAAATTCCTCTTTCAGCTCTGTGACGACACGCAAATGATGGTTTGATTATTGTTATGTTTTGCCCAATTGAAATTACATGGAAAAGGCAGCACTATGATACTCAATAATATAGTAAAAAGTTTGTATTTAGATTGTTTCGTGGTATTAATCTCAAGAAAGGGACAAAACGGACCCGCAAAGATAACAAAAGTAACAATTTCAGGATCAACAAATTGATCGGTAGTTTGTTGTAACGTTATCAGTCCACTTCGATATCATTTTGCCAAAATTGACAGCTGACTGAACCGTTTTTCCGTCATTCACTTCTATTCATAAACATAGAGAGGCAAATATCCATTCATCTCTGCTCGCACTATATATTTATGTTTACTTGAGTTATGGAAATGTGTTTTGAAGCACAAAGATAGGGATTTACACCATCTTGGAGGCCTTATGTATTTATAGTCACTTACTCTCAGTGCTTACCGTGTTAGAAGCTTCATTTGAAAAGAAAATTTGACATGAAATGAGTGAGTTTTCAAGCATCTCTGCTACTGAAGCGGTTGTCACAAGTTTTAAACAGATGCAGTTATCGTTTTCAACCACTTGGGGGCACAGGCAACTTACAGGGAAGCGATGAGGAGCCTTGAGCCTGGCTGTGAATGGTGTGAGTGTGTGTGTGTGTGTGTTTCATTAATTAAATGGAATATGATCCAAAAGGACCGATCTCACTCATGACACATCATGTACCACAAGAGAGGAAATAAGACCAATGCCACAGATGTCCCTTTTTCTCCGTCCTATTTTTCTCTGGTTTGTTTCCCTCCAAATCCGGACGTCAGACAGACAGCGCCTTAGTATGTTTTAGTCTCCCGAGTGGATCTTTTCACCCATCTGTCAGACGTTTTTTTTTCGTGTGTTTTTTGCGGAGGTCCGAGGAGGGGTACGGGGGGGGGGGGGGGGGGGGGGCGGGCGGTGTTTGTGTCTGGGCCCGGCTGGGCGGATGGGTGGGGGCAAGAGATCAGACGCGGCACATATCACATCGCGGGCCAAATGTCCTAATAGTCTGATGTACCATCTGATCTGCTGTCCCAGTCATATCCATATCCAGGGCTCGTCGGCCCAGAATGCCCCATGTAGCGCGAGTTAAAAAGACCATTTTATTTGAGCTCGCCCATGCCCACTCCACACTTCCTCTCTCTCTCTCTCTACGTACTCCCGACCTAATCAGTGCATCTGCTTTGACCTGCGTCACCCTTTCATCCTTCATTCACAACCACCTTCTCTTCCCAAATGTGTTTCTCCCCCACCAGAAGACCCGTGACACCTGTAGAATCAACCAGGCATTGCCTCATGTGCTTCGAGTTGAGTTGATGTTTCTTTTACGCACTTAAGAGCAAAAAAACTTTGTATTGCCTCCTGTTTTTAGATGTTCCACCACGTTCAGCTTCAAGTGTGTATCAGCATTGTTTTTTTACCCCGGTGAAGGTTGGCTCGCCGTCCAGCGTCCGCCATGATCTGCTATGTAAAGTGAGACGTGTTCTCACCTGTAAGGACGAATGCATTCATACCATGGCGGGTTATGTAACGGCGCTCAATGGAAAGAGCAGCCACCACGGTGTCAGATGGGCCTCCAGTGATCCAGAAGGCTCAAGATGGCAATGCTGGGTTTTTTTAACAGTCCGGATATGTGTGTGTGTGTTTGTGTGCGGGCCAGAATGTGTGTGTGTGTGTTTGTTAGATCAGGCACGGATGTGTGTATCCATATGGTTCCGTGGCGACATATTTGAAACGTTTTGGCCTCGTGCCAAATGTGTGTGTGTGTGTGTGTGTGTGTGTGTGTCACGCCTTCTTTACATTAAACCCTGCCAAGTTGTTTGTGTGTTTTTATTTTTGACGTGGCGGTCACATGGTCAGTATGTCAGAGTGTGCATCGAGCAGCCGTGATGGTGGCGGCAGGGCGGATTATTTGGTGTCGAGGGAAGAACGGGGCCCAGTGCAGGCGTGACTCTTCGCTTTGCCATTGGCTGGGAGGCTGCTTAAAAGTAAACACTGATCAATCCTCTCTCTCTCTCTCTCTCTCTCTCTCTCTCTCTCTCTCTCTCTCTCTCTCTCTCTCTCTCTCTCTCCCTCCCTCCCTCTCTGCTGCCACCATGCAGACAGACCCAGCGACGTGAGTTGTGGCGAAAGCTCCCCGCCTCTCCTCCGCCTCGTTTCCTCCTGTAATCCCGACACCGAAAGAAACCGCCCCTCAGAGAACGAGCGTCTGCCTCCAGAATAGAGCGCTGGTGAATAGTGCGTCAGCACCGCCGCCCCCCACCTTTCTTTTCTCCTCTTCTTATTTCTCTTACCCGTCTGGTTTGCACGTTCGAGATGCTAACGTTGATGGAGGTGACAATTAACTACACAATGATCACAGGCACGGCGCTTGTGCCGCCGCCTCGCAGCCTTTGCTAAAGAGATAAGCGACTGATCTCGACCGGGCAGATGATGGATAAGTACATAAAGGGACAGTTACTTTTGGTGTTGACTTGTCCACCAGATGTTCTGCCAGCTTTATGCTTCATATTTGACTTGCTAATATCACCCCGGCCTATTTATAGCCTCCCGGTGAAGCTTCGACACGCGAACAGAGGCCTCGTCCTCGCGTACCGCGTGTGCACGTAAGATGAGTCTCCGCGTCAAACGCCGTTTTCTTTGAACATCTCAACCGTTAACCCGGGAGACGGGGGCTGAATTTCAATTGGTGCGGAAACCCCATGACTTGTGTGTGTTTGTGTGAGCGCACCGCCTCTGCTGCCGCCTCCTTTTGCCAGGCACCCGCATGCCGAAAAACAGAGCAGGCGGGAGGGGGGGATGTTTTGGAGACGCCACCTGAGATATTGAGCGCCTCTCGGCCCCCGTCGTCGGGTCGCGAAGCGGCCCCCCGAAATATATATTTGCATGACATAAATGAGAATCTCTCTCTCGTCCGGCCAAAGGTTTTTTTCCGTCGCAGATGCACGCTCCATCTGGCGCCGCTCGTCAGCTGGTCATAACACGCCATCGGGCCTCCGGCTCCATCGCGGACGACATTCAAATTGTTCTCTTTTTAAGTGTAGGATGGCATTCATTTGTGAGGATGAAGCATGCCTTAGCTGTCATGGCATCCCGAAAGTGAGTCTTTGTTTGTCCTGCTTTTGATTTCGGGGCGATGCCGGGTTGAAGGGGGTCAAGTGGTCCCTCTATCCTGAGCAAACACGGACATGGTGACAGCCGTTGGGACAACAAACCTCCGCGAGAACCGGCTGCCCTGCCAGCATTCCCCCCCGCCTCTCCGCTACCAGCACAAGCCCCCCTCCCCCGCCTCACCCCTCAGCCCAGGACTGTGATCCTGCATAGCCGGCATAATGAAGCCATATAAGCCTGTTATTTGCCGCTTTACGGCTTGTTTTATGAAGGTGAGCCGACAAGCAGCTCCCAGAATGGTTCCTGTCGCTTTAACAGACTGCATTACCAAGAGAAAAGGAGTGTTTGGGGATGGGGGGAGCAGGGCCGGCCAGAGAATGGGACCGGGGCTTTGATGGGCCGAGGTCTGGCTGCAGGCTATCACTGGTACATTTTACGTCTTCCACCTTTTGTGTGTGTGTGTGTGTGTGTGTGTGTGTGGGGGGGGGGACATTATTGACGTTTGACCTATGTTCTCATTGCCGCCTCCTCCTCACTAATCAATTACCACATCGATCCATTAATCAGACAGGGTGATGGCCAGTGAAAGGGGCCCGTGGGTGTGTGTGAAGAATTGCGGGATCGGCCTCGGGCTATCGTGGAGGAGGGCCTTCACCTGTGGAGCGCACCGCTCACAACAAGTAGGGCCGAGGCATCGGTAGCTTCTTTTTATGTGTTGTTCTCCGTGTGCAATGCACGAAACTCGTATATGTACTAAAAGCGATTCATCAACGTGAGCAAACATGAAGCCGATTCCTTACACCGCTGTGTGTATTGACGTGCGTTCTCTACAATTGGGAATAATAATACAAACCAAACAAACGCACAGTCGCCCCGTAGCTCAGAAAGCCAACGGGGTGAAAGTCGGCAGGAAGCGTTGTTATTAACGAAGCTTTATTCGGCATGACTTGTGAGACCTTGGCACAAATACCCGCGGCCATTACGCTGTGTCAGTAAAGGCAAAGGAGGCCTTTTTTGAATGAGAGCAAACATGTTTTTGTCCGCCGGACTGTTTCCATGGAGGTTGGGCGGTAGCATGACTGTGTTTAGAGCACAAACAGAAACGGATCAGACACACAGACAGCCAGCAGATCAAAACGGGAGCTGCGGGAGCGGAACCCACCACGCTTTGATTAGCTTTGGTTTGGTCTTTTTTTTTTCGGTTTGGTGTGTGTGTCAGACTAAAGCCGCCACCCCAGCCCGCCTCGCGCCCTTGCCAAGTCGCTTTGCCAAAACAGGGCAAGATTTGGGGAAGAAAATGAGAGAGAGAGAGAGAGAGAGAGAGTAAAAGCTGCGAGTCGTTCTAGCCCCCCTCCTCTCAGACTGACCAGGGTCCAGCCGACAGTCACCCAGCTCTTGTGGGTTTAGTGAATTGAGAAGACACTTCTTGTGTGGATTTTTCAATTCTTCAACGTGTCATTCGGGCCCGGGAGTGCCATTGTCCCCGGCCCCTTTTCTCCCGGCTCCTTCTGCCGAGACGAGTCGTGTCATCCCCTCGTGATCAGCACTTTTGTTGCCTTTGTTTTTGGCCCTACCTCAGAAGTCCATCTTGTCTTTTATGTCCCTGCCTTTCATGCATAAGGGAACAGTTGTGGCCTGTTGTGGGGCTGTTCCACTGCATTTCCACCAGTGGGGTTTCCTTTCATTCTCTTCAAAGTGCTACAATGGGGCTCTGAGGGCCTGAATGGCCAATGCAGAGCGCACAATCCTACAGAGCCCGCTCATTTTGTTTTGCCAGAGTCAATAAAAATGCTAAGTTAAAAGCTAACCCCCTTGTGCCCTCCTCGAATGGAGCGACTTGTTTGACCTCCCCTCTCAATTAACTTTTAATGATAAATTCATTGATTTAAAAAAAAAAAAAAAAAGTACTCTCATCTAAAGCATATTATTCTGCACACATTTAGTGCTGCATTAATGTTTATTTCAAACAAATTCAACCCATACTGTGTGGATATATATATATATATATGTGTGTGTGTGTGTGTGTATATGTATAGCATGAGCTAATCAATGCTGACATGGATTTATGGAATCGTCTACAGACAGTGGGAGATAGCTGGACATTCAACGACCATCACATCTTTCATCCCAACCAGCTCTCACGAATGATCGCTCCTCTATCTTTTACATGCTGCCCCCCTCCCCTCCAGTCCTGAGACCTTGATGAAGACATCTCCATCCTTCTGCAGGAGCGGGATTAAACGAGTTTTATGTCGAGGGATGGGAAAAGAAAAGAGGAAAAAGTCTGCAGTTGTCTCCGGGCGTTACGGCGGAGGCCTTGCATAAAAGCATTGTGTGCCGATTTGTGAGCCGAGAGAAAGCCGGGGACTTTGGGAAGGATTACAGGTAGGCAGACATTGGCTGCTGAAGATAACCGGCATGACTTCATCCTCATTGTGTAGATTAAGGCATAAAACCCAAACTAATGAGACAGGGAAAAAGGGGGAGGGAGAAGACATGGACGGGAGGAGGAGTAAGGGGTATTGTTGATGGCGAGGGACGTCATTGTCGCCGGAATAAGCTTCTTCTTCTTTCTTTTTTTGAAAGCGAGAAGAGGAAGATGTGGGCCCAGAGGTGATTATAATCTGGGGAAGTGAGATTTAAAAGGAAAGGACGCTCCAAAAGGAAACGCTACATTGAGTTAAATGGCTGTAATGATCTCATAGGAGCTCGGTGCTGCATTCTCATGCTGGCAGGAGAAGAAATAAGTGTTGCTGTCTCAACTGCTCAGAGCAAATTGAATGTCCGGTGTTTTTAAATCAACCGCTCAGTTTGGTAGCAGAATACTTCAGTCGGACTCTGTATTAATGTCAGCGGGTCCAGCGGACCCCCATCTCATCTAATCTGAGGGTTTGGGGACGGATTGCTCATCCCGGCTCCCAATTTGCTGGAGGGCAAGCAAAAGAAGCAGGGGGCCGAGAAGATGGAGGAAGTAGAACACAAGTGTTTGATTCTCTCCCTCCCCGGTCTTCAGGGTGTCTCTGGTTAATTTTTCAGCATTTCTCTGCCATCCAATTGTGTCCTCAGACCTGAGGCAGTGTGAACCCCCCCCACTACACACACACACACACACACACCAAACTACAGCATCATGCTGAGTGGAGGGGAATGTTTTTCACTCCAAAAAGCAAACCCAAAAAGCGTCAGACAGGCAGGTGGACACAAAGCTAGGTAAATATTGATGACTTTTTGACCATTTTATTTCCCACCCGCAGACGGACACGCCTCAGGAAACATTGATTCCCCAACTACTCTTTATTCATTCTTTATTTTCACCACATTTAATCTGGACTCTTATGCAAACCACACTTTGTGGTGCGCGGCGCTTATTAAGAAGTGCGCTGGTTATTGTGGGGTCGAAACTCAGATCTTTAATTTTGTGCGTTTTCGACACAGCTTCCGCCTTGCATCGCCGCGCTGGAGATAATTGTGGAAATCTACATATTGAGAGGGAGGCTGTCGTCGGGGTCTGTTCTGGACTGGGCCCTCTTGTTATCTGCTGTAATTCATGTGGTACGATGAATATTACCACTTGAATTAGGCCATTATGCTGCCAGGTGGAGGCCAGCGGAGTTACAGGAAATGGTGATCATCATGTCATGATAATGAAGCAATTACTAGAGGCGATTCACAGCACAATATTGACCACCAGGCCGCAATCATATAACATGGCTGTTATGTCGAGTGGAATATTTATTAAGATCTAATATACCCGTCCTCCCCGTTTCTACTGGACGCTGCAGCGGAAGAGGCCTGAAGCGTCCTGCCCGTGTGGGCTTACTGCGCAAAACTCCCCAAACGTCACATTGCAAATATTAATTTTGTCAAAAATCAGTGTGTGGGGAAACTCTGGCCCTTAAATCATCATATGTAATGTCAATCATTCAATTAATCAATGGCATCAAACTTGCCGTTTTCTGGCACTAATGGTAATGTACCATTAATGTAACTACACACACACACACACACACACACACACACACACACACACACACACAGATATTTTATTGTTTGTGAAATTATGATTTAGGTAAGGCTGGACTGATACCGTAGCTTTTTCTTTCTTAAAAATCGTGCTTGTGAGTTTGCTGTTCAGGCACATTCACAAGGTTTTAATTTCAATTTTTGTGACAAAATCCAGATCTCACTTGCATTAGGAGTTTCCCATATCACCACCGATAGCCAGAACGAACTGTGAGAAATACCTAAATAGCTCTGTGATGAACCGATGAACTCTGATACATTTCACATGTTCATGGAGGAAGTGAGATAAAAAAAATAAAAATGAAAACTGTCAGCAGGCCTGTTTTTAATATAGGTGTGAAGTTCCTGATCCTTATATGGTCTGTCGCTCCTTCCTGACATTACCCGTTTCCTTGAGAGAAATCGGCGCACCCGTCTGGATTACATGACTGGGGATTTCAGAGATAAAACTTGGGGCTGAATATTGCGGAGGTGTACATCAGTAGTTGTGTGGGAGCGGCGGAGATAAGACGTGTAGTTCAAGGATATGTGGCTCAAGGTGGATTTATTGTAGTTGCACACTACAGAGAACGTTGCAGCGAGCGTCAGATCATCAGAGGCCATTCTGTGGGACTGAAGATCAGTAGATAGCTCAACGTCTTTGTCCAGGATACACAAGGCAGACACTAATCTGCATGTAAAAGGCTGGAGAAGTGCCGTATACTGTGTCGGGGTTTAAGAAAACTCTGTTTCGTGGATACTGTCACCGTTATTTTATTTTTTTAAACGCTCTAGATTTTTTTTTAAATAACCAGTTTGCAAGCAAAGATTATCTCATTCCATTTGTAAAGAGATGTGCTGTGACGTTGGATCTTTCAGGGATAAATGCAAGTGCAGATTACGTAGCAAAGTAAATGTTTTACATTTTTTACTCAGTCATGCATAATGTTGCCGTGTTCTTCATACTATGATTTAAAGCAGATTTAAAACATTGCCATGATTTGCCTCGCTTACAACAATGTATCATGGTACAACAGTTTGTGTGATATCTTACATAAATAAACTCATTTTTCCTGCGTTTCCCCACAAAAGACATTAAGGCAATTTACGCTGGTCGCATGCAAAATGAACGTCAGTCTTCAATTATAATTTAATATCTATTGCACTGTTGTTGTCATTGATTGTTGATTGCCTCGTCTGATGTCTAATGTTATGCACCTTCCGCCAAGAAAAAAATCCTCGTTTGTGTGAACATTCCTGGTAAATAAACGGTTTCTGATTCTTATAGGAAACTGCTGGGTTAGATTTAGGCAACAAAACTACTCCGTAAAATGAATGCTGGGTAAATTACTTCACTAAAATGCCCGCCCACACAGGAAGACTCTTCATGTGCAGGAAGAAGTCTCTTCCGGTGCGGCTGAGTGGGCGGGCTTTACCCAGAATGCATTTTGTCGATGTCATTTCTTTGAAACCGTGAGTCAACCTCTATCCGTGAGACATAAGTAGCTCAGACCGCTGGACACGCAGCTGTGACTGTAAACTTTAAATGTTGCTCCCTGCCGAAGAATGAAAATAGTCGTTACGGCTGCGCATGCGCCACCAGTATGAAGGGATAGAAATAACTACATTCCCCTGGGTCCTAAATCCCGCCATGTTTAGCTTCCTAACACAACCTATGTACCAACGTACAAACAGCTGCTGGCCAGTTGCGAGCGAGTGGTGAATAACGATGGCGGGCGGTCCTTTTCGGCGTCAATTAATTAATGTGTTTATTCGAAGAAAAAAAATACCGTGATATACCGTGAAACCGCCAGAATCCTACAAAATACCGTGATATGGATTTTTGGCCATACCGCCCAGCCCTACGTGGGATGTCTACGAAGGCTGGATAAGCCCAGCCTGCTTCCAGGAGCACAATATTTCGTAATATATTGACTGGTCGCCCCTGTATCATGATAAGTATCGTGCCACCAGAAGAAGAAAAAAAGCCAGAAAGTGTATGAGAACAATGCATTTCTCTGGCTGTTGACGGGAAAGGTCCAAATATGACCTCCCGTTCGGCGTTCGCGCCTCAGGAAGGCCCGTGTCTAGTCCAACACAAAGCCTCCCACCCTCCCACCGCATTCTACACCCACCACAAACCCACCCCTCATCCTCCCCCTTTAATGCCATTGGGCCGGGTCTGCTGCTAATGAGAACCAGTCCCATCCAGCACCATATAAACCCACTAACACACACTTACCTCTGATCTCAGACCAGTAAACGTAGTCACTGCGGCCGGGTCCCACCACTTTACAGCTGCTAATTTAGCCACACAGCCCTGTGTTATCATAACCTTTCATGTAAAACAAAAAAAAGAAAGCAAAAGAAGTTGGTACCGTAGGTGCATATGGCACTTTGGGGACTGTTAAATATAAAGAACACACGTATATAGTGATCTAATCAAGGGAAATGCCCACCAGATGTGCCATGGTGTAAATAGAAATATCCGGGTTGTGTTTATTGTGTGTGTGTGTGTGTGTTAGTTGACTGTGCCGAGAGACTCCAATCGATGTATCTGTGATGGTGATTAATGGTTAATATTTGCCACCGCTTTTGCCATTTAATCCATCGTTGGTCAAACCCTAATGCCAAAACAACACGAGAGTAAACAAGTTAAAAAAAGCTAATAAACTATGTGGTCACATTTGTTTTGTATCGACGCGACGAGACCAGTGTTTTAACTGTATGATCTGTTCACAGTATTATAACTATCTCAAAAATATCGTGGTATACAGCATTACATTATAATTTGTTGTAGTATTTATTCATATATTTATTAAAAAAAACAGTATATTTTTATATTAATTCAGTTACAATGACCCTTAAACAAATGAGAACAGAAGCATAATAATAAACAGAATTCAAAAGTTGATTTATAGAATCATACGTATCTATACTGTGTTATTTAACTGAAGCACTTCAGTTTCCATGTTGGTGGCACTTTACTACGAATGATAACATGTACTGCAGGTGCACGACAGCACAGCAAGACTCTTAATTAATGTTTTTAACGTGCGCGGTGTGATAACCGTACTCTTCGTACCTCTGTTCTTTTCAACCTTGGATATTGTCCCAGCAGATTGTGAGGAAATAAGGTGTAGAGGTGATGAACATCATTCTCAAGGTGTGCACGTTTGATTTAGGTGTCGATTACTCACCATATTGTTGAGAGTTCACCTGTCCTTTTGTTTTCTGTCCACATATTATTATTATTATTATTATTATTAGATTAAAGATGTAAGGTTTTCCAAGTTTCCTTCAGTGGAACTCGGCTACATCACCTTTTTGGCCTCCAAGTAATTTGTCTGGGGTCAAAACAGAACAGAAACGCCCCTATGTATCGTTATATCATGTCTATGTAGGGCTGAAACGACAACTATTTGGGTGATAATCTTTTTGTACTTAATTTTCCATCAAAGATTCTCTATGTTCCACCACCCGAACATATTTTACATATTGAACATATTAAAGACTTGTTGGACACGTCACATTGGGATCCGGGGAATTACACGTCACATTTGTTTTTAGTTTATTTTACAGCCTGTTTTTAATGTACAGGACGCAGTACGTCTCATCCTGTCGGCCTGTTATCTTTGCAGATGTGGTTGTATGCTTGTTTTTTATGTTTTATTTTTTAATGAGAACAGAAGAAGGTTTTTGTGAAGACTTTTGCCTCCTGTAGTTTCCATGCCAGGATGAAAAGAAGATACACCTTTTTTCTTTTAACCCCTTAGTTGCCAGTTTCCTGTAAGACAGAAAGTAGCTCTGTGGACTTAAGGAAAGAAAGGCAGAGTCTTGGTCTCTCTCTCTTCTCGTGTCTTGTCTCCAGCCAACATCAAGGCGCCTCCGCTCCCTCTCCCGGTTCTGCGTTTTCTCCCCTCATAATGAAACGGCCACCCTCTTTTTTTTTTACTTCAATTACATTATAATATATTTGCCGTTTTAAGTGGGCACTTAGTAAGTTTCCCCCTGAGCGGTATACGCACAGAACAGACAGCCGTCTCTCTCTCTCTTTTTCTTCCTCTCGCTTGTAGCTTTTTGCCCCTGAAATAACTGTGAGCTCTTCCATTTGTCTGGCGTCAACCTTTTGCCATATTTCCCCCCCTAAGCCTTTTGTGAGCGCTCTTCCCGGTCTCTCTATACCTGGAGGCAGTGAACTGCTGGGAGCAACCTGAATTGGGTTTTAACTGCCCCGCTACAAGCGCGACATCTCAGGGCAGATTAGGCCTGATTGGGACTGGAGGGCGTGTGGGAGCGTAGTTGACGGGATTAGGTGGCTATTGAAGTGACTTTCTGCTCCTTTTCTAAGAGAACGAAAGACAAGAAAAGAGACTCATTCAGCCAAACCCCCCCTCCCCTTCCTCTCTTTCTTCTGTCTTCTTTAAGAGGACACTAATTACAAATATGATCCCTCGAAGGGCTTCTGATACCCGGCGAGAGCTGGATGGCGGGAGAAGCTGTTCCTCGACGCTTCTGATCATGAAGGCCGGTTGTTTTCGGAGGCCAGATTGACGACACAAATAATTAGGACGTGTGCGCACTGATTGTGATTATCGGTGTGCGGATGAGAGGGGGGCCCACGGCCAAAGCCGCTGCTCAACTTTGTGTGAACCTTATTGACCCGTGTGCATGTAGATGTGAGGAGAAGCATGGCAACAACCGGTCGACCTGTTATTTCATTGCGTGGCAAGCCGAGTAAATCACTTTTCTTTAATACACAAATAAATAACTTGATGCTCGTTTTGTTTGCCTAAATCGCTCAGTTACGGTCGTTTGCTTAAATACACATAAAACAGTCACCAAAAAGAGTTTGTTGCATATTTTCTAAACTTGTAGGAGAGCAAAGAGCATTTGAACGAAGCACCCAAAATGAAAAAGTAATGGAGGTAACTGATACTGTGACGCTTTACTCAGAGTAATGACATTGCTAAACGACTTGTAAACAACTTGCTTGCTGTACTGTAACCCGAACGTTTCATTGATTGTAGGTGAACGTCGTCGGGCCGGCCCAGTGTTTGTAGCGAGACCTACACAAAAGGAAGCACCGCAATTCATAGATATCCCAGGAAATGATGCCGCATGTTGCCTACGTAATCGTGGACAAGGAAGTATTAAGACAGCCAAAGCCCACGCAGGGCGGCAGGGAAGTGGAGGAGGATGGATCCAACATATGACCTGTCAATCACAGGAGACCCGCCCTAAGGCATGCTCTGCTTCATGGTCGATTTGACTCTAAATAGACCATCATTTACATGTGAAACAAGAAGTCAACGGGGATTATTAAGTAACTTCCTGTAGTCATTTTAACCCAAACAAGGATCTTTTCCTCAACCTAAGCAAGTCGCTTGGTCGCCTATACCTAACTTAAGTGTTTCACGCTCTATTCCTGAACCTACCGAAGTAGTTTCATCGAGTAGTTCCCTGTGAAGACGGAGGTTTATTTTGAAAAGACTGCGACGAGCGTAAATTGACGTATTGGTGGCTTGTCGTAGGAAAAGTGAGGAGTGCCTTATACGTCTTGAATCATCCATTACTGTGATACTCAGACTCAATAAATTTTCTAGTGCAGCACATTGTGATTGACATAGCAAATTTTGCTCGAATTAATTTATTATATTAATTATTTGTCTTATGTTCGTCCTTTCCGTTATTGTGTGACTAACAGAGCAGCAGCATCATCTATGAAGTAGATACCTATAGAAGTAATGAAGGTACAGCATTTTGGCCTTTTTAAAACCTGCACCACAATACCACGACAACACTCCTGTATTCCCCAAACGAGACTGTTCCCATGACTCAGCTTACTCATTCACTTCCTGCCCGGCCTCGATATTCAGCAGTGTGGCGGCATTAGCATATGAGTGGCTCAGTGTTTGGGTGAGTTTGTCCTCAACAAAGGCCGCCAAAGCACAGGTCAGCGTCTCTCATCCACTTCAATGGACAGCTGAAGGGCAAACAGAGCTCCGCAAATGAAACGTTTCCAGACTTTCGCTCCAGTCTGGAGGAAGAGGCCTCCTTTCTGGCTCCTCGCGTTTAACGATAAATAAGAAAAACACTGCCGAATATTATGAAGATGAATGCAGCAACAACCTTTTGATTATTCCTCGCCCTTAGCCCTGAATGGATGAGTAACGTATGCACCAAAGACGTGTATTCCTGCGACTCGATTGTGAAATGCACACGCAAACTTGCGTCCGTGTGCTCAGGCGTGTTCATGTTTGTGTCCACAGGGAGGGCGGTGGGCTCCTGCCCGCGGCCTGGCGGGCGCACCACGCCGAAGCGCGGCGTTCTCTCCGTCACTCGGCGGGCCCCTCGCCGCGCTACACCCCCCGCAGGGCGGTGCTCTACTGCCCCGGCAACGACGAGCGGAAGCTGAGGAAGCTGGCGTCGCTGGACGTCGACTGCGCCGTCCTGGACTGCGAGGACGGCGTGGCCCTCGGCAAAAAGGTAAACTTTTAAATACACACGGACGCACGAGGCGGGCCGGCCGTGCACACGCACAGCTGTGCGATCCCGACTGAAGGAAAGGGGAGTGGATCGGAACCGAAATCGGGGACAGGTGCTCGGTCTTAATCACGGACAGGAAAACTAAGCGAGATGTTTAGAACGAGCATGTTTGGCTCTTATTATGATGTGCATAAAGGCAGAGCCCCCCCCCCCCCCCCCCCCGTCCCCCTTATCAGACTCCTTTTTAAACAAGGTGACCACGTCCCGCTGGGCGAGCAGCGGGAAAGCACCAGATGCAGCAGGTTAAAAGCATTCTTCCCCCGCCCACGCGGCCTCCCCATTGGCTCGGCCGAGCTGCCCATGAAATCGTGATTGGAGAGTGGGATAAAGAAGGGGGTCCCGGGTAAAAAAAAGAAGAAAAAAAAGAAGTTAACCAACAAAGGTTTTTAAGTCATGATAATAAAGATGATTGACATGGCTGCAGGCTGTTCCTGTAGGAGACAAAGGCAATAAGACGATGGCCCTGTGTGACTGACCGGCTAAAGCTGTGACCCCGCGATGGAGCTGGCGGATGTCAGAGCTTCTGTCTTTATTACGTGTGAGGGGGAGGGGCAACGTGGAGAGGAATGCAGCGCTGGAGCAGCCGTTCAGGCTCGAGGAGAACTCAGACGGTGGATGTCGGCCTGTCAGCACGTGACAGGTCCACCACGTCTTTATCTTGTTTCGGCGAAAAGCTTTTCATTTAGATTTTCTCTCACCAAGCCGCTCATCTCACTGAAAACACAAGACATTATTTGCAGCTTTAACGTCTTGAGTTCTAGGAAACTTGTGCATTTTGAATATGATGGGATTCGTTTTCTATGTTAGCTTGTGGCTTGTACCTGTGGAGGATGCCATTTAGGCCCAAATAAAGAGGGAAATTATATTAGCATATTCTGGAAAAAAAACTCCTCAGCACGGCATCCGATTTCAGCCGGGTTTCTTTTTTGACACCATATGTCCATGTTTAGCTTTTAAAAGACCCCGACACTGTGTGCAAAAATCCTGGCCAGGTCATGCTGCGTAATATAGAAATGAGTTATTAACTCAATAACATAATGCACCTTTCTTACTGGCACCCTTTCTTCACTTCCCACACTCGCAGCTTCTTTCTCCACTGTGGCAATTGGAAATCCATGGGGGTTGTTGTGTAGTTATAGCTTCCCTTAAGATGATATGTTTTGTCCCTGTTGGGTGAAGTGTGTGTGTGTGTGTGTGTGTGTGTGTGTGTGTGTGTGCAGGAATACCAGAGATTTGTTTTGGATATTAATTTCCATGTTTTGAAATCAATATTGCATCATTTGTTTCACTTCTAGCAAGGTGTTCAAAAATATTATATAAAAAAATGAAACGATTGTCTTGATTTGTCTTCTTTATTTGATATATTGGAGGATATTTTCTCATTACGCGCATTTGTCCATATTTACTAAAGGTTATTTATATATGTGTGTGTATATACACATACACATATATATACACATACACATATATATATATATATATATATATATATATATATATATATATATATATATATATATATATATATATATATATATATATATATAAAATGTACACGAATGTTCGCTCGTCCTGATTGAAACATAGTGGAGTGAAAGAATCTCACGCTGGTCTCACAGAACAGATTCTGTTCTGATCTATTCTACGTTTCACATCACTCATGTGTTTAACCGTGAAGTTTATTTTCTTAAACGCGACTGCGACGTGTATTTGTATTACAATGTCGGTGCCCTACACAACCGCACTGTTCCTGAACGCCGATGCTATATTGAAGCTGTTGCGGCTCACGCGCGACTCGCTACGCTGCATACGTGTAGATGATGTCAAATCTGCAGTTGTAGTGGACATGCAGAGAGATTATTGCCTGGTGAAAATGTCTTCTTTTGGTCATAGTTGAGATAATAATCTGTGATAATAAGTGAAACCAGTAGAATATGGCACCAAATGAAGAGATGCAGAAGAAGTCACTTGTAAGGAGCTAAGCCGCTAACAAACCTCTGCTAGTCTGTTGATGAGGACATTTACCTCTAGACCCCATGTCATTTTGGTATTTAAAGGCTTTTATTTTATAGGCAAAATTCAGGAAATGTTGGGTTTTCATCGGCAGTATCTTAGACTCAGAAGAAGATGACGTCGACCTACGTCTGATAGATTGTGCCCACATGCTGTCCACACCTCTCTGAGCTCCAAAGTCAACGCCAGCCCGGCCACCTCGGCACGCGGTCTTGCCGAGCTGATTAGATCCCATTTTGAGCGAGATCAGATCTCGGAGCGTTACAGATTTGACCTTTCATGCGTCCTAGCATGATCGGTTGACAACGATTCTTAACCACAACCAGCACTTCCACGCCATGTTTTTAAAAAAACTAAAAAGGTATAGGTCTATGAAAACACAAGAACGTGTCGATAATTATTCCTTCCCCCTCATCTGTTCACCTATTGACCTCTAACCGCTGATCCAGTTGGTCAATAGACACAGTAGCTGCTAGACTCCTGGCATCTTTCCTAGTTTCTTCATCCGGGACATCAGTGCCTGAGAGCTCATAACATACACACATTCCCAAGCTGGTGAAAGTGACAACACTCCTCTCAGTAGATGGAGTGCAGCCCCGGACATCCCCGGAGGCTTCTGACTTACTGACTGACTGAGCAGGTCTTGACCTCTGATTAGGTTTGCTTGTGTACGCATTTAGGGCTTTGCGACAACTTAAACACGTGACGCTGAGTGGAGTGGTTGACCCCATTAAGGCATCTATTTCTAGATCATTTTATAAAATAAATAAAAAGCGATGCCCTTCAGAATTGAGGGTGTAATAGTTGGGATATCAGTTGTATTGCTGTTACTCGACTCCTTGAATTCAAGCTTCAATAAACCTTCAGCATCTCCCGTTGCTCCCTCGGCCTCCGGTTAATCTGCTCCCAATATGTCCACCACAGCTCGCATTTCCTAGTTTTTCCTTGTGAACCGGTAAATACATTTAACGTGAAAGATCCCACATGAACTGCGGGCTTCATGTAAATCTGACACGCGTGTTGCAGGACACTTTAACATCTGCCCGTGTGCGTAAGCACTCGGCTGAATTGAAAGATTGTCCCTTCCCCTCTTAGTATGTACGATTTAAGATCTGTTCTGGGACCGACGGCATTGTAAATACACGAGATTTAGCTTTTACATTGTGAGTCTTTGGACTGCCAATTTTGCCACAGCGTATACCGTAGCTGCGATTTTATATTCGCCATGGCGACCTCGCAGTCGGCACTGTGTGTTCGCCAAGAGATGCCAGGCCTCAACAATGGTCTCATGATGCAAGTCCGTTTCTTTTTTCTCTTTTCCCCTTCTTTTTCCTAGGGAGCAAGAATAAAAGCAAAGCGGAGCCTGAGCTCGCTAAATGCCACGCGGAACCGCTGGTTTGGTAAAAAGGCAGCAAAGGGTTATGGGTACGCGTGGATAGGCCTTAAATGGGGCTGCTGCCCACAACCACCCTCCTATTATGTGTTCACTAATGTATTCTTTTCATTATCTGTCACCTTCACCTTAAAACAGGGAAGGATATTCATGACAAAAAAAAAGGTACGCCATGAAGGTCAGTCCACCCCCTCCCCTTGGAAAGAGAAACCCGGCGGTGCCCGCTTTAATTGCCTGCCGCCTTGACGCCGGAAAAATGTCCGCGCTCCAGCTCGGCTGCTTACGAGGCAGGGAGATGAGATAAAGGAGTAAAGGGTAGGAGCCACCTAGAGCTTGCTAACTGTCACCACAGACCCGGAGGGGAGAGGAGGAGGAGGAGGAGGAGGAGGAGGGAAGACGAGGCTGACTGCTCTAACACTCTTACACATATCATCATATCTGTATGATCAGTGGGGTGGAGGAAGAGGGAGGGCAGGTTGAAACCCCGGAGCGGAACTGACGGCTACACCTGTCCTCTCTCCTCCTCTCTCCCTCGCTGTCTTGTTCTCTCTCATTGTCCCCCCTCCCTCGCCCGGGGTCAAGATTGCTTAGCTCTCTCTCTCTCTCTCTCTCATGTAATCTCACTGTCTCTCCGTGCCCTATGGTCCAGTATTCCTCCCGGTGTTTTCTCTTCCCCTCTTTCTCTCTCTCTCCATCTCTTTTCCCCACATGGGTCCCTCCATCCTCCCTGACCCACCCACCCACCCTTGCCTCCCTGCCGTAGAGATTCCCTCCTAATCCCTGGAAGTTTGGAACTAATGAACTAACTGCTGAGCCGCTGCCACGGAGCTTGGTCCCAAACTATACTGTACTTCACACTCGATTTCCTCTCCAGATGGCATGGTGGCGCGGCCGAAGCGACGGGGAGCACCGCTCACACACCAGCACGCGCCCGCAAATGCACACGGGTACACAAGACATGCAGAACGAACACACACACACACACACACACACACACACACACACACACACACACACACACACACACACACACACACACACACACACACACACACAGACACATGCGGACAGACATTCACGCACAAATGCACATGCATGCAAGCGCATACACGTATTGTTACAGTCTGCAGCTCACTGTGCGTCAGTGGAGTGTGACGGAGGGCCGGTGTCCTGCATCCACCATCAGTGCGTTAGAGAAGCAGGACCACTTGTTAGTGCTTACTTCACCATTTGTCCCTCCTGAAGGTGTTTAATCCATCCAAAAGTAAGAACTGAGTAGCAGTAGCTTTTATTGGGCCCACGTGGAAGCCAGAGACCGTTCACTCCTGGATTTCACAGTTTTATGAGTACGCGGATGTGATTACAACCACCAGACATACACGATTCGCCATGTTTAATTGATGCAATTTGTGGAAAGTCGTCGGGCTTCAAGTTGGCGGCAACCCTCCGCGTCTGAAATGTGGAGCCAATGTGGAAGTGTTTTGAACCTGCATTCTTTCTAATGACCATCAGCATTCTTTGTAAAAAGATTGTATCGAAGATAGGTTTAGGAAGAGAGCGTATACTTGACTACCGAGTGAATCAACGACTCACCTGACTACCGCTGCCATGACCAGGCGGCAACCTCCGGTTCTGAGGAGCGAAGCCAATAAGGACGAGTCTTCAACTCAGATTCTTTCTAATGGCCAGCAGGGGGCGACTCCTCTGGTTGTATAGAAGTCTATGAGAAAATGACTCTACTTCTCTCTTGATTTATTCCCTCAGTAACCATGAGTTTATGGTCTCAATCTCTAGTTTCAAGTCTTCTTCAATACTCCTGGCAGTGTCTCAGGTGTGTGAGGAGACCGTTTGCTCAAAACAACAATGGCGGCTGCAATAGCATCAGTCATATCAGAACTGGAGAGTATTTCTTCATTGGACAAGCAAAGAACCTCACTGAAGGCTTCTCTCTATAGAAAAATAAGTTTTCTCTCTTCTCCAGGTCGGCATCGGCAAGAGTTTGATTGGCAGATGGTTCATCCAATCACCTGCCAAGTATCTTTTGAAAGCGCCTGCCCTTTCTTCTTCCCAAACAGTTTCCAACGACTGTTTCTCAGTGGGTTGTGTCACAAACGTACCTGGCGCGTCAGGTTAACTTTGATGGTTCTTGTCAGCGAAATTACAGCGATTGGAGCTTAGAAGAAGTATTCGTTTGATTGCAGAGATTGCGGATGTCTTTTTGAGCAGTCTTTTCATCAATAAACAGTTGTGGAACTGCTGCCTGTAAGCCAGTAAGCGCTGTGTACTGCACGACATAGAAGCTCCTGAAAGTCATTTTCAGTTCCCAATAATCTCCCGTGTAGTTCACATAAAGCGGCACCACGAGACCAGAACACGATTGGTTGAGAGTTCAATCCACACCTCCCGCCCACAACCTCAACAAAGAATAACAATTATAAACGTCACAAAGGCGGCATTTACTTTAGGTTTAATTGTATTCTACGGTACAGGTGTCACGTATCCCCTGTAGTTTAACATTAACTCTCACTTCTTATGCAAGAAAAGGGCGAGCGTGGGCCAACAACACTGGTCTATTGAGTTCAGAGCAAAGTAAAAGTGAAATTCCTTTCATCCTTTCCTATTCTTTTTTTTATGAAAAGGCGTTTCTGTTCCTGGCTTTACTTTGAGTTTTTCCACAAGAGAAGCTGTTTAATTCATGAAGTTGTTAACCCCGAGTCTTTAACCCGATGTCAGGTTGCACACACACGATAAGACCCTCTCCCTCAGAGAGGATGACATTATTACGGTCTCTTAACTCTCGCTGGTTGTAGCACGGTGGACGTGTGAGCCATGGTCTATGCATGAACCGCGTCTGACACCAGAGATGTTTCAACTTTACATAAATTATGCAGCCAACTGTCTAAACTGATACGTGACCTCAGTTCAATGCTCGCCGTGTTATTCCAGAGGACACTGAAAGATCCGCTCTCCGTTTAAGTGGATTCAAATGACTAAACTCTTGACAGAAAGAGCTCCTGGGAAATAATGTTAGCCAGTTGAATTATGAATACTGAACATTTGTGTTTAGCGTGTGTGTGTGTGTGTGCGCGTGCATTTACGTCCGTAGGCATGTTCTTGTGTGTGTGTGTGTGTGTGTGTGCGTTTGTATACTAGTGCGCTCAACACCTCAGAGGACCCTGGAGACCGGAGAGAAACTGCCAGTCAGGCGGCGGCCAAGACTCACAAACGGGATGTGAGCCCGCTCAGCCAGATCCGAAAAGACCCGCGGATCCAAACCCTCACCGTCGGCCACGGCGTGTGTGTGTGTGTGTGTGTGTGTGTGTTAAAGAGTCATGTGTCGGGTATCGATCGGAGTCCTTTTGGGAGGGCAGGGCGAACGAGGGGTCAGGGTGCAGAGGAGGGCGACGACAGCGCTGTGGTTAGCGTTCGGCGTGGAGAGGGCTGCGGCTTGTTGTTGGAAGACACAAAGAAAGGGATTTACAGGGGTGGAACGTTTGAAACTTTCAGATAACAATATAAGTCGCAGATTAAATTTGAGCTTCCTCTTTTGGAACCCGCACTCGTGCAGCCGATCCAGATACCCTGGGTTTAGGGCCGGGGGGGGGGGGGGGGGATCGGAAAACGCTGAGGCGGCGGAGAACAGAGAGGCCCTCTCTCCCTCTCTCGTTATCCTGTTACACTCCGGTGTTTTCACTGGCAGCGCCGCGGCCCGCGCCGCTCGGTGCTGCGTGGGCCGCGCAACGCAACACTCGGAGAGTAAACCCCCAGTAGGAGGGGTGATGATGGAGAAGGCGATGAGGAGAGGAACACATGAAAGGATGGGGAGGAGGTGGAGGACAGGAATGGAGCAGATGTTGGTGCAAAAAAGGGAGGGGAAAGAAAATAAGCAATGCTACACCTCTTATGTGTAGAACTTCCCCTCAATTTATATTGTTCCGGCTTAATGGCACGTTTAAATGACAGAACCCCAGCTAGCTATTTCATCTTCCGACACTAATAATACAATATGAATGAAAGAGAAGAAGGAAAATAATGTTGTACATGAAAAATACAAATTATGTTGAGCAAGATACACTCAGCGGTGTCGTTGGCCATTTGTCGGCATCACACCATTACCGTAGTTTTACAGTGCTTTACACTTGGCCTTAAAACACGTTTTCACGCCTTCCTCACCTCATTAGCATCGTGGTCACGTTAACGGACATCATGGCACCAAGTTGAGAAGAAGTCCATCCTTACAAGGACTTCTTTTCCCTCAAATTAAAGCATCTTCGCTTTAATTTGCCCCCCAAGCACATTGTAGCAGATTCCTGGGTTACAAAGACTTACTTAAGTCATGAAAAACAGCTTCGCACCAGATTAACTAATTGAAATGTGCAGAAATACGTAATTTAGTAAAAATGCTTTTCTGAGTCTACATGAAGATGGTTTTGTTCCTTTGTGATGTCGTCTGGGAAGGTTAGGAAATACTATCGCCTCTGGAATCATGTTGCCGGGATGGGTCATCCTGTCACTGTTTCACAAAGTTTTGGAGTCCAAATATATGATTCATAGTTAGTTGTATATTTATTTTAATGTATTGAAGCGTTAGTTTGAGCCTGCACGTGTAGAGTTTTGCAGATGATGATTCTTTATTCCTTCGTAATCTTTGCCTTATTTACTTCACTCCAGCCGGAGGTTATATGTTGTAAGCCAAATGTAAGTCGCTTAGAGACCTTAAAGAGTAATTACATACTTAAAATCAATAATTGTTTAAAGATAAAGCTACTAGAGATGTCAAGGCGTAATTACTCCTCTGTTAGTTCGGGGGAGTCGTCTGTGTTCGGGGAGACGGCTGTACTGGGAGTTGCAAATGAGACCTAAATCGCTGGGAAACAAACTGATGCATAATCACCGACGAACAAAAGCTCTAAATCATTTAAATTATGCAGAGAATATACTAAAGATACCGACTGCCGAGCCTCGGGAATTCATTTCCCCCAAAACATTGCGGTGCAGCTCGTAAGGAACTGTAAGCAAAGAGCCGTAATGAGCTCCTTTCATGGCTAATTAAAGTGAATAAACATTGTGTAATAACTAGCTGTTCCTCCACCTCAGGCTGTCAGCAGAGCCTGCTTGTCATTGCGGGTCAAAACTGATTTACTCCTCCTCCTCCCTGCTAGTCGTGTCTCGTTGTCAGTCCTGACAGGGTAACGGATAACGCGGCCGCGCCTCCGACTGACGGCAGTGAAGGCCCGAAATCTCCTTTCCGCGACGTCTCAGTTTATCGACGCGGCCCTGAGTTAGTCAGTCATCTCTCTCCGGCTTTCTGGAGTGCAGCGCGCCACTTGTCAAAACCCATCGTCGATGACTTGAAGCCTGCTACCAAACACACACACTCACACACACACTGACAGAGACGGCGAACAAATGTGTACACAGTCACACTTCAGGCAGGCAGCGCTTCACCCGCCGTAGTCTACAGCTCATTTTAAATGGCGTCGCGAGTCGCACAGCGGGACGCAAAGCGCCGGGAGAAAATAGAAGAAAAAAAGTGGGAAACCGAGTGCGCTCACTGTGACTCGTGAGTTTCTCCTCTCCTTTTCACACGAAACTACACAGGCTCCCAGAATAAAAGACACATCACTCTGCCGTCTGAAGGCAGTATGTCAGCGATAAAAGGTGCGATCTCCATGCGGTGTTTTTTGAGTGCAACGCTGACTCGTTAAATTCCTCTCATTAGTCTGTTTCTCAGTCTGTTGATGCCCAGAAACTCTTTATTTTCTAGAAACATAGATTCCACCCCTTTTTCTGGTGTCCGTTCTAAAACACATTGCCTGCCTTGTTATCTTTCCTCGCCTTCTATCCAGCATAGGCGGTCACACCCGCCGCCCCGCGATCGAATTGAAATTGAGAGTGTGAGTCTGCGCCCGGTGAGTCTGTCCAGAGGCAGCGCTTTGACGTCGCTCTCGCCTTCGAGCCGCGCGGCGGCAGGGCCGGACATCCGCGATCCGGTGCTGGAGAAGGAAGGCCGCCCCTCCCCCGTCCGCCAGCGGGGCCGCACGCGCATTCCAATTGGACGCCGTCATGCGGCGTCTGCGGGGCCCTCGCCCCGGGCCCTGAGCTGACCTCGCTCTTCGGAAAGGTCGGCCTTTTGCCGCACTTGAGGAAAAGCCTCTCGTCCGCGTCTCGCCCCTTATCACGGCCCCTGCCTGCCCCGGCCGACTGCTCGCCCGCCCGCCCGCATGCGTGTCAGCTTCTAATGATGAGGATGATGATGGGGAGGCGGGGGGAATCAAAGAGGAGATGGAGCTGACGCCGGGGCGAGCGCTCCATGGGACACCAGGTGATTGGGGAGGGAGCTTTGAAGCAACTTGTTGGATGGCTGTCCATTAATGTAAAATATCTGCTTTTCAAAGGGCTTTTATTCAAGCTCCGAGTAGCGGAGCCCATAGGGGTCAAGGTGTCTGTCGGAATAATATCTCACCTTTCCACAGAAAGCGAGATAAAAGAGAGGACGCCGCGCAGGCGACCCGGCCTGCTCCTCTTTTTTAGCCATTCCCCGGCGTCGCGGTTTCAGAAATGCCGTCGAGACGATTCTTGCAAAAGAGCGGCGTCCGGTTACATTAAAATCACTTGAATGCACACAGAGGCTGCGGCCCCGCGCAGTCTATTTGATCCTGCGAATATAAACCATGCTTTTTGATTCTTTCCGGATCGCTGTTTACTTTAGTCCGGTCGGGGATCAATGTGACTTACAATGTGGCGTTACGAGGCAGCAGATCAATTTTCTCCAGTCACCGTGAGCCGGGTGGGGACAGACAGAATGTAATCCTCCAAGTAGCAGGTTTATGAACGAGTGAATTACGGCTGCGTAAAGCGGCCCCCATCCGTTTTAAGTTACCGCGCTGCAGTTTTACGGGTCCGTCTCGGCGAGAAGCGGCGGCGCGGCAAACGAAAAGACCGTCATCAAAGATCACAGCGCTCTCATCGTGCGGCGGGACAGTCCCTCTTGTCTCATCCAATGAGGCAGACGGCGGGGGACGCAGACGACACAGCCCGCTCGTGACCCCCCGTTAAATCCGTGCAAATCTTTGATATGTACTTTGATACCGTATTTTTATTGATACTGGAGGGGCGTTGGTGATATCAAGTACAGTTCTGCATTCCAGGAGATCAGAGCGAGGCCTGTTTTGTCTCAGAAGCTCGTCCCGTGACCCCGAGGGCGCCCCATAAGCTCTCGTACAACCGATCCTAGGTATTTTATATATTCTTTTACTAGAGACTGTGATGTATGGGCTCTGCGCGTTATATCTGTCTGCGGTCTCGCTTTCATGGACACCCGCGTGACTTCGCCCGTCCAATGATCAGCCTGTTTCCATATTTTCCCTTTTGCAGTAAATCCAACGCGTCTGCATCACGCGGCAGGATGACACACTTTGACGCCATCCATGGCATTTTTATTTATCAAACCCGATTTCACTTAATAATAATAAGCGTCTCGATCACATTTCTTGCACACCCAGTAATCAGTAGCAGTTTCAGAGTGTTTTTATTTTTTGTATTACTTATTTTGAGTCAATTTTCTTAGTAAGTATAAATGGGAATGGAGGGAAGGAAGGAAAATAAACTCAATCTGAGCATCTCCACAACACACACACACACACACACACACACACACACACACACACACACACAAGCACTCAAAGGCTCGAGCCTCTGATCCAACCTGACATCTCCTAAGCTACCGTTTCCTCGTTGCTGCTTAACTCGGACCACATTTCTCCCAGAGAGCCTCTCTCCTCTCGCCGGCCCGGACTTCTCTCCCCGTTCCCATTTTCTCTCCGTTCCCGTGGCCCAGCATCTGGTTCGAATATAGCGGCGTGTGCTACTGCGTTGGCGATAGAAGTCGGGACTGTAGGCTTCCCTTTTGATTTTTTCTCCCCATCCTCCTCGTCCCTCTTCCTGCTCGCTCATACAATGCCCTGCATTGAGAGAGCGAGGTTGAGTCTTGTTGATGTGTGGCATACTGTAGAGATACACTGAAGTTGGGGTTGGAGTGCTGGTGGGCTTTGTTATTTTGTGTCTTTCCTTGTTTTAAATATATATATATACACACATATACATATATACATGTTAAAGTTCCACCTTGGTGTTTGTTTATTTGCATGATCATGCTTAATGGTCGATATCATTTATGTAGCCACATTTCCTTCTGAGGAAACTGGACTTTTTGTTGATCCGTTTTGCATTGTGCTCGTCTATTCTTCGGTCGTCATCTTCCACAGCTAGCTTTTTTTAAATGTTCCGTTTTGAATCCTACACTGAATTTGAAACCCCCTAAAAGCATCACGTGAACCGATCTGTGTTTGTCTCTGTGTTTGTCGTGGTGTTTTGCTCCCGTGCTGCAGACTGAGGCCAGGGAGACGATTCCCAGGATGCTGGCGGAGCTGGACCTGGGCCGCACGGAGAAGTGCGTGAGGGTGAACTCGGTGTCCAGCGGCTTCGCCGAGGCTGACCTGCAGGTCATCCTGCAGGCCGAGGTCCTGCCTCCTGCCATCATGCTGCCCAAAGTGGAGGACGCGCAGGAGGTGCAGTGGGTAAGCTCCAAATATTGGCCACACGTTAGAAGTCAAAAAGGCTGAATGTAATAATCTGAAAAGAGTTTTTATTTTTTTTGGAACCATGTGTTACAACTTTGTTGCAATACATAAAAAAATACGAAATACAGCTACATATACCCGTGAGTTTTCTCTCTTTCACCTCTGGGTGTCTTTAAAAAAAAAAAAAAAACACACACACAGTGTGCTCTTACACAAACTCACGGAGTAAGAGGAAACCACAGGAATCTTCAAAGCAATCATAACAAACTTTTCCATTTCCCAGTAAGAGTGGGAATCGATCCCTGTGGCTGGACTCAGGGACAGACGGGGTGTTTTTCTTGGCCGCCGCTCAAGAAACGCATGACATTTCTTTGGGATTAAGCTTCAGAAGCCCGATAGCTTTCTGTAACAACACAACGGTGCCTTCTGCCACTGCTGAACTTACTGGAAAGCCGCCTCGACCGGTGCCGGCTCGTGGCTGCGAAATGAATTTCAGTGAACTTAAAGCGCTCAGCCAGACGGAATCGAATGAAAAGAAATCTCAAACGTGCGCTTTTTGAATATTCTCCAATATGAAATCAAAAGGCCGTCCTGTCAGAGCGTGAGGACGATCACAAGCTGATATATTGACGCACAAAGTCAAAAGCAAGCGAAGACCGCACAGTTGCCTTCAACTCGGTGCTTAAAAAGATCTCCCGTCACGCCCCCCGACCTGATCTGACGTCAGATATCCTCAGCTTTTTTTGTTCACTGTTGAAATGCTCGCGGATGTTGTTCCCGATGACTTTACAGAGTACAATTTGTCCTCACTAACTGGGCCTGCGTGCGCCCCAGTTAAGAGGCGGTTTGTCTGGGCCCGGCCATCCCTCTGGCTTCCTAATAAAGGGGCGCTGCCCGGATGTCAGGTCCCGAAAGGTCAGGAGACGGTGGCATCATTAATGCAGCTGTGATCAGATCCATATGGTTCGCTCACTGTCCGCCGCCATCGCTACGCGGGTCTGGAGACAGTTCAAAGGTTCCGTACGGAAGTGCTTTCTGATCATTCACTTTTTTTTTTTTTTTTTTAATGCTCATTTTGCAAACACTACGAACCAACAGCATACCAAAGCACTATTTATAAATCGAGCTGCAAAAACTGCGCTCGGTGATTTCAGAAGAGGAGGAATGAAGATTTGTTTAGAGGAGGGAGAGAAGTGAAAGGAGGTTGTCTCGTCTGGCTTTTCCCAGTGTTACGACACACACACACACACACACACACACACACACACACACACACACACACACACACACACACAGTCTTGGGGCAGGAAGTTTTTAACTAGTGCTTTTAATTAGAACACATCTATTTCCTGCTGCCCTTTCTTTCTTCCAAGTCTAATTGCTGACAGGTGTTCACCAGTTCTCTCCCTGAGCTCGGCCGTCCCTCCCAGTGCTGCTTTCCTTCACTTTGGTCGATTTTATTCTGCATTCATTTCCTTTCAGAAATAATAATTGTAAAATAACTGCCTCGCTTATGCATGCTTCTTTTAATTTTACAGCTTTCGAGTGCACTGTAGGATCTGTCTGCACGTTGGATTTACTGTGTGTGTGTGTGTGTGTGTGTGTGTGTGTGTGTGTGTGTGTGAGAGTGAGTGTGTATGTGTGTGTGTTTCTGCATCAGCAGGTGCATGTGTGCTTGAGTCTGTGTCGCTCTTGGTGGGACCTGGATTTTGTGTGTGTGTGTGTGTGTGTGTGTGTGTGTGTGTGTGTGTGTGTGTGTGTGTGTGTGTGTGCGCGCTCTCTCTCTCTAATCTCATCCTCAAACTTTCTCCGTGTCTTCTTGTGTTGTGTCCTCTGCTTTGTGTTGCGTGCGTCCCATTCTCTCCGCTCTCGTAAATCCCTCACTTGTTTATTTGTCTCCCTCTTTTAATTTTTTTTTATTTTTTTATTGATATTAGCACAGGGAACCTCCAGGACTGATTTGTCGCTAAAAGATGGACTTGCTTGTTTCCCTTTGTGTGGAAAACCTTTAGCTCTGCCTTCCTCCTCTCCCCTCGGCCCTTGTGTGACTGACAGGCCTTATTGGGCTTTAACAGGCGTAACTCCCTCCTTTTGTCCGCGGGACAATTCTCACACGGACTCGGAGCCGTGCGCATTCTTTGCCCACCGCACTATTTGGTGTGCACTGGGACCGAAAGAATCGCGCCCCCCGCCCCTGTTCCGCTCCTCCTCCTCCTCCCCCTCCTCCTACTCCTCCTCCCGTCCCCTCCCTCTCATCCCTCTCTCTCTCTCTCTCTCCGCTTCCCCTCTGTGAAATGAACACTTCAGCAGGCCGGAAACATTTAATCTGGCCCCCTTTTGAAGAAAATTAATTGAAACTTGTCCCACTATAGCCTCCTTTTCTCTATAGCTCCGTCTCTCCCTCCTTCTCTTTTCAGGATTGGGTGGCGAAAATTGTCAGAGGGTCTTGTTTTGTAGCGTGGCTCTGAATGGCAAGAAGAGGTGTTATTTCTTTTCTTTTTCCCTTCCCTTTTACGTTGTGAATAACATCTTAAAGGGCCGGTGTTTCTGAGAGACCATTGACTGCTAATAGTGGCAGTGTGCGCCCGCAGGAACAATGCAGGAGCGCCGTACCGCTCAGCCGCCGTAGATCAGGCACTTCAACGCGTACAAAAGCTGGAGAGGAGAATCCAGCCGGCGGACAGAAACATGTAATCAGAGCGGCGGCGAGGCTCTTTAGCCGCATTGAGCTGTCATTTGCTTCCCGAGCGGCGAATCCGAGCGGCTCGGCTCGGCCTTCGTCGAGGGCTTTGCGTCGCCGTGGTAATCTGTCTGTGTGTAGTGTCGGGGCCACGTCTATCTGGTCTCCTCTGTCACAGAAATAGGTTTATCTACACCCTCTTTTACACACCCTCTCTCGGACACCACCCTCACACACACACACACACACACACCCCTTCCCCTTCCTGTGTTGGCGAAGGAGGGGGGGATATTATGCTAAGCCCCCAG
This sequence comes from Myoxocephalus aenaeus, assembly GCA_038501785.1. Classification (NCBI taxonomy): domain Eukaryota; kingdom Metazoa; phylum Chordata; class Actinopteri; order Perciformes; family Cottidae; genus Myoxocephalus; species Myoxocephalus aenaeus. Next base: position 9,540,433 of record JBAMJR010000154.1, on the reverse strand, counting down.
CGTTAGTTTTTATGTTGCCATAGCAGCCCTGCTCCCACAGGGTTGTGACCTCAGATGATTACAGTACAAAGCCTATTGGGTCTTGAAAACCTCTTTGAAGATGAAAAGTCTTTGATGGTTTGTATTTATGCAAATCTCTCAGATATGATTTATCCAACTGAGATTGAATGGAGAGATGATTAAAATTGGCCCTATTTATTTTTTTTGGAAATCCTTCAATGGAGGAGGCCCCGCTCTTTTGGGTTTTCAAGAGAACAAGTGGTGAGTGCCGGGCGCCGGGTTGTTTTGCTCTTCATTTAGAGAAATGGCAGCGCTGCACCTGAGGTTATTTATATCTCTCTCTCTCTTTCTCTCTTTCCCCCCGGTGTGTCAAAGAGGGAGCTGAGGAAAAGGAGAGGAAGGGTGGGGCGACATGGAGTTAGACATTTCTACTCTGAGCTTTTTGCGCCCTCTCCCTCTTTTTTTTTTTTTTTTTTGACTGGCTTTGAAAGGAAATATCTGACGGAAGGGGGCTTTTGTGTGTTTCCAGATGATAGATTTTGGAATTTGGGCTACCCCACTGGCAGTCCAGGGCTCGCTGTGAACTGGTCTGTTGGAAAAAATTGAATTGCTTTGGTCTTCAAAGAATGAAACCCGGGTTTTAAAGCCCTACTTAGGTGAGCTTGCATATTAGCAGGAGTCGCGCAGAATAGAGGCCTCGGCAAAGTGTCACATCACACTCTGATTGTTGCTCCAGCCTCGCTGTTCCCCCGCCATGGAGGGGGGGGGGGGGGGCAGAATAATGTCGGGAGTAAAACACACTCAAAGACATCCCAAATCTTGTTTCTTCTCCACTTTTTTTTTCTTCCCCCCCCCCCCCCCCTGCTATTTTGTTTCTTCTTCTTCGGTTTGCCGTGTGTGTGTGTGTGTGTGTGTGTGTGCGCGCGCGCATCACTTCCATGTGTGTGCACACCCTCTCGGGGGAGCACACGCTGTAGTTGTGCGGCAGCCTCGGTGAAAGAAGGTAGAGCAGGAGACTTCAGACGAAAGGGGGAACCCCGGTGATAATGTAAAATATTTCATTTCACCCGCTTTTGTCGCCTCTCTCTCTCTCTCTCTCTCTCTCTCTCTCTCTCTCTCTCCGCACTATTTGAACCCTGGCAGACGTGTTTCTCAGTAAGGACCGAAATGGGAACGGTGCAGGTAATAAAGGTGTCAAGATTCAAATCATAAGTGAGCTTTTGCACGTTAACATTTCTTTTCCTCATTTTTTTCCTCCCCTCCTCCTCCTCCTTTCTCTCCGTCTCTTACCCCCGCAGTGGATTTTGAAAGATGTCATATCATTTATGTATTTATTTTTTTATAAATGCTGAACATTTTCTTTCCCTCCAGTTTTAAATTCGCTCTGACTCGATAGCACAGCATCTCAGTAGGAGCTCCCTGTTTTTTCCTCTTTCGTATAACTAATAATGCATTGACAAGTGTTCCTCTGAGGGAGGCAGCTGCACTTCAGCACACACTCTACATTGGAGTATATATATATATATAAATATATATAAATTACCGTGTACAAAATATCACTAATGGTTTTAAAGCTCATGTGTGAAAAGCCTTTTTCTTTTTTATCCCAAAAGCTGCAGAGAATACATGTCCTCCACCAAAGCACAGGCATCTAATGAAAGTGTGAGAACACACACATGCATTGTGACTGCTCCGAGCTTCATTGTTTTGTATTTGCAGGAGCAGTGGGTGTTGTTAATGAGTCGGCCTGACATCGTCCCCGTGTGCTTAGTTTGTTGGCAGGTTTCAGCACAACTTGAAAGGACGGCCGCTGACGGAGCCCATTCGCCTGGTCACCTTTGTGGAAACCGCTGTGGGCCTGCTCAATTTTCAGGTAAATCACGAACAAACAAACAAACGGTCCCCTCCAAAAAAAACTGCCTGCGTAAGACATTACTTGTGCCCATTGTTCAGTGCAGATTAAAGACTGTCGTCAGCGAGCGGAAGCGCCCCACGCGTCCAAAATGAAAGGGATTCAAAAGCTCTCAAAATGAGCTTTGTTTCTTTTCTCTTTCTGTCCGTGTGAGTCTCCCTCCATCCCTCTCCAGACACGCTGGCATTTTTTAATTACTAACTGCTCTAATATCTTCGTAGTGGAAGAGTTCTTAATGATATTTTGGCAAGCGTCAAAGCGGCTCCTGTCCTGGTACAGCGTCGACCTTCAGCTACGCGGGGAAAAGGGCACGTTTTTTTGCGGCATTCTGGGGAGAAACATGCTGTCCCTCCTCCTCTTTTTTGATTTGTCTTTTAGCGCCCCACTCCAGCTCTGTGGCTGTCTGTTGTGTCTGCCGGTGTGTGTACTTGTGTGTGTGTGTTGATGGCAGGGGGTGCCTCTGCGTGCTTTCTTGAGAACACCCTGTATCTTTGCCCAGACTGAACCCCAGGTTACAAGCAGGGAAAAGAAGAAGAGGAAGAAAAGAAAAAAGCTTTGGCACAGCTAGTGGTGAAATTAATTTGGAGGCCAACAAAAGCCAGGAGACGCATTCCTATTGTTTCCCTCTCTCCAACCCAGACTGTCACATTGTAGACATTTTGTTTTTCTTTCTTTTGTCTTTATATTGTATTTCATAATAAATGTGGTCAGAAGTCTTTGTGTGCTCATTATTGTTTTACAATTCAGTACAGCTACAAATATGACACCTGACTTCTATTTTAATGCCATCTCAAAAATAAATAAAAAATTCAAAAACATAATTTTCTTTTTTTATTTACCCCTTAATTTGACAAAATAAATCAACTTCTCCATGCGTCATAGGGCTCTCAATACAAAGTTGCCGTACAAAAACTTTATAACAGGAAATACGAGGTCGTAGAATAAGTAAACAAGGCTAAATATGGCGACACATTCAAAGCCAGCTTTCAATACGTTTCCTACATTATAGCCAAGAAATAAATGTGCAAGAAAGGAGCACATTAGTACATAAATAAATGTCTTTGTAGAAAGGAAGCTGAATTATAGTTAGGATGATGACAGATATGTGTTGGTTAGCATATTTGTTAAGAGAGATTGTGTCGTGCTGATGGCTGTTTTTGGAAACTCAGAAATCCACATTATCTGGACTACTGTTTGAATATTGGATTAAGATTAACTCGGCAGCATTGGTGCCAATACGGCCGACGTTTCTCTCCCTCTCTACACCTGTGTCACTTCAGACCGCCTGTGTTATACTAATATATATTCTGTCCAGGCGGTGTGTGAGGAAATCCGTCGACTCGCTCCGGAGGCCGGTCTCCACCATGACGGCGTGGTGTTCGGCTCCGATGACTTCTGCGCCAGCATCGGTAGCTATTATACCGTCTGCTTAACCATCGCACTCTTTCTTGGCCACACATGTGCTCCCCTCCCTCCCTCTCTCTCTCTTTCCCTCTGTCTCTCTCATATTTCTGGATTTGCGGCAGAGACAGAGGCAGAGTTAGGCTGTATTGCAATGTAAAATCTGTCTGTCTGCAAAAGGATGTCTCGCATTCCCCTTCCTCCTGTTTTGGATGATTAAAGTACTTCAGGAAAAGTGGTTACAAATCCAGTATTTTTCTTTAAATAAACGGATGATTTGTAGATGTGGGTTGTGTGAGTGAAGAGTGAGATGGAGGTTAAGACTCATTTCCTCGACCACTTCCTTTATTTTCTATATCAAGATATCTCAAGAGTGTGTTATTTCAATCTTTCCACAAGTTAAAAGGGGGCTGCATTTAAATCATCATCTACTTTTAGAGTCCCGTTTGTAGCCAGTTTAACCCATGGTTGGGTTGTTTTAAAGGAGAAACTTAGTAGGTACGATATGCAAACAGTGGTTGAACTGCTGGTCCACTCCCTTTTTGATCATTCCTGGCATATATTAGATCATATGGATGTTGACAAACTGCATAATTTGCAGTTGGACATGGTAATATATCGCAATATAGCACAATGTTTGATATAACAATGTTTAAAATTGCAGTATTATTGTATCGCGACTAAAATATCATGATATCATATTGTGACTTAAGGATCATGATAATAACACATCGGGACTAAAGTATTATGATAATATTGTAATAGTGATTTAAGTATCATGATAATATTTTATTGAGATTTACAGAGCACGATAATATCGTATCGTGACAATATCGTATTGTGACTTAAATATCATGCTATTGTATTGTGACTTAAATATTGTATCGTGACTTAAGTATCATGATAATATCGTATTGTGACCCAAGTATCATGATAATATTGTATCGTGACTAAAGTATCGTGATAATATTGTATCGTGACTAAAGTATCGTGATAATATCGTATCGTGACTAAAGTATCGTGATAATATTGTATCGTGACTAAAGTATCGTGATAATATTGTATCGTGACTAAAGTATCGTGATAATATTGTATCGTGACTAAAGTATCGAGATAATATTGTATCGTGATAATATCGTATTATGGCCTCTGATGAGTCCCACCCCTAATATGGATTTAATGGATACCGAGAAACAAGTATTTCAGCTAAATCTCATATAGTAAACTAGATCTAACGACAAAATCTATAGATTTTAACTGATCAAGGTGTTTCTCTGCACCTTTCATTTCCCAGCTTGCACTCCTGCCTCTCTCTGAGATATTATGTGACGTGAGCGTATTTTGTTCTCCAGGTGCCACGCGGACTGAAGATGCCCGGGAGCTCCTCTACGCGAGGCAGAAGGTGGTGGTCACCGCCAAAGCGTTCGGCCTGCAGGCCATCGACATGGTCCACATCGACTACAAAGACGTGGAGGGCCTGAGGCGCCAGGCCAGAGAGGGGGCTCTCATGGGCTTTACAGGTAGACGTCCTGCCACCAGGGTCTCAGAGTGACTGTCCATTGACTACAGTCACTTTTGAGTCACCTCAATGTGTCGGTCTGATTTCTGCAGTTGCGTCACGTGGTTCTCGATGGTTGCTCTTCAATTGTATCCCATATGTTGTTCACTCCGCCCTGTGGCACCATAACAGACTTCCCTCTACTTCCTGTTGCATTCAGGCAATCCAACGTGTCAGTTTTTACTCCTTCCTGCCTCTGTTACTCCGTCTTGCTCTTCCTGAGTGAGGGTAGGATGCACGAGTTAGTTGATTTTAAATCACAGTGGAAGGATGCGGAACATCTGGCTTTTCATTTGACTTTAATACACGTGTATTGTTCATTGTAGGAGAGGTCTGAATGGCCTCAAAATGACCATTGTGTCTGATTTTACAACCGACTGCTTTGTCTGTCTGTCTTTTCTTCAAGCACCTCAGGTGCTGCTGAAGTGAATTGTGAACACGCTGCTGTTCTTAAATGCTTTTCTGACATTTCCGTTGTGCCCACCGTGAATGTGTGTGTGTGTGTGTGTGTGTGTGTGTGTGTGTGTGTGTGTGTGTGTGTGTGTGTGTGTGTGTGCGCGTG